>JAKWJD010001755.1:25110810-25410810 GCA_027705065.1 Solanum peruvianum
CAGTTTTAGGTCTTTTCCTGTCTTAAGTGGCTTTATCTAGCTACTGGCTTACCAATATCCAATGCTTTGGATAACAAAGGTCTTCGAGAAAAAAGATTTGGCGGCAAATTCGGTTGCGAAAAGATTTTGAAGTTTCTTCCTAAGGGTTAAAGTTTTGTGTCCATGGAAATTTACAGAACAATGGTTGCTCCCCATTAAATTGAAGATCACCAACCTGTTTTCAAATAACGGAGCAAAAATCTTCATAAACATCACAACGAATTACAAGATGGCATGCTTCAAGCGAGCCAATTAATCAATGTCCTTTGATGACCAATTGTTTTGGAATTAATTTTCTCAGTCCGTGTAAGTTTGCTGCACCATAGGAAAGTTTCATTATTACGGCATGATGAAGTCTTTCTTCAACGGCATCTCACCTAATTCCTTAAAAGTAAAACAGACACTTGGTTCCCTGTATATTAATTAAAAAAGGTTTGACGATTGTTATGGTCAGTGTTGTAGGATTATAGTTCATAAGAGATGCATAGGTATTTTTTAAGGTTTGAGTCTCCCACAGTTTGAGACTAGGGAGAGGCAGTGGAAGCTATGAGAGTCTTTTAAGTTGCCTTTCACCAAAATATTGAAATTAAGTGTGTAGCTCACTAAATTAATATTTTCAGCTTCTCGTAGCACAAATGTTTGGAGTCATATATCCCAAAAAATGTTAATTGTAATACTAGTATTATTTGTACGAGAGTTAAATTTACAGTCAACCATTGTAATAAAATTAATACAAATACTATTTTTATATATACTACCAAATAACTCCTTTAGTGTTGAAGAAAGTGTCAAGAGTTATCTATTGATTTTTAATGTTACAATAAACACAGGTCATTCACTCAATATTATAATTTTCTAGTACAATAAGTATAACATCACACATTTAAACTTCCAAGTTTTATTAAAATTCTATGCAAAAATACTTTATATGTATTTGATTTAACCTAAACAAGACATTTTTACATCAAGAGTTTCAAATTAAAGATATCAAAGCAAATTCAATCTACAAATTATGCATCTTTTCTATTACTGTTATAGTTGTGACATGTCAGTTGAATAAGGTTAAGAACATTTGTTTGTTGTTCGCGTATCATATACCCTGACCTTACCAACGATATTCTTATTTAGTTTGTACATATTATGATGCTTCCGGATGAACAAAGTCTAATTTACCTTCTCCTGATTGACTAAGCAACTTTTCCATTCATTTAATAGATGACATTCTAAATAGGTTTTCTTTTCGAGATGTGGTAATAACTAGTACACTTTCTATGGCTTGGAAATATTCTTGCCGTAGAATTCCAGAGGTTAAATTTTGATCAAACAGTCTGGGAAACACCAGAGGACTTGACATCTCTTACCATTTAATTTTCCATTCTCGATTGTTTCTTCAGGTTTCATATAGTAACAACATTGAAAATTACCCTTGACATTGCTATTCTAAAAGTATGTCTTAATGTTGATCGTATGATACATTTGCTCGACACAAATTTCATTCAACATTTCATCCTTATACTTCCATTTACTTATCCACCATACAAGATCCCTTACTTCTTTTATTATTGTTCAGCATTGAGGCATTTGTATCTCATAGGATGTGAAATGCATCTTCCATGCTTCCTTCAAGGTTTTAATTAGTTGATTAACCTAAAAAAATTAAAATTTGTAACATTATCTTCATATACGTTTGAATGTTTGATCTCTAATTTCCTGTTGCTTGAGGAGTTGATGCTAAAATACATACACAATCAGTACCTCATGAGTGTTAATGCTCCTAAGCTAAGCTCATTTGTCTTTCGCGGCGATATACAATTGATACATCTAGAAAATGTTCCTCCTCTTTCAAATGATCTGTATGAGCCTAAAGAATTAGTTCTAGAGGAAAGAGATAATTTTGACAATATTTTTTCGTCTATTCATGCTCACGAGTATTCAGTTGGGATAATTTTGAAATAATGTTTATTCATTTGACTTGTATTTCCATGCATGTACTTTTCTTTTTCGCATCCTGATTTTTATTATTTTATTCATAGGTCGATATTGGATTATTTGAATTTATACCAACATTGCTTCCATCAGCTCTTAACTATCTCAAACGCCTATTCATATCTTGGATTACTCTTGGAGAGTTTTTTGAACTTTCCTTTGCTCTTTGCAATCTAGGGAGCTCTCCCAATTTGGAAGAAATGGAAATTAAGGTTGTCACAAATGTTTGTTTTTCTCTCTATCTTTTCCATTAACGAATTTGATGGTTTTTTCTTGATTTTTTTAGGGGTGTATCCTTAATGATGGGGATTATTTCGAACCTGTGCCCCAAAAGATTGTTGGAATTCATGCATGCTTCTTGGACATCATATTTAATCATCTGAGGACAGTTAAGTTTCATGATGTACTATTAGAAAAGGGTGAAATGCAATTTATCAACGGAAATCATCTAAAGCAAAAGTTGTGTATCTTGTTGATTAATATTGTTATCGAAATCCTTCTTAATTTTTGGCTAAAATGATTCTTAAGTGCAAACAGAAAGAAGATGCTTGATTTATGGAGTAGTAATGCTGTGTTTTGCCTTTGCTTTAAGGTACTATGAAGATATTTTCTACTTCGATACATAGAATGGTGAACCTGGATAAATATCTTGAATACTCTGTTTGAGAACAAAGATGGTTTTTTACATTTCATGCTTGTTCTTAAATGAAGTATGACTTGAGACTTTTGTAGTTTATTTCGAAGTTATGATGTGTGTTGATTTTCTTAGGAAACTTGAAACATTTAGTGGAAACTTACTTTTTAAAAGTAGGAATTTCTTTACTTTTAAGGTATTAGTCAAAGATAGATCGAGAAGTATTTATGTCGAAAATGGTCCGTCCTTATCTGTGAAGAAGAAACTCGAAGAAGCATCATTCAATTTGGGTTTCTTGAGTTGAAGTTTATTTTTATGTGATGTTTTGTGTTAAATTCTTTTAGGCGAGCTTGAAGTATTTAATGGGAACTTTCTTTTTGTATGGTTGGTAGGAATTTCCTGTTTCGTAAGGAATATGTTGGACATGATTCTTCCTAATCTTTGAAGAAAAAACACGAAGAGGAATCACCGGTTTGTGTCAATTAAATATATCAAAAAATGAACATTAGGACATACCTTTAGACTAGTAATGTCGGGGGTAACTTTCAATGTTATTCCTATATGAAACCTGAGGAAACAAAATCGAGAATGCGAATAAATCCAATGGTAGGGGATGTCAATTACTCTACTGTTTCCAGACCGTTTGATCAAATTCCTCATGTGGAATTCTATGACAAGTATGTAGCCAATTCGTACAAAGTTTACATGTTGTTACAATATTTCAAAAAGACAACCTATTTAGAATATCATTGATTAAAATAATGGCAAGGTTTCTAAGTCGATCAGGGGAAGGCAAAATAAGTCATTGTTCATCTGAAGGTATGATAATCTGTAGAAATTGAACAAGATTAGAATTGGTACGATCAGAGTATACGCTACACTAACAACAAACAAGCATGTCACAACTCTAACAATAAACAAAAGGTAAATAATTTGTAGATGACATTTGGATTAATTTCTTTAATTTTCAACTCTTGATATAAAATCGTCTTCTTAGGTTAAATCAGACAAATATAGATTATTTTTCGTATAGAATTTGATGAGAACATAGAAGTTTAAATTAGTAAAGTTATACTTGTTGTACTAGAAATTTACAGTATTAAGTGCTTAGATCAAAATATTATATGAATGACATGTGTTTATTGCAACATTATAAATCAATAGATAACACCTGATACTTCCTTCAACACTAAAGGATTCATTTGGTAGTATATATAAAAATAGTATTTGAATTTAATTTTAGTACAAATGTTTTACTGTAAATTTAACTCTAGTACAAGTTATACTACTATTTTAAAAAAAACTTTTTAAGGATATATGACCCCAAACATTTGTGCTACAAGAAGAATGTTTATGTATCCATATTGATGGGAATATTTCGAACATGTGCCCCATTGTTGACCGACGGAAAGCATGGGACAACGATGCACAAACAAAAAAGGGCTAAAAAAGTGGGAAATTCGTTGGGTGGGGGCAACTATTATGGAGGTTCCTTATTTTCTTGTCTGTATCAATTTACGTAACAGGATAATTTTACAAAAGAAAATTAAAAATTAAAAGGAAATTGAAATATGACATGTTATAGAAATCATAGATATTAATGTGATTATGAATTACTTTATTAAAATTTAGAGGTAAAATATGTCTCTTTTATTTTATATTAGTTATTTATTTTTCTCATTATAACAAATCATAAATAAAATTGACAAAATTCATTAATTTGCACTTTAAGAATTTTGCTTAAGGTTTACAAACTTGATAAAATTTATAAAAATAAAAAAGGAATAATTTTAAAGATAAATGAGATCAAAATAGTTGGAAGAATTATGTATAATAAAGTGAACAATTAATATAGGATTACAAAAAGACTTTCTTTTTTTAATAACCTAGGACAAAGTAAATATCACATAAATTAAGGGGTAAAAATAAAAATTAATGTGATTAGTTATTAGAGAAATTGGCAAGTATATTTAGTTACTGAAAATTTACTTTGATTTGTCCAATTAAGTCCACTTAATTATTTTTAGCATGTGATATTAAATACCTCAAAATAGTTAAATTTGATTGTATAGGTCAGTTACATATTCAATTTTATGATTTTATGACATTTTTTTTTATCATAAGAAATCGTCATTTTTATGCATAAGATATCTGAAAAATACAAAGAAATATCATTTGTTCAGTATTATGACACAAAACTACATTTTACCCACTTTTATGTAATGGCGAATCTAGACGGGGCGACGGTATATTCATTTGAATTTTCATCACAAAACATTTATATGATATATATAAGAGTTTTTTCAGTATTTATATATAAATATTAAATTCCTCAACATAAATTGCTCTGTACATTGTAAGGCGTTTCATTTTCACTTGTTTATTTACCCTTTTTTTAACAGACCATGAAAAAGTTGGAGGGTTTGTACTAGTATGATTTTTTTATAGGGAAAATGCATAAGTACCTCCTCAACCTATGTCCGAAATACACACTTATATTATACTAAGGTCTTATTACCCATTAAGTAATTTTATAAATAATTTTCTACCCCTTTTTAGCCTACTTTATTTCGGGGTTCAGCGCGTGTTAATTTTTCATTCAAAGTAGTGTCACGTAGGCCGAATTGGGGTAGATGCTGAGAATTGACTTTGGAAGATAGCTCGAGTCAGGTACCTTCAATGTGATTTATCAAGCTTATATTATGTATCATACTGCATGTTGTAGATCGAAATTACATTACAATGAAACAACAACAACAAACTCTCATTAAAATAGGACTAGAGTTGCACAAAAAACAACTGCACTAGAGTCACAGTAAAACAACACTAGAATCATACCATAACAACACTAAAATTGCACCAGAAAAGCCTCAAAACTACAATTGAAATACACCCAAACAGTATCAGCAGTTTCTCTCTAAAACGACACTAGAATCACATCAAAACAATACTTAAATTGCATTGAAAAGTCTCAAATTTTTAAACAGGACAAAATTGCACAATAGATACAAAAATAACAGCAAACTTATAATTCCTTATTTTTACTATTCATGAAATTGACGATTTTTCTGCAAATTAGACTTGCATGATTTCCGGGTTGGTGGAATAATCACAGGAAGATTATATAGCCTCTAATTCATGATCTTTTTTTCCCTCCAGGTGCACTTTACTATCAAATATATTATTTTCTTTGTAAGTTGATAACCTCATATTTTTAAGCTTTTCTAGATAGCGGGCATGATAATTGTAATGAATGTAGACTGCCTTGCCCTAATTTCATGTTTAACTGTTGGTTGTTTTTCTAATTTTTTGTATGTATATTCATTGTTTTTTCCTAGGTTTATTGTGGTGATGTACTGCTTCAATTTCTAGCTTTGGTTTTCCACTATAAGATGTGATTTAGTTTGTCATAACATTCAGGTATGTTGGTGAAGGCGGAATCACAGGTGAACCAAATGATGGGTCTCAAGAAGGGGAAAAACTCCTTTAGTTCCTGATATCCAAAGCGTTATACATTCCAATCCCAAGGAAAATTCTTCTAAACAAATATATTTTGAAGAGTGGAGTTTGCACCACAGGAAGCATTTAAAAACCTTACTCAAAGTTGTGGGGGAAAATATCCGAGTATGATTACATACCTATTGAGGAGAGATTAAGGAAAGTCATCAAAGGACCTGAACAGAGTGCCTTGAAACAAAAAATTGCTAGTAAAATGATTGTATCATAATTAAAGGAAGAACTAGAAGCACAAGGTATACAAACATATGGAACCAAAAATGTACTCGACAAACGAGTGCAGAAAAGAAGGAGAAGAAATCGCTCTAGGGGCAGTCCAGTTTCGGTTCCTCCAATTGAGGAGGAAGAAGAAGGGGTAAATGTTATTCCAAGTGTATTAAATGTAACTACTTGTCTTGATATATCATTCAAATCCATGTCATTACTCACAAGCTATAGTGTTTTGTTTTTTCAGGTTGATGAAGAGCTAGATGAGTTGATCTCACGTATAATGTTGCATGAAAGAAATACAGAATTCTGGAACACAACTTTCTTGGGGAGGGATTAAATGAAAATTATGCCAAGTCATTGAAAAAATAACTTAGAACCTACTAATGTTGTAGATAATAATGATACTGTCAATGATATCGCAAAGAGGCTAAAAATGATGAGGCACAAGATGACGAGCCATAACATGAGGAGGAAGAAGTGGAGAAAACTAATAAGTGAATTCTTCCTCTTTTTTCCTTTTAAGTTAAAATAATGAATTCTCTCTTAAACCAAACAACCTAACACATATCGCATGTTCGAAAAAGGAAGGAAAAAGAAGTTGTATAAGAAAATAGTAGAAGTTTTGTGTTGCCAAAAGCAATGTAAAACCAAATACGCATCGCATCTGTAAGGAAGTAATTAGCATACTCTTTATTTCAACACACTATCATCAAGTGTTCTAAGAAAAACATAAGGATTTCTAACAATTAGTTGTTTTGAAAAAAAAGGTAGCAGCTAAAAGGGAAAGTTAGAAGAGAACATACAAAAAAATAAATACAAGAATCTCATAATGTGTACATCAATAGCTTAACATCACGTATCCAAGCAAGTTTCCAAAAGACTAATGGTCTTCCTTGATAACCCCATCTAGTTCACCCAGTTATTTTTCACCAAATACAAGTCAACACCCTCCTCTTCTCCGCATTAGAAGCTCACTGAACAGATGAAAAAAGAGAAATTACCAAACGCAGAAGCTCACCTTTCACTTGAGGATGAAGGAGACAATATACATTCACCATTAACCTAAGACATGAGAAATTTCATATGAGATGGGAGAAATCAAAAGAGAAGGAGACGGGAGAAATAAAAAGGAGAAGGGACAGGAGCAATACCTGATAGACAGAAAAATCTCTCAACTGCTGCTGTTGGGAGAAACCCATATTCTTTAGAGATTGTAATTTTTTGTTTCCTTTTTGTGTTTTCTATGGATTGATGAGTGAAACTCGGTAAAAAAACTAGCAACACACTTAGCGACAAATTATGACATTTGTCGCTACAAATAAATATAATTATCTACAACAAATTTTAGCGACGAAAATTTCTATCACGACATAATTAAAATTTCATAAAATATATTTAGTATTCTAGAAACACTTTTTCGTCACTCATTCCGTCGCAATATATTATTAAATTGTAGCACCTACTTTTTATAAAATGCGTATCGGAATTTAAGGTGCCAAAGTTTCCCTCTATTATTTAGCGACAAAAAAATATTCTGTTGCCAATCCATTGCTATGTTATAACTCAAAAAATTGTTTGTAATTTTTTTCAACAAAATGGCTAATTTGTTGCTAATCCGCTGTTAAATAGCGACGATATTCGTTTCGTCGCTAATATCCGTTGCTAAAAACTGTTTCTTTTTGTATTAACATTCATATGCGTGGGTGCATATACATGTATATCTATCTCTGACAAAAAAACAGTTATAATTAACATTTCACTCTTAATGAGTGTAGAGCTATCCTTGTGCTAGAGAAATCACCCACAAAAGTAGGGTTTGAATCCAGCTAAAACCCTTATTTCTTTTAAGTTTATTGGTGCACCTTAAGTCTTCAATTCTTAAGCTCATATTTGCTTGTTATAGACACAAAATTTTATGTTCTATTATGACATAAGATTTTAGACAACCACTATTATGATTGAAGAAAGAAATATGTGTTAAGAGTGGGCATTTAATAAAATACAACAATATTTTTTTTATAGATTTAATACATAATGTTAGAAATATAACTAAAAGAAAGAGTGATTCTTATTTAGTCCTAGAAACCACAAATTCCAAAAAGTAAAAGTATGGAAAAGCATAGTCAAGTTTTTAAGCATTAAATCATTTTTTAAAAAGGAATAAATACTCTTTTGAACTACAATCGAAATTTTAAGGACACACATTTTTCTTTAAATGTCCTAATACCTCCTAGAACTATTTTGAAATGTAATAAATATACATTTTTTGGTGTTGAAGTGGTGTAGAGAATGTTGAAAGCAAATGACAAGTAAAAAGTATGAAGAAGAAAAATTAAACTATATTCAAAATATGTCCTTTCTTAATTGAACATTTTACCATTAGTTAGTACACATAATTAATAAATAAACTCAGTGACGGCACAATCTGATTAGTGGTCTAAAGACAAAAAGAAGTTGGAGGCATAAATTTTTATTACATTTTTTAACGTGAGACTAATTATTTCTTTCTTTTTGATAAAAATAGTTTTATATGTTACGATCTTTCCAAAAGTTTTTGACTTTTCCAAAGAGTTGTGACCTACAATTTGTTTAATGTAAATAGAGGAATTTTCTGCAACTATTATTTGTAGTGTTTTTCGTCATACGGTAGTCGAATTAAAATGCATTAATTATGCTTCGTATGAAGTTTGTTTCATTCCTTACAATTTTCTTCCTCCTACTTCATGAAGATTAATCTTTACGACAAGTCATAGTTATTAATGTAACTATGACAATTTCTTTTTACTATTTTGTTGACGTTTTTTAAACTCTTTGAAATTTTTTAGCAAGGATGATCAAAATTGATTTTCTCTTTCTTCCCTTTCTACAGGTTTGTTCCTATAGATAATGAAAATGGTTTTAGTTCCAGTCTGACATTACTATTCTTGCACCTCTCAGTCCAAAGCTCACAAAACAGCTGTAATGGTTCAATTCATTATATTTGACTCGTTATTAACAAAATATTTATTTCTATCATTATACTTTGTAGGTTTTTTTCGCTTTATGGGAGTTGAATTTAAATACATTGATTAAACTTCTTATGAAGTATGTTTCATTTCTCAATGTTTTCTTCCTCCTATCTAATGAAGCTTAATCTTTTAATAAAAGTCATAGTAATTCATGTATCTATTGCAATTTATTTTTATCTATTTTGGTGTCTTTTTTTTTAGTTAAAAATTTCAGTGAGGATGATTGAAAATTTATCCTTTTTTTGTGTCTTTTTATAGGCTTTTTCGTATACTTTTTGAAAAAATATCTTGTGCTCTGTGTTATATTTGATAGCACAAAACAATAAATATATGATAACTAATACGCAACAAATGTTGAAATTTGTTAAAAGAACCAAATAGATTGTTCTCTTCTTTTACACAGTTAGTATTGATTTCTCATTCTTATGTACAAACATTTTATATGTCATTGCACCCTCCTAGAATATTATTATAGAGACAATCATTTCACTTGTTTTATCACAAGTTAACTAATTTGTCATATTTCTTTGTCTCTTCGTTTTAGACATAATAGGAGATCAAGCTTTCTTGAAACAAATAAATGTCAAAAATACACTACTCGGCAATGAATATGCATTGTAACAAATTGTGCCAGAACCTTTACCTACATTAATTAGTGGTCATTACATTCAATATTGCTATTGACTTTTTCCAGGGGCATGTATAATTGTCTCTAAATATAATTTTTGCTGCAGTAATAACTCTTTGTGTTGATCAAGTTTTGTTTTATTGTTTTTGATAAATAAGTAATAACTCTTTAGTTTTGCTTCTTTCAGTTAAATTTGTGAATTATAAACTTGGATAAAGTCCAATACACTTATTTTTGAAAAATATGTTAAGCAACGATTGTTAGGATTGTAAGGTTGTCTTTATTATTATTTGTAGAAATTTATGAGTTCAAGCACTGTATTAATTATTCTTTGGCATTTTAATATGGTATGTGTAAATATTTTTGTTTAGTATATCTAGTTATGAATGATATCTTGTACTACTCGGTTGATAATTACATTATAACCATAACAATAACTATGGTTCAATTCCAAATAACTTGGGCTGGTGATATGAAACCTAAGAAATAGTAATGACTATTCAGAGACGATGAGGAAAAACATTTATGATACTAACAACTTTAGGGTCATAAGAAAGGAGCCGAAGGTCCTCCATTCGAATTAGTGAATTATGTTCTTGTATGGAAGTGATGTTTCACTTTAGTTAGGAGTGTTGTTGTTCGAGGATTTGTAGTCTCTTCTTTAACTTCTGTTATTGTTCATTATAAGTTCTTGGAATTTAGAAAAATTCATTACTTCCGACCAACTATTTCCATGGAGATTTCTCATACTTCTTTTTTATACGTAAAATAACTCTATCAGTCATAATTCTTTTATAAAAAATCAAAACAAATATCACTTTTAAGATTTTGGATTCCCTGAAGATAAAATGATCTTGACAACATACTGTCTATTTCGAAAATCTGAATATTACCGAATGATCAATGTGAGCTTAATGACATAATTAAATCATGTGCGTAACTTGAGTAATTTACCTAGTGATTGGAAGAATTATGTATAATAAAGTGACCAATTAATGTAGGACTATAAAAAAAACTTTCTTTTTTAAATAACCTAAACAAAGTAAATATTACATAAATTAAGGGGAAAAGAAAATTAATGTTGTTATTTATTTAGAGAAATTGGCCGGTATAATTAGTTACTGAAAATTTCTTTGATATGTCCAATTCTTTCCACTTAATTATTTTTTGCATGTGAAATTTTACACCTCAAAATTATTAAATTTGATTGTATAGGTCAGTTACAAATCGAAATTTCTGATTTATGTCTTTATTTTGAGAAATCGTCGTTTTTATATATATGGGATATAGAAAATACCAAGTCATATCATTTGTTTAATATTATAGACACAAAGTTCCTATATTTTAGCCCTTTTTATGTAAGGGCGAATCTAGAAGAATTTGAATAAAAAAAAGTTATATGACATCAATAAGAGTTTTTTCTGTATTTATATATAAATTTTAAATTACTCAACATAAATGGCTTTTTACATTGTAAGACATTTAATTTTCAGTTTTTTAATTACCATTTTTTTAGCAAACCATGAAAAAGTTGGATGTTTTTTAGTAGTATGAATTTTATGTATATATTCATGAAATATTTTTATCAGTATTGTTATTGGGTCTTGACTCATTATCTACCTCGTTTTGGCTGAATTCATATTGATCCAATAAAATTCAGTTTCAATTGGATCTTGATCCATTTGTTATCTTGAAACAATATATTTCACTAAATTGATCTAATTCGCTCAATCTTAACATAGAAGAAAAATCAATGGAAAAAAATACACTTGAACATGAAAAACTATTCAAAAACTACCAAATAATTATTCTCTTTTGGATGAGTAGCGATTTATCTGAACTAATGTAGATTAGGATAGAAATGCCTAATGTTACAAGCAAATTGTAGATAACTATTTGTATTTAATATTTTTCTATAAAATAAATTTTTTTGCTATAAACAGCAATTATTTAAAGCATTCACTACTAATATTACTAATATGATAATTACATATCATAAATTAGTTGTACCATATTATTTTTATTTTATTTTAATAATTAAATAGATTTCATCATTTCATTAGATTATATGTTGCGCAACAAAAACAATAACATTTCGGTGGAATCCTATAAGTTGATCCTTTTATGTTCATTAAGGTAATACCTCTACTCGATTCAATCATGAAAGTTATAGTAGCTTAAGATAGGGCAAAAGGAGATTGATTTCATTTTCTTCCTCAAATACGCTCGTTCAAAATCCTGGTATGTATATATATTAATTTGATTATTCGCATAAATGTTTATGCTTTTACATGCCGTATCAGAACCTCAAACTTGCACTTATGATTTTCACTCATGAAGTAACTTTATCTTGTTATGAGAAGCGGACCCAAATTCATATGTGTGGGTGTATATACATGTATATCTATCTTAGCAAAAAATATATATAATTAAGAGTGCATTTTAATGAGTATAGAGTTATCCTTGTGCTAGAGGAATGACCAACAAAACTATGGTTTGAATCTAGCTAAAGCCCTTATTTCTTTTTATGTTTATTGTAATATTCAGAGAGAGGGTTGATTTAATATTCCCTTTGTCAACTAGAAGTAGTCGATAGTCGACTCACTTTCATAAGTTGCATTTATAAGAGAGGGGGGGGGGGAGTAGACATAGAAAGATCCACAAGATGGTCCTCAAGAATCCTGTGAATGGTAAAGCCATAGGGCACACTTGCCAAGACATTCAAGTCTTCAACACTTTCCCTGATATACGCCTTGAACCATTCTCCCAGTTGATGCAATATTTTTTAAGCAGGAAGTAGAAAAAATACATCACCAGTAGAGATATTACTCAAGTAGCCCTTCCTGGGAGTAAGAGTTGTGGCCACATTATGTGAGAGAATATGGTTATGTAAACATAGAGATAAGGGTCCTAAGGCCGAAATGTCAGAGTCGGGTTCAACAACAACTCGCTTTGCAATATTTACAAAATTACCCTAGAGAACTTAGTACCAAACACATCTTTGAATAGATTTTCATTGATGATAAAGCGTTTACCCAACACGAACGATTCTAACTCACTACTGTTAGGTGAGTTTCGAAGATTCACATAGAGCAGGTGAAAAACTTCGTCAAAAAACTCAAAAAAACAAAAATAAAAAGAGAGACATTTTCTGAGCTTTGAGATAGGAGCTTAGCGGGAAATCAGAGTCCTTTAATTGAGTGAGATTGACAACATGACCTGAAACAATAGGTAAAGTTTTGAAGCGATTATACATGTACTTCTCTTTGATACCCCAGAACAATTGTGTGTCCACGTGGGAGAGAGATCCCGTCATATGGAGATGAGGCTTCTTTGATACTTTCTGCTTAGTAGTAGAAGCTCGCTTTTTTTAGGACTCAAAGAGAGAGATGGTGTCTACTTCGACGAAATTTGAAGCGACAGAGGATTTATTTTAGGTCATGGAGCGAGTTTTTGTCATGGTGAGATAAAAATCAGAAGAGAGTGAAGGAGAGGATAAATAAAAAGAAAACAGAGGAGAGAAAAGAAAGAGGATCAGACAAGAAAGGGAATGGGATTTGACAGGAAGAAGCGGAAGTGGAAGAGGCGGAAATAGATTATAATTACTGAACAAAAAAATGAGAAAACACATTAAATTCATAAGGAAATAAAATGAATAAACAGTAATGTACAAAAATTTTAGTCAACACAATTAACGCCAAGGCGATCTCTGAGATAGCAAAATCTTTCCTCACGAATAGATTTAGTAAAAATATCAATTAATTAATTTTTATAGTCTACAAATTAAAGAGTAAAATGACCACTTTCAACATGCTCACTAATAAAATGATGCTTTATGTCGATATTCATAATGATGCAAAATATATTTAGAAGGACTGAAGTATTATCACAGATAGTCGGGACAGTTTCATAATAGAGATCATAATTAAGTAATTGATGCATAATCCATAAAATTTGAGTACCACAACTTCCAACCCCTAAGTATCCAGATTCCATTGTGGATAAGGAAACCGAAGCTTGTTTCCTGCTATGCCTTGAGACTAGAGAGTGTCCTAAGATTTGGCATGTTCCACTAGTGCTTTTTCGGTCATTTTTGTCACATGCAAAATCTGCATTTGAATAACCAATTAAATGAAAATCAGGCGAATGAGGATACAATACTCCTATCTACCTCTATGGTTCCAATTAGGTTGCGGATAACTCATTTTACTGCCGTGAGATGTGATTTCTTCGAAGCAACTTGAAATCGTGCAAACTTGCATACATTATACATTATATCGGGTCGATTGGCTGTAAGATATAATAATGAGCCAACTATATCTCTATACATCTTTTCATCCATGTCTTTTCCAGATGCATCTGTTACAAGACACGTGGACGGACTCATTGGGGTACCAAAGGCTTTGCACTTTTCGATTCCAAACATCTTATTAATTCCTTTGTGTACTTTTCTAGACTAGTGAATGTCCTATTAGTTGACTGGTTATATTGATGTTTGAGAAACAATGCGAGTTCTCCCATAAGACTCATTTCAAAATTTTGGTTCATTAGATTTGCAAAATTCACACACAAAGAAGGATTATAACAACCAAAAATAATATCATCAACATATATTTGAACTATAAAAATGTATAAACCAGATAATTGAATTCAGAGAGTTGTGTAAATTTTCCCCTAAGTATTTTGGCAGTAACAACGAACTCAATCTTTCATACAAAGCTTTTGAAACTTGTTTAAGTTTGTAAAGAGAATTGGAAAGTTTATAAACAAAATCGGGACAAGAAGGATTTTCAAAACCGGGGGGTTGAAAACTTCTTCTTTTATAAAACCGATTAAAAATGCACTTTTCACATCCATTTAAATTAGTAAAAATGCTTGAAAGATGAATCAAAAAGTAAATTTCGAATAGATTATAACCTTTCCACATGTGCAAAGGTTTCATCGTAGCCAATACCTTCTTCTTGTGAGTCGCCTTGAGCGACTAACCATGCTTTGTTTCGAGTAACTTATCCATTTTCATCTAGTTCGTTTCGAAATGGCCACTTGATTCCAATAACAAAGTAATCTTTATGTCTTTCTATTAGAGTCCATACCATATTTCTTTAAAATTTATTGAGTTCTTACTTCATTGCTTGTACCCATGATTCGTCTTCCATTTCTTCATTTATTCATTTAGGTTCCATTTGCGATACCAACGTCTTAATTTTTTCATCAGGTTTATCGAGAATGAAATTTTCAGGATAATCAGTATAATGTCGGCATTCTTTTGGAATATTTGATATGTCAGTTGGAGAAGTCGACTTTGCTTCTGCAGTAGTTGACTTCAGTATAAATTTTCGAACTAATATCTGTAGTATTTTCCACTATTCTGATGGGGGTTGATTTTGTCGGCACCTCTTTTAACTTCTTGCATTCTTGGTTAGTATCATCAAATACAACATCAACATATACTTCAACACATTAAGTTCTTTTACTAAAATCATGAAAGGCTTTATTGATAGAGCATAGCCTAAGAAAATACCTTCGTCACCCCTTGGATCGAACATACAAAGATTGTTCTTACCGTTGTTGTGGATGCAACACTTGCATCCGAAGGGATGAAATTAGCTTATGTTTGATTTCCTACATCTCCACAGCTAATAGGAAGTCTTCTTCAGTAAAGGTCTAATTAAGCACCTATAAAGAATATGACATGTTGTGCTCACTGCTTCTACCCAAATGTGATCTGGTAAACTTCTATCCAAAAGCGTTGTTCTTTTTGTATCTTGTATGAATCGAATTTTTTGTTCAAACATTACACATTTCTTAATATGTTTGAACGCCTACTTAACCTCTCAAATCTAGTTTACCATAACATTAAAAAAATTTCTCCAAAATTAATTTGAACTTCAATAAATGATAAATTTAAAGATGATGAGTAATTTGTATGAAAATATAACGGGCAATCTTTACTAAGAAGAATTAATAGAAGTTGGTTCGTTTTTTAAAAAGAGTAATTAAAGTCAAGAAGAATAAATAGAAGAACAAAATAAAGAATTTATCATGATTAGTGTATTTATGTGTTTTTTAAGGATGTAAAATGTCGGGTTATGGTTCCTTTTAAATCATTTTCTCTAGAAATTTGAAAAAATGTAATATTTTTTCCCTTTTATAAATTTGATTTTGACAATAGCTCTCTTAATAATTAGAAGATTTCTTTTAGATTTCTTATGTGAAAAAAAATGAAAATATTTCGTATGTTAAAAATGATTTGTAGTAATAAGTACATCAAGTATTAAAATGTAAAAAAAAAACAAAAAAAAAACATATAACGTCTATATTAACTCAATTAATAGTTTAGATAATGAAAATGTTGATTTTATTTATTAGGCTTTGTGGTGGCTCGAAAAATGGCTTGAGAATCGCACGTTTAGCTATTTGTTACAATGGATCGGTTACAAAATTTAATGTCTCCAATTATAAGGTTTTTATTTATCAAATGTCATTAAATCTATTTTCTCTGAATTATTATTTAGCCGCTTGTGATTTTTTTTAATATTTATTGTGAATGTAGGCAAATGAAATTCTAAAATTTGCAAAATTGTCAATAGCTAATGATATCTTTTCGTCAAACAATGGAGGTTAACCATTTTTCTTTTTCTTTTCCTTTTCCTATAAAAATTTAATTTGTATAATATTTTGTTCATTTTCAAATTATTTTAGTGCGTTGATTTTCTTTGCAAGTAGATCTACCATTGTCGAAGATAAACTACTCCCTTAGGTAAAAATATTCCACTTTCATTTTTCTTTTCTTTTTTATTTCAAATTGATTAAATAGATATCTAAATACAATTTAGTGCTTTCTAATAGCCCTTATATGTTTTGTTTTGTCAAATATCACCCTTATTTTTTTAATGTGGAACACTTACTTAGCCTTTCAATTTATTTATGATAAGCTTCACTTTTAAAAACTAAAAGGATCTTAATTATATTTCTCCAAATTAATCTCAAATTCAATAAATGATCATTCAGTTTGACGAGAAGATATAGAAGATAATATTAAGAGATTTGAAGATAAACTTTATGACAAACACAATTCCCTTTTATTTAAAATAGATAATATTATTTTATATCAAAACTATGTATATAGTTACATTAGTCTTCATTACACAAACACTTTCAAAGTAACAAGGATATGTAAATATCAATTATAACATGATAAATTGGATAATTATCATAGTACTTCAATGGAATTTGTTTCAATTTCCACATGAACAGGGTTATGATAAATAGGATAACAATCATAATAATGTATCCCTAGATATATGAGGAAAAGTGATTTCTTGCCTTTTTATAATTTTGTTTTTTGGTGAACTTCTTTTATATTTGGAGTCGAAGAATTTATTTATTTTAGATCTATTATGTGTAAGAAAATTAAATATCTCTCATTTGTTAAAAATATAAATGAAAACCTCTCATAAAAAATAACAATAATTTTTAATATTTTTGTTGATCATGCTTGACCATGAGTCGGAAAATTACACTAAAGTTGCACCCTTGATTATTTTCTAGGATGGGAAGATTGCGGTTTATGATGTATTCACTGAGAAGGTTTTGTTTCATTGTCGAATTAATTACACATAATTGTGATTTTTCAACAACAAATATTCTTATTTTTGTAGAAATGGATGCATGTTCATCTAAAAAAGAATTTTACGTGGGACCATTAAGTGGAGGTTAAACAATTCCCTTCTCATTTGTAAGTTAAATTTGATTAATATTTTGCTCATTTTCAAATTATTTTAACTATGTGTTGGCTTTTGTTGTATACAGATCTAGATTTTACAGGCAAAAACTTTGTTCTTAATGTTTTGGTGAATCGAAAAGAGAGGTTAATTTTTTTCACTCCCAAAATTTCTATGTTTTCAATTTATTTAAAAGATATTTAAATTCAATTACTTCTTCTTAATTCCCTTTTCTAACATTTTAATTTATTAATTTAATTTTTAATTATGAATTAACTTCTCCCTCTAGAAGAATAAATAAAAGAAAGACATAAATAATTTGCCGTGATCAGTTTATTGGTATTTTTTTAAAGTTCCCCCAATAAAATTTTGAGGACATGAGATCTCTTGCTCTTTTAAAAAATAAAATTTAAACAAAATAGCAGCAGTTGTCTTATAAGTTATATAAAAAAACATATTTTGTTACATTTCTTATGTTTGAAAATGAAGACCTCTTATTTGTTACATCATCAAAAAATTTAAAATATAAAGAAAATTGGCAAACACATATAAAGTTTGCATTAACTCGTTTAATGCTTTCGATAATGAAAGTACTCATCAATTGATTTTTGTGTTGATTTTATTCATTAGGGTTTGCCCTTCGAGATATGGCGCCATAAAATTTGCACCTCTTTGTATTCTCATTCCTATCTAGTTGTTAATAACTAATTAATGTAACTTTCTTTATGCCTTATTAACTATGTGACTGACTTGTGCCTACTAATATGTCCGACTTAGTAACTGTTAAATTCTTTAAGACTTAAATTCTAGCATCCCGTCTTAGATAGTTAGATTTATTAGAAAGAACTAATTTGGAAAAGCTAAATTGAGAATTTTGCAAGTTAAGCATAAGTTGTGAAGTTTCTAGTTTGAATGAGGGAGATGTGTCTGTTTAAAGTAAGTATGATCAGTTAAGGAAAGTTACCCAAATTTATGATGGGTATCTTGGTTTTTTCCTTACCCCTTTAACTTATAATATTTTTAGTAATTAAATTGGGGGTCTAAACCGATTTGGTCTAGATTACACAATCTTAAATTATGCTGGGATTTTAGAGTAAGGAGTTCAATAGGAGAAAAGTCAAGTCGTTCTTGGACTGGGAAACAAAAGGTCGTTTCACCAAAGGTTGTTCCCTAAAGAGTTATGTAACTTCACATACCATTGGGTTCGTTCACCCACACAACAATCATGATTGTTTCAGCTAAAGTTCTTTCTCCTACGCGCAAAGGATTTGAGTTCTTTATGAGTTTCATTGATGTGTTATTTCATAATCTTTATTGTTGAGGTTTTAATAAGATATTGAGATAACCGTATGAGTTTTGAGGTTATTTTTTAGTAATTTATTTTGTACTACGGTTGGGTATTCGATTCTAAGTTATTGGGGAAGAAACCACTAGATTCTAGGCGAATTGGTGTTCAAATCGAGGATGAAAAAATTCGGGCAGAATGTGGCACGCAAGTCGGCGTTGCATACTTTCTCCCCTGGTGAAAATATTTGCAGAGAGGACTCATACTCCACTTTTTAAAATTATTTCAAACCTAGATATTTAAATTCATCTTCACGTCGTGGACTTGCTCCCCTAGCAATGATTTTCTACCATTTCTCATGATTAACTATCTAAAAACACTTTTAATCATCATGATATCCTTCCTATCGAAACCATAACCTTGAATTCATAATGCAAATTCAGAATAAAGTTAAGAGTCAAGTCTTGACAGTTATTCGAGTCCTTCTAAGAAGTCTTTTACAAATATTCTAAACTTGTTTAGGACTTAAGAATTGAGATTAAGGAAGAGTAGAGTAAACTAATTCTTTTAAATGATATATGGGACCTAAGTATTTCAAAAGAGTAAATCTTTCCACATTCATGTTGAAAGGAAACACCGACTTCCAAAAGAGTTTTGATGAGCAGTCTGAGTGCCATCTCTTTTAAGATATAGATTTTTGAGTAATAATCTCAAACCACAGAGGAATTCATGTTCTTAATAATACACTACATAAAAAATGATCATGAGCGACAGTTAATTCTTAATTGTCGCTAAAGATGCATTTTTAGCGGCAATTAACATTTTTTGAACAAGTATCTAAAGACTTAAGCAACATTTGTTCTAATGATACTTAATTACTGCAGTAAAAATGTTAGAACTCTTTATTTATCTCAACATTTATTGATGCTAAAAGTTGTTTTTATTGTCGTGATATGAGTTAGCTAAATTTTGGAGTAGTATTGGGCATAAATATGGAGAGGAGTTCTGATATCTCAAAGTCTCCATAAACCGTGTAGCCAACGTTGGTAAAAAGGGACATACATTTTAGATAATGAATTAATGATTTTTAGAATGAACTGGTAGATCCACATAGTGAGTAGTCCTATACTAGAGCAAAGTATTGGACAATTGTACAAACATGGACAAGGCATTGTATCATGAAAATACTTCATAGTGATTGTTGTTGGTTAGAGAATCTCTCACAGAGTTACTTGTATTTAATTATGCAAACCGAACTTACTATTGTCTTTTTCAAAACACTGAGTTTTTATCGACATATTTTAATTTTTTTATATTGCATCTTTAATAGTTCTTTATACTAAAATGAGTTGAGTTGAGTTAAGACAATGAATGTTTTTTCTGTTCCCTTTCAAGCTTATGCCTTGTTTTATAATTCTCCTCACGAGCTCATAAATTTCATGTACTTACTTCATTTGACTTATATCTTTTGTGATGTAGAGACAGGTAACTAGGATCATCATTTAATGCTACGTTGATACTGTTGAGCTTCGAAGTTATTGGTGAGCCTCATTGCTTTCTTTAGGATCCCTATTTGTTATGTTTCAGTTATTACAGTTTCTAGGAATATCAGGTGTCTTATCTCAACATCTCTCATATTATTAGGGTCTTTATAGATAGATAGACAGTAGTTCATGAGTCTTTTAATTTTCAATTAGTTAATGCCTTAGACTTGAGTTACCTCATTGTCTAGTAAATGTATCTTTTAATACATTCTCAGTTTATTGTATGAGTTTATTATCTAAGACTATTTCATGTTAGTTAAGTCTTCTACTGAGTAGTAAGTCAGTCTAAGGGTTCGCTTTGGCCAATAATGGTTCTAGAGTGTCAATTCCGTTCAGGGTATAGGCTCGGGGCATGAAAAGATAGATTGACTATAAGATATCAAATGAAATTTATTTGAATCTTTCTTCAAACAACACCTAGTTTGCTATATATTGAGTTCAACTGAGGGATATATGCTCGTTTGAAGTCAGCTAATTCTGTTAAAGAAATTTACCCCAAATTAATGAGGGGCGTTTATTTCTTTTCCTTACCCCATCAGCTTTAAGCATTTTTAAAAATATTTTAGGGATCTAAAATTATTTGGTTCAGTTTTCACAATCTTGAAATACTCTTAGGGTTTAAGCGGAGTTCAAGAAGAGAAATCAGGGAAGGTTTTAGGCTTTCGTCAAAATTATTGAGATTTGTCGAGGAATTTTGCCAATGGGTTTGATCTGTAAGAGGTATGTAAGTTTTTTTATAGTCATGGATTCGTTCAACCACATCTCAATCGCGAGTTTCATGAGTTAATTTCGTCTATTATAATCCATGTATTGAGATTTTAATTAGGTCTTGAAATTTCATTCGTAAATCTTGATTATTGAGATTTTGATAGATATTTAAGATGAATAGGAGTTTGAGGGTTGTTGATGAGTGGTTTTTTTTTTACTAATGTTGGGTATTCAAATTTAGGAGTGTTTGGAAGAAATCATTCAAATCTAGGTGAATTAGGGCCTTAAATCGAAGAAGAAAATTCGTTGGAAAATTTTTGAGCAGGATCTGGCATGCTTCGCCAACACGCACCAGGAAATATGGTATGTAGTGTATGGGCTACACCCCACTCCACTATGTTCTCCAGGATTACCTGTCCGCATATTGTTATGTCTGTTATCCCGCCTCAGTTATTTGAAAGTATATCTTTACTCTTTTCAGATTCTAACTCCTCTAAGCTACATATAAACATCAAGAGATTCTTCATAACCATTGAATTCATAATTAAATTCAAGGTAGAGTTAAGTGTAAAAATTTAAGAGTTTTTTTCTGACAATTCGCGAATTCTTTTACAATCTTTTAATACCTGTTTGTGGGTCAAGCGTTGGTTGACTTTTATTTACAATCTAGTGTCACGTAAGTCAAAAAGAGGTAGAAAATTTCTTATAAAATAAGTTCGGGGGGGGGGGGGGTAATAGGACCGTAGTATAGTATAAGTGTCTCTTTGGGATTTAAAGTATAGGTTGAGGGGGTACTTGTGCATTTTTCTATTTCAAAATAAATATATGCGAACTAAGTATTCCCAAAAGAAAATGTTGTTACATTTAAAATGAGGAGGAATATTTTATTTCCAAATGAGTATATGAGGAGTTTTGAGTATAATCTCTTTTAAGAGAATATTTTGAGTAATAATCTCAAAGTTGAGGATGAGGAAATTCTATTAAACATATGAGTTGTGTATATCTTGTGAGTTGTATTGAGCTTCGATATGGGGACGAATTCAAACAACTCAAAGTTCTCATAAATCATGTAATCAATATGGGTAGAATAGGGTCATGCTTTTTAAATTATTCCTTATTACTATTTGAGCATAGCTTAATGGATCAACTTAGTTGAGGATGTCTTGTACTCTGCCAAGGTATAGGACAATTTTGAAAGCGTGGACAAATGTTGTATCATCACATAGCTCATAGTGATCCTTCTCGGTTAGAGAATCTCCCAAATTGAGTTATATTGTATCTTTACCTACAAACTAAATTATTATTGCATTTTAAGGAAAATACATAAAAGAAACCTTTAACATGGTTGAATAATTTACTTAAGAACTTAAACTACACGGGCGTTTTAATACCCTCCCTTACACATCTTTGAAGTAAGTTCAAACCAACCGTGATATTATTATACATACCACTATCATTCGCCACATCATAGCCATGTAACTATAAGAACATGGCCATACCAGCACCACGACATAGCCATGTCATCACCACATCATTAATTATTTTTTATTATCTTTTTTCACAAATTTTTGTTTAACCCTTTTTTATGTTAATTTACACTAAGTAATTAATCACATATGCATTTTCTAAAATTTAAATTTAAAATAAGGACATAGTTTTCTTGAAAGCTTCAAATAAAACTGGGTTGTTACCCGATATAGTGAGATCATCAACATAAAGAGACACAAGTAGAATATTTCCATTAGTATGAACTTTAATGTAAACAACATATTCATGAATATAACGAGTCAATTGTCTTGAAAGTATTTGTCAATGAGACTATTCAAAGCTCGTGGAATTGCTTCAACCCATATAAGGTTTTCTTCAACCTCAACGCCTTATCTTCATGATTTTTCAACCATGAAACCCAATGGTTGATCAACATAGACTTCTTCTTCTAGATATCCATTCAAGAATGCCGATTTTTAATCTAGTTAATGCATCTTCAATTTCATTTGTGCCCCTAAAGAGATCAATAGATGAATTGTTTCCATGCGGGCAACAGGCGCATAGACTTCCTTATAATCGATGTCATGTCTTTGTTTGTAGACTTTGGCCACAAGTCTTGCCTAGTATATTTATACCTTTCCATGGGAATTTTTCTTCATCGTGTATACTCATTTGACTCCAATTGCTCGATGGTCATTGGGAAGAGTTGTTAACTCCAAAGTGTTGTTATTCTCGATTGAGTGGATCTCATCCTTCATGTCTTGTCTCAACCTTTTGTCAGTAACAGCTTAATCAAAATTCATTGGTTCACTATAAACAAAGAGACAACAAAAAAAATTAAAATTAGCAATTTCTATTATGTTTTCATAGAGTTCTTAAATCCTCCTGATCCTATATGTTTTTTCACTTGAACTCTCATGAAAAGATAGAGATCAACATTTGCTGGTGAAGGAGGTGGGGTCGCATCCAGTGCATATGCTATGGTTTCTTCTTCATCTCTGAATTATGGAAGAAAATCATATGTTTTCTCTTACAGAGTCTCCAAATTCCATGATGTTTCTTCATTGAATTCAACATTAAGAATCACTACCACCTTGTTATTGCTTGGATTGTACAATTTTTAGCGTTTTGAATTCGTTTCATAGCCAACAAACATATACTTGACACTTCGATCATCAAGTTTAGCTCTCCCTTGATGTGGAACATGAGAATATGCTATGCTCCAAAAGATACTCAAACGCTTGATACGTGGTTTTCTTCCACTCCATGCTTCTTGAGGTGTTTGATCTCATATATTTTTTGTTGGAGAACTATTGCTCATATAAATTGCACAAGAAAAAGCCTCGACTTAAAATTCATTTGGCATTTGTTTAGCTTTCATTATACATCTAGCTATATTAAGAATTGATCTGTTCTTTCTTTCTGCAACTCCATTTTGTGGGGTTAGTAAGCTACCATTAGAGGCGACAAATTTAATGATATTGGCAAAAGACATTAAATTCTTTTGAAGCATATTTGCCTACCATATCCGACCTTAATGCTTTTATTTCATATCCACTTTCTTTTTCTACAAGTGCTTTGAAATTTTTAAAGGCAACAAAAACTTAAGATTTTTGCTTCGAGAAGTATACCTATGTCTTTCTACTGAAATCATCAAAACAGAACAAGTATTTTTCTTTTACCAAAATAAGGTGAATCAATTGGACCACACACGTCGGTGTGTACAGATTGAAGTGGCTTATTTGTTCTTAATGTAGTCTTCTCTAGAAAACTCCTCATTGCGTGTTCTCCTAGAAGACATGATTCACATAATTGATTTGGATCATTTATTGACGGTATCTCATCAACTATGTGCATGTATCCCGTTGATTTGAGAGCTTCAAAGTTCAAGTGCCCAAATCTCATATGCCAAAACTATCAGTCATCTTGCACATTGACCTTCAAACACTTTGCATCGAATAGTTTGAAGATACAAAGAATTCAACCTATTCTTTGTATTATGAACTTTAGCAATTAAGTTGTTACTTAAATCTCTAAGACAAAGATGCATATTTTTCATAAGAATATCATATCCTTTTCCAAGAAGTTGACCAAACATCAAAATGGTACTTTTAGATTTTGGCACATAATTAACATTGTTTATCAATTTATTGCCACCATCTTTACAAAATATCAAAATCGTACCTATCCTTTCAATTTGGATATTTGAGGTATCTCAAAAAGGCACATTACCTTTCACCGTCTTCTTTATACCTTAAAAAATTATCTTTGTGACCACAAATATGATTGCTTGCTCCATTGTGAAGATAACATGTGCTGCAATCATCTCCATCTTCTTATTTGAGTGCTAATAACAATGTTGACTCATCTTCAACTTTGTTGTTGTCAACAAGATTTGCTTTCTCTTCAGCATTACTACGACATTAAAAGAGTAATGTCCAATTTTATGACATTTATAACACTCAAATTTGGATTTGTCATACCTTATTTCATTCGTACCTTTATAGGCTCCACGTCCTCTATCTCCTCGTTGATCACGACCACAACCTCTAAATGACTGGTGACCTTTATCTTCATTGTTTAAATGATTGGTAAAACTTATTCCTCTTCCACGGCCTCGCCATTGTCCATTTCCTTTTCCACTTTTCTCGCTTTCAAATCCTTTTAAGGACGCATGAGTACTAATAAGTTGTTCTAGTGGCTCTTCTTTCTCATTTTCACTTTCTCTTCATGGGCTAGTAAAGAACCTTCCAATTGGTTTACCGTCATAGAGTTTAGATCTTTAGACTACTTAATATCACACACCAAATAGTCAAATTTATGTGTTGAAGAAGGAATGTTTTTTTATACCACACGCACATCATCTACGTCCTCCTTGTATCTTCTTAGTTGATTTACAACAACCATCAATCTTGAACAAAAATCCAAAATGGATTCGGATTCTTTCATTTTTAAAACATAAAAGTCATCCCTTAGAGTTTCAAGTTTTATCGTCTTAACTGTATCAACTCCTTGGACATGATTTGGTAATTTTCCCACGCTTCTTTTGAGGTGGTTGCATCAGCAACCTTCTCAAACATGCCATCATCAAAGCATTGATGGGTAAGAGTGAGGGCTTGTTGATCTTTCTTTCTTGTCTTTAACAAAGTTTGCTCATTTACTGATTTCGTATACCTTTTGTCTACAATATCCAATCATCTTGAAAGCCAAGAATGACTTTCATTAGTAGACACAATTTTTAATAATTTTATCTTGTGAGACGGGGGTATTGGAACGACAATGGACTATTATTTGTCATGGCTCTGATACCACGTTGTTGAAAAAATGATAATAATCCCCAAAATAATATCCAAACTAAATAGCAATAGAAAGAGAGTAACAATGACTTCAAATATTTAAATGGGGTAAATATAATACCCGGATATGTAATACAATAATATATATGAAAACATGGTAGTGCCAAAAGACTATTATTCAACACTCTTTTATTTCTTACAACTCATAATAATATTACTTGCACACTATTTTCTCACAAAACTAAGAAGTATTTTGTAGATAACTTTCTGTACTCTCTATTCCTTCTCTATTTTGGTGTGTCATCAAGTGTATAATTACTATTCTATTTATAGAGTTTTTTTGAACACTTGATTAAATCATTAGTGAAATAACGTGGTAGCCAATTTCCACAAAAATTTGCTGTCAAACTCTACCAAACTTTGAATAGCTACTTCCACAAATGTGACTACCAATTTTCACATTGGTGGGTACCAATTTTCACATTTGTGACTAGTAATTTCAACAAGTATGACTGCCAAATTAATTGCTACCAAGATTTTAATCCCACAATAAACACATAACTGAGTGATAGAATTTCTTGCGATTGAAATCCAAATGGATTAAAAACTTCACGAGTTTAAGTGTTAAATATTAATTGAATTTGTTTTGAAACAAAACCAGTTGGAAAGTCCTATTCAAATTTCACTCATAGACCAGCAGTTGCTGCAATTTCTTCTCCTTTCGTAAAATAAAATCAGTGGACAGATCGCTTCAACGGTCTGCAATCTGAAAACACTACAAGTGCTAGATTTGGGCTCCAATAATTTGGAGGGAACAATGTCACTATGTTTGGGTGAGATGGGTGAACTTTCCGTTATGTATTTAACAACAGTATTCTTAGTGGGAAAATTACTATTACTTTTAGTATAGGAAACAAACTTGGTGTCATTAATTTGACGGGAATAATCTAGAGGGGAAAGTTTCGCAATCTCTGATAAATTTAAAATATTTGGATGTTCTTGATTTAGGTAACAATGAATTGAATTACACATTTCCTAAACGGTTGGGAGCCCTCCAAAAGTTGTATTTTTAAGTATTGAGATCAAATAAGTTCAATGGGCCTATGAAAGATTCGAGTACTGTCAACTTGTTTGCTCAAATTCGAGCCATAGATCTCTCATCCGATGTATTTACTGGAGATTTACCAGTGAGCCTTTTCAAAAATTTTGAAGCTATGAAAATAAATGGTGAGAACAATGGAACTTTAGAGTATTTAGCTGTTATAGGTTCTTATTATTACACAGATGCCTTTATAGTGACAAGAAAGGGGCTGGATATTGAACTTCCTCGAGTGTTGACTACAAACATAAATATCGACCGCTTAAGGAATAGATTCGAAGGTCATATCTCAAGCATTATTGTATATCTCGTTGGGTCTCGTACATTGAACTTATCTCATAATAGCTTGTAGGCTCACATACCAGCATCCCAACACCAATTATCTGTACTTGAATCATTGGATCTATCATCCAACAAAATCAGCGGAGAAATTCCACAACAACTTGCATCCCTCACATCACTTGGTGTTTTAAAGCTCTCTCACAGTCATCATACAATTATCTTGTTGGATGCATCCCAAAAGGAAAACAATTTTATACTTTGAGAACAGGTAATACAAAGGGAATGATGGTTTATGTGGATTTCCACTGTCAAAGGAGTGTGGTTGAGATGATAAGGTAGTACAAACAACGACTACAGTTGACCTACATCAAGAAGGAGGAGGAGATTCATCAATGATCACTTCGAAGGCGGTTCTCATGGGTTATGGTTGTGGACTTTTTATTGGACTATCCATAATATACATAATGTTATCACCTCAATATCCGACATGGTTTTCAAAGGATGGATTTAAAATTTAAACACAAAATTATTACAAGAATGAAAACTCACAAGAAACGATATTAGTTATCGTCACCTCCAAGTATTCATTTTGATCTTTGTCAATGAATTTTCTCCCTTAAAAGCTCTTTATCTTAAATACTTAATTTTTAAAAATTTAAGGATTCAAGATTATTATGTTGTTTGTGATGCAAAGAAAAGACTGTACATTTTTAGTTTTTTTATGTATTTGAATAAAATCATTAATTTTCGTTTATCAATAGTTTTTTACGTATTCAGCATAATTATTCTTTAGCTAATTGGGTTCAACTTTAAAGTTTAGTTAATGGATTCATGAAGTTATAAGATGTAATAATAGCGATAAGTGAAGAGATACTTTATGTTTGTGTTATGATGTCACGAGACAGAGTTGGAAAGAAGTAGAAACTAAGGGGTTTCCTAGGAACCACTGCATCAGAGGCATTTATTGTTATAGCGATTAGCAGAATTCTTGTCGGAGATGAAAGTCTGTTGTCAGTACGGGGCAGTGGTATAAGCTCTTATTGGTTCTGAAGAAAGTAGACAGAATATGACTCCAAATGATGAAAATGAACTTAAATTTACGTTTATTCAAAAAGAGCTTAACGAATTTTCCAAGAGCCGAATTGGATGTAATTAATCTTGTGTAGAATCAAATAGTATACCAAAGTAGTAGTTAATTTTTCCCCATCTCTTCTAGCTTTGGTGGTAATGTAACAAACTTGAATTCCTCACTATATTAAGAAGAGTACTAAAATGCAATTATACATTAGAATTTTGATTGCAATACTAAAACTACGGAAATATAATGGAACTATTGAAATAACAAGACTCTAGAAGAAGAGGAGAGGACAAATGTTTTCTTCAATATGCATAAGCCCTTATTTCCAACTCATTTTCCCTTTTAGGCAAATGTTAATTGGGTATGCATCCCAAATAGAACATTTCTAATATTTAACCTGGCCCGGTCTCATTCACAACTTCTAATTAATGAGCCCTTATCAAGTGAGCTTGGTTCACAACAATACACCCACAGAAAGAACCTTGTCCTCAAGGTTCAAGTCAAGATACATCATCTCACAATATGGAGTATAATAAACTTGGTTCGGCAGGTTTGAGTAGTCTAGACACGGTTGTATAATTCTTTATAAGCATTGGAACATGGAATGTATGTTTAGTAATGTGAGATGTGTCCAAAAGAGTAATGCAACTATATATCTCACTCAAACTTATGGATAGTAGTAGCAACATAGAGAACCTTCGTCATACTTTATAACTGCAACCGACACGTATGGCTAACAAGAGTTGCAGTTCCCTTCTTACTCCATTCTTGGTATCAATTCCTCTACGATCAATTGAAATATTTACCTATGAGTAGCTTTCTTTCCCCCAATCACTGCATTGAAACTGATATCATCCCGTTACAATAATCCTCTCTCTGATTTATACTTTTCGACATTATCAAATGGAGTTCGGGTATACCCTCATGCCCAACAACCACACACTTGTTTAAGTGAATAGACAAAACTAATGCAGTATCTAAACCATGATGTAATCTATGTTGTGCAGCCCACTCTATCATCTCAAGTATCCAATAAAGTGTGTAACCTGCATAAGGGTGTTCAATCTTAAATTTCACCTTATATCCACTCCTTAATGCTATTACTTAGTAACATGGTAGCAACGACATGCATATAGTGAGGATATAAAATCTATTGTGTGCTTGAAGTTGGCTGACAAAATCTCAATTTTCATATTATACTTATATTGATGTAAGACTAGTGTATATGCAATTGGCATACATTTGAACAAAATGTGCAAGTAGGAATTTACATACCATGGTTGTCCAGGATCCCACACTCTATTCATAGAGTTTAACAACACAATTAAGAAAAACCTACCAATACATCCCAACAATACTAGTTCTTTTGCGTGGTATACCGTATAACTTTTCAAAGCCATGAAATTGAAACTTATTCATGGATCCCAGACATAATGATCCACTATAGTTGTGGGAATTATTACTGTAGAAATTGAGTAGCAGGTTCAAATGGAAATTGACTGATAATTTTGTTGACCATTGAACTCCCTGGTTAAATTTCCATGCTTAGTGTAAGGAAGTATTTTAACAAAATGCATTAAAATTGCAATATATTGAGTTAAAGATCTTCATTATCCATAGTTTCAATGTAAAACTCAGCAAGGTACTAGTCTTCAAAGGACTCCAAATTAGTTTTCCATTTAGGAGAGCCACTACCAAAAGACTTATCATATGCATACTTCCTTGACATATCTCGTTAGACATGTGCATTCAGCCTAGCAACTTCTTGACCTTCAAATGGAACTAGAACGTTCTTGTACCAAAGCAGTTGTTGATTTGGATCCCCCGTTTTGAGATGTTGTTGAATTATCAAACGCATAGTCCTCTTTCCAGGTTTGAATTTCATGTTATATATTGTATTAAGGTTAATAAAAAAATATAGAAACACAAATAAGATGAATAGAAGTAAAACTTTTAATCTGAGTCCACGGAAACCACTGTGTTTCCATTAGAAATTAAATCCCCTCATTGTAACCGACATTGCAGATTAATTTCTTCCAATATAAAACAGATAGAATGAACTGATCGACAATTTTGTTTATGAGATAAAATTTATGCAGAGAGGAAAAACATTCAGGAAGTGAAAAATGAAAAGACCTCTTTTTATAGCCATTTTCAGCAAGAATCGTGATTGTTTAGACAAATCTGTTCAGACCCCATTTTTCAAGAAATGTTGTGTCTTTTGGGAAAAATAATGACTTTTACAAAGGAACATGTCGCTTCAGATTGTTATTATCATTGCATGTGAATTTCAAATAAATTTTGTGGCGCCAAAATTAATTATGTTATTTAACTAACATTCTGTAATAATTTAAAAGATAAAATAAATAAATTAAATGGATTTATTCGATTAACAAGATTTATTAAAGACAAAATTTATCAATCAATCACATAATTTGCCAAATCCAAATCCAAATTCAATTCTAAATCCGAAAGTTCAAAGCTGAGCGAGCGAGTGACGACAGCATAAGGGCCACCTTCTTCTTAACTCTTTAAGAAGTAAAGAAAGTGTTTCCTAATATAAGGACAACAATTTCCTTTTTCTTCCAATATTAGTGAAATGACTTTTCATTTGAACTTAGCAAATGAGCTTTCATTTTCCCTCCAAAATTGGTTCCCCCACTTTTTCATATTCTCTTCTTTTTTCTCATTCACATTATGCTAACACCCAACAATTCCCTTCATGAATGGGAAATAGCTATCGTTAAAATATATGCATGAAAAACTTATGTGTCTTGTAATTAAGGATTAATCGCATTTGGAAAAGTAGGTTTTCGTTTAAACTTTTCATATTTAACATATTTCGGATATACTAGGTCAATCGGTAGATTTGATATCTTTGAAACATAGAGCTTTGGTATATATATAGACAAATTAGTCACACAATTAACCCTTGAACTATTCTTAGCTCTTATTGTTTTGTTCGTTTCAGCAATGAACATCTCTCAGTTAGTATGTGCTCAGAAAACTTGCCTTAATGCATTCTCCTTGAAGCATCTTACAATTCACACTCACATAGGTAGTTTCAAAATGTGTTATCCCATAGATACACTATTTGGTATACCCTGTATCAAACATAGAAACCATTAAAAAGTCCTAATGCCTTTATTATCGTTACTGAACATTTTCTCATCATGAGAATGGACTATTAAATAATTTATGACAATGTTGACCCTCATCAATAATTTTGTTTTATCTCTTTGAACCTAGATCTTGGAATCTCCAGTCGTCTTGGTGGATTTACCGCCAGGATGAGTTTTTATTGGCCATAGTCTCATTCCCGTCGATGATCCTTCAACTCCCTCTCTAGTTAGGCCGTTTGCAACTGGATCTGATACATTATCGATTTAATTTACATAGTTAATTCTATTAATTTCACTAGAAAGTAATTGTCTAATAGAATTATGTCTTCGTCTTATGTGACGAGACTTTTCGTTATACATAACGCTTCAGCCATACCTATTGCAGCTTGACTATCACAGCGTATGTCTATAGGGGCCATTGGTTTGGAAAAAAACTGAATAACTTCTAAGAAATTTCAAAGCCATTTAGCCTCTTCACCTGTCTTGTCTAAGGCAATGATTTTAGACTCCATTGTAGAGCGAACTAAACATGTTTTTTTGGATAATCTCCATGATATTACTCCAACAACAGTGAAAGCGTATCCACTTGTGGATTTTGTTTCAGTTGACCTAGTTATCTAATTTGCATTACTATATCCTTCAAGAACTGCTGAATATTTGTTGTAAGGACAAACATACTTCTGAGTGTCATCTAATTATCCAAAAACTCTCTTCATTGTCATCCAATAATTTTTTTGGTTTAATAGTGTATCGACTTAGTTTACTTATAGCGCAAGCTATGTCTTGTCGTGTAAAATTCATGACATATATCAAACTTCCCAATACTTTGGCATAGTCCAATTGAGATGAAGGTTTACATCAATTGCGGTCGGTATTTGCCATTCTAAAAGTCAAATACTTGAACTTTCGAGTACCTTTTGAATATAATGAGTCTGCAAATGTAACACCCCATAGCCAACACAGACCAAAAATTAGTTTTTGATAAAAATCCGCAGGTGCTACCAACGGTGGTATCTACGGCTGGCGGGGGACCGAGTTGGCCCGCCCCGGCCTGCGTCCCGTCCCGAACCCGGCCCGCGTCCCGTCCCGAACCCGGCCCATCCCCCAGGGTTTAAGGGGATTAAGGGATGGGGGATGAGGGGACCGGTCAGGGGCCAGTTCACCCCTGCGTCCTGGTCAACCCGCCCTGGTCCCGGCCCGGTTGAACCGGCCGGATCGCGGGACCCCCCCCCCCCCAATTTTTTTTTTAAATTTAAAAAAACTATCCGTTACTATCAGTTGGAGAAACGGCTAGTGCGCCCCCTGAACGGATTTATGCCTCTTTTTGTCTTCCCAAACACCCCTTACAACCCCCTACCACCCCCCTACTTTTAAAATTTTATTTTAAACCCTCAAGTTATTATAATTACATTTTAACCCATTTTTAATATTATAAATACACCTATCCTCTACTATTTCTTACAAAATCATCTATTCTCATTTCTCTCATCTATTTTCTTTATTCTATCAACTCTCAGCTCTCAAGTGTCAATCTTAATTTCTATTCAATTTTAATTCTCATATTATTAGAATTCATATATTTTAATTTTCAATTCAAAATATTCATATTATATCAATAAATATAATTATATTATCTCATATTTCTTATCAAGTATTGGCTTGGAGTTACAAATTACAAGTTACAACAAATCACAAGCTTCAACAATCGGCTTAACGTATGCTATTAACGCATACGTTTGGTACATTCGTTTCATAATATTTATATTTTATTATTCGTTTTTGCTTTTGTGTTATTATTATTTTTGTATTACACTTTATATATATATATATATATATATATATATATATATATATATATATAATTAAGTATGAGTTCTAGCAAAAAAAAATAGAGGTAAACGAAAAGAGAAAGCACAAGATAATGAAGAAAGTAGACTTTTTAAATTATTTAATATTGGTAAAAAAAATAGTAAAGAAAAAAAGAGTAGTAAAAGTGGTGGTACTTCATCTAAATCAACGAGTAGAGTTAGATTTAACATAAATGGTTCTACTTATGTTGATGATACTCCTTATAATATTGATTCAAATGTTCAACTCGATCACGAAAGTTTAGAACGACGTTATGGTAAAATTAATCCTAATGTTGATGAAAATTCAGGTGAAGAACTAGAAGCTGATTTGGGAGAAGAGGAGTTAGATGAAACACCTACTAGTCCGGTGACAGAAGTTCCAAATTAGACTATCAATTTACCAGAGCAAAATTTTGGACATCCACCCCTTATACCTCCCACAAGGGAGAAGGTGAAGTATCAACGACCTAAAACTTTTATTTTGTGGAAATTTATGACTTTTGATAAAGAAAATACTGTTGCTATTTGTAATAAGTTTAAGCAAGCTTATAAACATAAACAAGGTGGGGGTCAAGGTGGAACAGGGGGATTAAATAGACATTTGTTATCTTGTGTGCCGATTCAATATAAAGAAGCTAAATCATTAGCCAATAGAAAAAATGGAATTTCAATTAATGAATTAGATATTACCGGTAATGCATCAATAGGGGCTTCTAACATGGTTCAAGGAACATTAGATCCTTTTTACCCCGCTGGGCCCATAACACAACGTAAATATAATAAGGAAGTAGATCGGGAAAATTTAGCTAAAATGATTTCTGTTTGTGGTTTGCCTTATAGTTTTCCTTCAAATCCCGGTTTTGTTGAATATATTCAACAAACTTATAATCCGGATTACAGAGGCTTTTCAAGAAATACTATTAAAACTGATGTTTTTGAATATTAAGGTAAACATTGTCAATTTCTTCGTTGTCTATTTAGCATATTAGATAGTAGAGTGTCTATTACTTCGGACATGGGTCGTAGTGTTAATGGAAATGATTATTTAACTGTAACTGCACATTAGATTGATCATAACTGGAATTTACAAAAAAGAATTATATGTTATAAACTATGTATAGAGAAAAAAACTGGTGCATATTTAGCTTCAAATATTGTAAGTGTTTTAGATTATTACATGATCATAGATAAAATAATGTCTGTCGCATTATATAATGCATCTAATAATACAAATGCTGCTAACATGTTAAAAGTTAGATTATGTCCAATTGACAATAAAGTTTTTCATGTTAGATGTGTTGCACATATATTAAATTTAGTTGTAAAGATGGTATTTCATTATTTGATTGTGGTAGCGTAAAAGTTGAATATGCTCCTGGATTTTCCATACAAACAATGCTGCTAGAATTAGGGAATTTAATGAGCGTTGTTCACTATGTGAATTGTTGCCTAGAAAAATTCAAAAAAATATTAAAACAAGGTGGAATTCTCTTTATGAAATGGTTTCGGTTGATTATAAATATAGAAGACCCATACAAATGGTTTTTAATGCTCATAATGCTGACCTATTAGATAGAATTTGTGATGAAGATTGGGAAGAAACTAAAGAACTATTACAATTTTTAAGACTTTTTTATGATGTTACTACCATGTATTCGGGAATTTATTATCCTACTGTTTCATCCGTATTAATAAATATTTGTGCTCATTCAATTCAATTTTGTAAATATAAAAAAATAGATAAATTTGGAGTTGCAATTGAAGGTATGATTGAAAAATTTAAAAAAAAAAAATTTCCTATTCCTCAAGTTTTTTTAGCGGCTACTTTACTTCATCCTTCTTTTAAATTACAAGGTGTGAAAGGCCTTGTCGACAGTTTTTATGAAACTTTAGAAATTTTACCGGAAGAAATTCCAGATTGTGAAGCGTGTAAGTCTAGCATAAAAATAGAAGCAAAACTTTTATATGAAAAATATAGAACTACTGAAAATTTTCAAGGAGAAGTTGGTCAAACTTCTAATATTGAGATTGATTTGTCAGTTCCAATTTCATGCTATAGGCGAGGTTTTCTTAGTCTTAATTCTACTAACAGTGATGATTTTGAAGAATATCTTAATCAATATTTAGAAAACATGGAAATCAAAGATGGCAATGAAGATTAATTAGGATGGTGGAGTAGACGAAGCGATGCATTTCAAACTTTGAGCAAACTAGTTCGTGATATTCTAGCTATTCAAGCTTCATCAGTTGCATCAGAGGCTGCTTTCAGTGCGGCAAGGTTGTAAATCGGTGATCATAGACATTCATTGGCGGAAGACAGTTTGGAAACATTAGTTTTATTTAGCGACTGGTGCAATGCAGAAAAGAGGAATAACAATTTGCCAAAGATAAGTAAAAAACAAGCAACTTGGATCAAAACACAAATTGAATGCAGTGATGATGAATTAGAGGAACAAGAATTTCTAACAGTTTGCCAACACCGGAGTATATCACCATCGATATGATACGACAATTAGAATTAAATTTTAAAGGAGAAAACAGATATTATTAGATTACATTCGAGAACTAATTGAAACAGAACCCTTCCTAGAAGGTGGCTGCGTAAAATTAGTTACTCATCTAATATCTGTAACAAATATTAGTTTTACGTATGAGAACTTATTGAAACAGAATCCTTCATATAAGGTGGCTGCGTAGATTAGTTACTCCACTAATATTTTTTAATTGTAAGTTGTAACTTATATGTTCTATTGAATATATTTGAAGGTTTTACTTTTGTTCGAGTTTTTTTTATACAATTATTGTTTTGAATTTTAATTTTAATATATACAATTAAATATATATACTAAAGTACTAAACTATTTTAAAATACTTAATTTAATGTTTACAATTTACATTACTTTAAAATATTTAAATTACAAATTTAAACTTCTAAAATTTTAAATTTAAAACTTTAAAGTTAAAACTTGAAATTTGAAAAATAAATCTTAAAATTTGAAAATTTAAACTTTAAATTATAAATTTATTTGTATATTTGAAACTCAAAAATTAAATTTAAAATTTATTAGCTAAAGACGTATCATTTCAATAATAATATATAAATATTTTAAAAAAAGAATTCCCCGTCCCATTCCACCCCGTCCTGTCCCGTCCCGCCCCCCCAAATCCCATCCCATCCCATATATAAAGTGGGACAGGATGGGACCTATTTTCGTCCCCCCAATCCCGGTCCCGTGTCACATCCCCCCTTTCCGTCCCCCGTCTGGCCACTGGCATCTACGGACCGTAGCCTGAACCACGGTCCATCTTGAACAATCGTCGATGGGATCGAAAACTCCCAAAAATTTCAGCCTAGAAAAATTCGTTAATTATTGGACGACGGACTGACTTACGGTTTATAAGTCAAACGATGGTCCGTAGTCCGTGACCGTCGATAAAACGACTCTCTTCAACCACTCTCTGACAAGAGCTATGGATGACAAGCATGATTCGTAGGTAGACCTACGGTCCCTAGGTCTTACCATAGGTGGAAAATTTGCAGCCACTTAAGGGGAAATGCAGTTGGGTCAAACTAAAATTATCATAACTCTTACGAAAAAATGAATTAGGTCTCCCATGACCTACACACAGATAAGTAATTATATTATCTTTCCATAGCCACCAACCTTGCTAAAATCTGACCTCCGAGTAAAACGTTATGCCCATTTTAGTAAAGGCTTGTCGAACATGCCCTAACGACGGATCCAACGATGGGGCGTCAGGTGCACGACGGACCGTCAGTCCTAGCCTTCGTGAGGCCAGACAGAAACCTTCCCAGGGGTCTTTTTGACCTTTCCCACGCTGTTTAAACCCTAAGTAACGTCGTTTTGACCCTTAATCATCAGATTCTCTAAACATAATTAAAACATATCCAAGTCAAGTCATTAAATAAAAACTTAAAAAATTAGAAGCAAGAGAAGATAAAAAAAAGGTCAAGAACCCTAGGTCAAGACTCCACAAGCTTCAGCCGTTCCAGCCCCAAAAATTAAGTATTATTCCGTAGATTTCATCACAGGCATGTGGGATTTAACTAGAGGGTTCCTTTCACCCATTAGGTCTTAGTTTACAGGTAGTTCTTGATTCTCTTATCATGATTAAACCTAGTGTTTGTAGAAATTTGATATAATTTCATGAAATTATTAAATATATGTTCCAAATAAGATTATCATGTTATTACTCAGATTATCGAATGAATTTCAGAACCCTAGCTTTGTATTTCTTTAGTTCTTGAATTACATATGCTAGGTCATATTTCTCAGACACTTTAGATATACATGCATCAGTTTTAAATGCATAATTACCAGATTAATTGTTGCTTTTTCAATTTGCATGTTTACTTTCGAGCTATCCAGTATTTAAAGAAATTTAGGCTTAATCAGTTAATTTACAGAATTCATTGGGAGTAGCATAATACCGAGTTGGACTAGGGTTAAGCGTACCCAATACTTCCAGAACTACTAGCCAAGTAGGTTGTAAGTCCCCTCTATGGGCAATCAGTTTAGTAGTCACGCTAGCAAGCCTTTATGCCTTTGGTAGGGTATATTGAGTCCTCTCGATGAGGCGTATACATCGGACTCCATAGTTCAGTCAGACTCTCTGCATTGATCATTTATCAGTATAGTCATTATTCAGCATGTTATAAATTGGTCATTGCATCCAGTTAGCTCAGAAATCAGCACATCACGTTCAGATTATTGTACTTGTTTTTGTGCTTGTTTAGTTATGTTTTATTTCAGCTTTGCTCTATCCTACATGCTCAGAACCTTTCAAGTACTGACGCAATAATGCGCTACATCTTCTCGTCATGTAGGTTCAGGTTCTTTGTATCCTGATCACGCATAGATCGATTTCCCGAACTCCAATTGAGAAAATTCAGTGTTGAGTCCTCATTCTCCAAGGATAACAGTGATGAGTTTCATTTCAGTGTTTAGTCATTTAGTTTCAGTTTTTGCTTTTTTAGCTGGGGCTTGTCCTAGTATTTCTAGTCTAGTTTAGAGGCTATTTTAAAACATAGTTAGTTTAATCTTAGTATTGAATTAATATTTCTTTTATAGTAAACTCATTGTTTTCAAATATCTTAGTTATAGAATATGGGTATTCCCCATCTTTTCATTTTAAGTATGATTTAGCTTCCGCAACAGTGTATTATCTTTAGTATGCTCATGATCATGCCACCAGGTTAGCTTGGGATCACTTGTGGTCCTAAGTTCCGTGTCCGCGTTTCGGGGGTAGCTCGGGGCCTGATAAAACTTTGTATCAGAATACTATATAAATATGAATTAGCAATAAGTAAAGAATTTGGTGGCATGACTATAGAAATAAAAGAACAAAATATAGAAAAAATAATAAATAGACAACTTATGACAAAATTAGCTACATGTAAATATGCTATATAGAAAAATACACATGTGCATTTAAAGATATTATTATAAACAAAGATATGATATAAATAAAGCAAAAGAAATAAGACAACAATATTTTACAAAACTACCATAACCATTTAGTAAAAAAATAATTAACGATTGGAACAGTGAAGGATTAACAGATACTTTAGGATCTAGAATAAAATTTCTACATCAATGGTTTGTACAATTATTTGAAAACCAAAAAGAAAAAAAAATGGAGAAAGTACTAATTAAAAATCTAGCATGTTGTAAAGATAAAACAGCACCACAGTTTGGTTGTACAAATAAATATTATAAAAAACAAAGACCTAAACGACACAAAAATTATAGAAAAATCAAACTAGATATAAATACAAAAAACCAAGACAAAGATATTATGTAAAAAAATCATATTTATCTAGTATATCTATATTTGTTGTTGATGGAGACCTATCTATTTTCCTATCACTCCTAAGTGTTTCTATACTTTCGGGGGGTAAATTTCCTATCCATAATTTCGTTGTTCCAACAAATGTTCTTTCTATATATCCTGGCGTTTCTTTTGTTGTTATTTTGTTATCAGTTAGTTGTTTAGATATATTTCCTACCCATAGTAAGATTGCTTTATTTATATCTATAATACAATCTAAATCTAAAAAGTTATATTGTTCAGTTATTAGCCTAGGCGTCCATTTTTAATTTAATCTACTATTCCATACGTATTAACTATTCAAGAAATAGCGGTACCTCAAACTTCAATGATTTCAACAAACTCAAAATGACAGCAACGAATCACACACACAAATACGATCAATCAATTTTGTTTTGTAAGAAAGGTATGCAAAAGAACGGAACAATCCAATACTAAAAAAATGAGAGATAATCTATCTATGTTAGTATCGTGACTTCTCTTATTTGACTCTTGATTTCTCTAAACTTTAATTCTTACTGTTCTTGATTTGACTCTTAACTGAATATTGAATTGAATTATCGATTCAAAGATAAAGATTTGTGTTTGAAAAGATCCTATAACATTTAATAATTATTTTAGATAGCTAAATATGGGAAAATCCTAAAATTAATATTTGGAGGTGGATCCGCGACACAAAGCCATTTTTAAATTCTTATTAGGAAAACATCTTTTGAGGCAGAACACCTCGTATTACCTTCGTGACGCGAAGCTGAAATTTTAAGAACTAGGCATTAGGTGCGCGATGCGGGTCCACCTTCAAATTTTGCTAGTAAAATTTTCTTCTTCTTTTTCTAACCCCAATTCGCCTAACTTCGATTACTTTTCTCAATTTGTCTTTAAATGTCAATACACTTAAAATCTACCTAAGAACGTAACCCGCAATGACTTTATAACGTTACGTAATAGTTTGGAAGCTGAACTTCCCTTTGGTTCTCCTTGAAAGTGACCTTCCTTTTTGAGCCCATTTTTAAGGAACTCGAAAAAAAATTGGAAAATTAAAAAGGAAATATTTTCTAAAACACTTTCCAATCCAAGCTATTTCAATAATAACACATGAATTCAAGAAAGGGTATTAAAATCATCAATACTCAAACTCTTTAAGGATGAATTAAAACTGAAATTAACATGCTAGACATGTGGGAGAACGATCCCAACTTTATGAGAGACTCACATACTTGATCGAACCAAATCCTTAGCGAAAACACCAACCTTCTTGATTGATCTTGATGAAATTGCCCCTTTTTCCTTCTTCTTTTATCTTCTCCTTTCTCATTACCCCTGACGTGAAAAATACTAATGTTCTAGAGCTGATTAAGTTCATTCTTGACCCATATTAAACTCCTAAGAATGGGATAAATAATGGGATAGTGCAAACACTAAAAAAGCCTTTAAAATCCCGGATTTGGACATTTCCTAATCTGACAGGCCAACTTGAAAAGGGCATAACTCACTCATACAAAGTCGAAATCGCGCAAACTTGGCGGCGTTGGAAAGGTCGTTCGAAGAGATTTCCAACCATATCTACAAGTACCTATAACTCATTTTCAGATAGAAGTCATGGTCATTTGAAGTTGAACAAAAATTCACTTTTCAACTAAATTTTTTTGATTTTTTTCAAACAATTTCCGAAAACAAGTATTTCCAGATTTTAACTCCTATCTAGTTCTTTGTAGTTGTGAGGTGTTACAATATATTTAGGATAAGGTTTCTACAGTTGGGTCAAGACTTATCAGGGTTGGTATTAGAGGTTTTCTGGTTGTGGTGACCATTCAGTAAATTGAGATTCTTGTTTCTATATGGAGGGATTTCTCCAGAATCAGAGCAGGAGGATAACATCAATAGTGCTTACTGTTGTTGCCAAACTGTGTTATGAAAATCAGAAATTACTGGTTGAAATAAATCATTTAGAAACACGAAATAACTGAAATTGGTAGAACCAGTAAAGAAGATGAATTTTGTACTCTCATATTCATAGTGGATTGTTCATCTCCTTTGTAGATGTAGGTTGTTTACCGAACCACATTAAATTTGTCACTTTCGATGTATTTTTCATTAATCTTTTTACTCATGATTTTTTTAAGTTTGCTTTGCTAGCTTCCTCATTACATGTGCTTATTTCAGTTCTAGCAAAATGATGCTTGTATTGTATTACTTTCCCTTTGTTTAATTAATATATTTTCTTGATAACTTTTTAAATCGATTATTACATTATTTTTGTAATTGTTTTTCACGACCCAGAGCATCGTGATTGACACCCACACTAACCCTCCGATGGGAGAACAATTATTACAACCCAAATAATTTATTTTATGAAAATTAAGACGTATAAGGATATAGAAGCAGGTTTAAATTACATTATAATAATTATGGAGTCCCTATAAACTCCAAAGGTTTAACAAATCAACTAAAACTAATAGGGAAAAACATCCCGTAAACTCTAAAATTCATGTCAAAAGTCTACTAACGGCAAGTCTAAGAACAAAGGGTGCAACCCCAAATCTAAACAAACACCTTAAACAAATATTTAATTTCTGATATATCCATGTTATGATATGCAATTGTAAATTTTATGTGACACTCTATTTACTTTCGAACCCAACACAGAATTTGCTACAAGTTTTCCTCTTTGTAAAACATTGTTATATAATAGTCATGAGCTAAATTAGTGAAGATGCACCTAATCCCTTACTTCTTGCTCCAACATAGGATTAGACTCACTAGGGTAGTTAGAGATTCACTTTGTTAAATTGTGCGATTTGACAGTCTCTTTCAATCACCCTACACAACATAATCAACATCTCTTTGATATACTTGAGGTTATTCTTTTTTTCCCATTTAGCGGAATCTGTCGATGAGTTATAGGTTTTTCCTTTTTCTTCAATAGATAATAACTAATAATAGGTGGTCAGGTTCTTTATCCTCTTGTGGTAGTTTCTTATCATTTTGTTGTTCATCCTTATTATGGCTTAAGTGTTGCTCATCCCCGAGCATATTTTTTACAATGCTTTAGGCCTTCTTAGGTGATTTCGTCTTGAAAGGGATTGAGAGAAATTTGTATGTTTTGAAAGATTTCTTTCACTCTTCTGGTCCCTCAATATTGGCTTGATTATACTCCTTCTTCATCTTATGGTCTTAGTGTATTTAAGTCTCAATAAATTGAACACGATAACTATTTTAAGACAAAGGTTATATTAAAGTAAGTGATAAGGTAGGTTTTTTTCTCATTTCTTCTAACGTGACTTATAACTATTCACACGCTAGTCTCCTCTCACCAGGCGACTCTTATGAAATTTTAAGCCTCCATGGCCAAAACAATTTCTACCTAGCCTCAAGCTGTGGAAAAGAGACTACAAAAACCTACTTATGTGTCTATCTCTTGTCTATCAACTTGCACTAAATATCTGATAGAAAACTTCCACATAAATTAAAAGAAGTAATGTATATTCATGGGGAACCTACAATGAGTTTCAACTTTTCGAATTTGGAATCGTATATCCAAGAAGTGAACTTACAATATGTTCTTGTTACTAAGTTCTCTTATTCGAGACCTGATATTATTGATCTAAGAGAGATTTTTAAACGACACTTCAAAATCAAAGGAGATTGCAATTGGGATTACTGGATTATCGTCATGTTCAGGAGAGATTATCAAATCACGAAGACTTTATGAAGGTGTATTCTAGGGAAGTATCATTTATTACACTATAAGAAAAGGGCGTAAATAGTCACTACCAATGATGACACCATGGTTTAATCCAAGAGCGGAGACACCAATTGCTTTAGACTTGGAAAAGCCGATTGAGCAAACACTGAAGTTGAAAGAACGCTACCATGATGATCATAATGATAAACATGATCTTTTGACCCATGAAAAGGAGTCCATTGTAACATAGGATATAGATGGCAAAGAAATCAATCAAATACACCTGCCATGTTTATTTTGAATCAAGAGATGGCTACAACCGATGTGAATCTATGAAAAAACAGGTGGAAATGAGTGTTCAAAATGGGAAGATTTAGTTAAGATGGAGAATCATACTTTTTTACCTTTTAGGAGTAAATTAATCCCTCAAGCACCTTAATTTATTCCTACAAGTAAGACAAATTCATCTATGACAGTCTTAGATAATTCATGGAATTTGAGTGCTACAAAAGTAAACTTGGATGATAGGGATTTCTTTCCTTACTTGGGCAGTGACATGTCTGATGCGGATGATGAAGATGATGTGTTTGATATATGCTTTTATAAGGTGGCTAAGGATGGGTATCTTTCACCTAAACAACAAAAAATTGGAAGCACCAAACGTAGAAAGAAGACATATGGAAGACAACATAGTTGGGATGGTAAAAAGGTGAGTGAGGAAATTGATCCAAGGCACCTACCGATGCGATTCACAAAGAAAATTCATATGACAATGTAAAAAACTTTATCAAGATGCAAAAAATTCAACAAGAAATGATGAACTATCAATCATCTTTAGAAAAACTTGAAGAAGAATATAAGAAGAAAATACTTCATATTACTTTAGACAAGAAAACTATATTTTTTAAGTTTATACATATATCAAATGAAGTTTAAGTTGGATAACTAATCTTTATTCCTTGATTTTAATTTGATTCATTTCTTAATCATCCTAATTTTTAATATCATCATATTAAGGATTGTAAACTCGGTGATGATCATAGAATACCTAGTTTTCTCTAGTTCTTATTTTCTCCATGCTTGTTAATTCGTAGAGACTTGTTATCTAATTACGAATAATAAGCTAAGACCTATCCCCATTCCTTGTACTTATTTTTAACTTCTATATTCATATTAGCAAACGAGAAAAAAATAATAAGAATTTTGTGATCCTCTTGTATTCCTAGTGAATGGTTGAGGCAGTGGCGTAGCCACATGGTTATCAGGGTGTCTAATTGGGCACAGTTCATCGGAAAAAAATATTATATATGCAAATAAAATAATATAGAAAAAGATTAAATAACGTATTTTTGACACCGTTAACACAAATAACTATTGTAACCAAGTGGTTTCACCTCCTTGGATATATGCAATTTGGAGCTACTACAATCGAGACCAGACGATGATATACTCCAATTGCAGAGATCTAAAACCAGCAGATAAGGAAGAACTACGCCAATGGATATTGAGCTTGCTAATACCAGAGCACCCACCTACCACAAGAGCTATCAGAAAGAATTTTATTTCACCAAATCTGATGACTAGATACTGTAAATTAGTAGGCCAATAATACCTGATCATCTATGCACAAAATGTGACGGTGAAGACAACTATATCCCAGAAGTACAGCAGGAATAAAAAGTAAAGGTCATTATGTAAAGATATAAAGTTACGAATAGTAGTATGTCGGCCATATGAAAAAGTAAAGGCCATTATGTAAAGAAATAAAGTTATAAAGTAGTATGTCGGCCATATGTAAAATTAAAGGCCATTATGTAAAAGTTTTTTTGTTTTTGTTGTGTCGGCCGAAATAAAAAAGGCTACGTGTAAAGTAGTGTGAGCCACTTGGCCAAAGTAGTAAGTTTTTTCTATAAAAGGAGGGTTTCCCCTCATAATAAAATAAGTCTTTCCAAGCAACTCTCTCTTCTTCTTAATTCCGCTTCCACTTATTCGAATTAAATGAAAAAAGACAAGAGTTAAATTATAGAAAAGAAAGACTAGAAGAAAATATGTTAGCAGGAGTATGTAATAAATCAATATCAGCACAAAGAAAAGTTATACTTATGCTAGAAATACAAATAAATTGCCTCGAATATAAATTACAACATGATATAAGTTACAACATGAATCATAATGAATAAAGAAGAATTTGTAGTAGACGAAAAAACATATGAAAATCAAGACGGACTGGTAATAAAAATAATATTTTCAAATCTAGGAAGACGATATAAAAAAAAATAGGAAATAACTTGTAATTAATGCTAGAAAAGGAAACAACAAAATTAGAAGATAGCTTAACAGTGATGGTAAGAATAACAAAGGAATACGAAGAAATAGATAAATCAAAAGAGATTGAAAAAATAAAAACAGAAGCAAAGCAGGAAGTACAACATCTAGAAGAACTAAAAAATACAAAAATAAGTGAATTAAAAAAAGAATTAGCTAAGCTAAAATTATTATATGAAACCAAACAAAAAGAAAAACAGATACAAAAAGATAAAGAACTTGAATTGACTAATGAAATAAATAAGATGCAACAAAAATTAAATAAGAATCTTGATATAGACGAAATAGGCGAAATAAATGAATCATATACAATGAACGATCAAAAATCAGAAATAAGTGATATAAGCGAAACATACACAGAAATTCTAGAACAAGTAAATAAGCCGAAAAAATTAGAAATAAATACAGGAGATATAAATCAACGTAGCACATCAAGAGTTAAAACCCCGGATAATAGTGAGCAGCATGACTCAAAACATGCGGATCTATGTCAACATCATGACTCAAAACATGCGGAGCTATGTCAACATCATGACTCAAAACATGCGGAGCTAGAAGGTGACATTGGTAAACACCTTAAAAACCATAACAATATGATATATGCAGCTGCAGGTAGCACATCTACGGGAAGATCCACTACAAAAAAGGAAGATGGTAAGATAAAATACGGAAATACCAATATGAATAAGCTATTTTCTAAACCATGCCTTTCAGAAAATACCCAAAAAGACATATTTGTACCTCCACAAATAAATACCTACAAAACAAGTTTGGACTCACATAAACAAATATATAACCATATCACCAGGACATATATAGAAAATATACACAAAATTCAAACTTTTTTAATCTAAACCCCAGAGCAAAAAATACAAAAAATACAAATGAAAATTATATAACCCAACACTTACAGGGATATAATAAACTTATAGCACAACCAGGTACCAATTCAAATCTAGTGGCAACTTGCTACAGTCATGGACTTTTAAGTACAGTATACACGACAATAGGAGAAGAAGTAACTAATATACCAGAACTACACAAAGCATTTCTACATTATAAAAGAATAACTAATGGAACTTTATTTTATATAAAGTTCTACTCAGCAACTGCAGAGATATTATACGACGAAATTAAACCTATATTACAAGTTATCAAAATAGGTTTAACCAAAGAAATGATAATCCCAGAAAAAATAAAAGTACAAGAAGAAATACAAAAGGTAAATATCCTAGAATTCTATGCAAATAAAAGGACTATTGGGATAGCCACCATTTTGAATGAATTATCGAACAATTATCTAAATGAAAATGCAATTTGCTGGTATGATCTAATTCCATTCTAACTCGACGTTGAGCGCTTAATATCATGCCTTCTCGTAGAGCTCATGCATTGAATTCTAATACACGTAATGCTAACACAGTTCCTCTAGTACCGTATAATGAAGCTCAAATGGAGAATTTCAGAATGCCAATCGAGCTTTTGGCTAAGAGTATGACTAACCAGAACAATCAGCAAGTTCTATTTCCTAGTAATAGAAATGATCGATCATTGGCAGCAAGAGTTTGTGATTTTGTTTGGATGAATACTTCTAATTTTTAGGGTCGCATGTTGGTAAGGACCTAAAGAAAATCATTGATGAAGTCAAGAAAATATTTGGTGTTATGTTAGTAACTGCTAGTGATATGGTTCAATCAGTGGAAAGACAATAGAGATGACTTTGCCTTTTGTAACTTCCTATAGATGTCCACTTCAGTGTCTGTCGAGAAACTCTGTGAGAACCCTTTTAGTCTCTACTCCAGTCGGTGACCCAGTTATAGCTAGACGGGTATACAAAATTTCCCTATCATAGTCTCTTAGAAAGTCACCTCAGCAGATCTATTAGAGTCAGAAATGGTAAACATCGATGTCTTTCTAGGCATGGACTGGTTACACTCATGTTATGCCTCATTCGATTGTAGAACTAGGATTTTTAGTTTTCAGTTTCAAGACAAACCACTCTTAGAATTAAAGGGCAGTAGCCTAGCTTCTATGGGTCGATTTGTTTCTTACCTTAAGGACAGAAAGATGATATCTAATGGTTATCTCTATCATCTAGTTAAGGTTATGAATTTTAGCCTTGAAACCCCATGTCTTGAGTCAGTTCCAATAGTGTGTGAATTTCCAAAAGTATTTCAAAAATATCTTCCCGGGGTTCCTCCCGAAAGGGAAATCGACTTTGGAATTGATCTCCTTCCAGATATTCAGCCTATTTCTATTCCTCCTAATAGAATGACTCCAGCAGATCTTAAGGAATACAAAGTGCAGTTGAAAGACCTTCTAGATAAGGATTTCATCATACCTAGTGTATCACCATGGGGTGCAGCAATGTTGTTCTTAAAGAAGAAAGATGGTTTTTCAGAATGTGCATTGACTATAGATAGTTGAACAAGGTCACAATCAAGAATAAGTATCCCATCCCAAGGATTGATGACTTGTTTGACCAACTTTAGGTGCTAGTCATTTCTCAAAGATAGACCTTTGATTGGATTATCATCATCTCAGAGTCAGAGATATTGACATTCTGAAAACATCCTTCAAAACACGAATGGTCATTATGAATTTTTAGTTATGTTGTTTAGACTAACCAATGCTCCTACAGCTTTAATGGATGTGATGAACAGAGTGTTCAAACAGTACTTAGACTTGTTCCTTATCGTTTCCATTGATGATATCCTCATTTAATCAAGTAGTGAGGAAGAACATGCAAGTCATTTGAGCTTATTCTGCAGACTCTCAAAGATCGCTAGTTATTCGCTAAGATTAGTAAATGTGAGTTTTTCTTGCAATTCGTTGCTTTTCTTTTGTCACATTGTATCTAGCGAAGGGATCCGCGTAGATTCACAAAAGATGGAAGCAGTGAATCAATGGCACAGACCTACCTCTGCTATAGATATCATAAGTTTCTTAGGTCTAACAGGTTATTACATAAGGTTCATGGAAGGATTTTCATCCATAGCCTCACCATTGACTAGGTTGACTTAGAAGATGGTCAATTTCCAATGGTCAGATGATTGTGAGAAAATCTATGAAGAATTGAAAACTAGATTGACTACAACTCTTGTCTTGACTCTACTATAGGGTTCAGATGGATATGTGATCTATTGCGATGAATCCAGAGTTGGACTTGGTTGTGTGTTGATGTAAAGAGATAAGGTTATATCTTATGCCTCTAGAAAGCTTAAGGTGCATAAGAAAAACTATCCAACTCATGACCTCGAGCCTGCAGCAGTGGTGTTTGCACTCAAGATATGGAGACAAAACTTTTATGGTGTTCATGTAGATGTGTTCACCGATCATAGGAGTCATCTTTATGTGTTCACCTAGAAAGAGTTTATTCATAGAGAGAGGAGATGGCTTGAGTGCTTTAAGGATTATGATATGAGTGGGCATTATCATCCTGGAAAGGCGAATGTAGTGGCAGTTGCTTTTAGTAGATTGTATATGGGTAGTGTAGCCCATATGGAGGAAAAAAAAGATCTAGTGAAAGATGCTCATAGGCTTGCTCGCTTGGGAGTTTGTCTTATGAGCATATCAGACAGCGGTGTAACATTTCAAAATGGGGTAGAATTGTCTTTGGTAGTAGAGGTTAAGGAAAAGCAAGAGAGTGATCCGATCTTGCTTACACTAAAGAGTGCAACAATCAGAGAGTGGAGGTTTTCTTCCAATGGGGAGATGGTGTACTTCGCTACCAAGGTAGATTGTGTGTTCCTTATGTGGGAGAGTTGAGGCAGCATATTCTTGCAGAAGCTCATAACTCCATGTATTCTATTCATCCAGGTGCCACTAAGATGCTCCGCGATATGCGAGAATTCTATTGGTGGAATGGTCTAAAGAGGGATATAGCAGACTTTGTGAGTAAGTGACCAATTGCCAGCAAATCAAGGTAGAACATCAGAAACCAGGAGGTATGAATCAAGAGATCTTAGATATAGGTCCTCAGTTTACCTTACTGAAACTGTGACGTTTCATTGGGTTCCGTTGTCTATCATCTTAGATATAGGTCCTCAGTTTACCTCTCATTTCTGGAAGTCATTTCAAAAAGGTCTTGGTACTCAAGTTAACCTTAGTACAACATTTCATCCACAGACGGATGGGCAGGCAGAGCGTGCCATTCAGAACATAGAGGATATGTTGAGAGCTTGTGTGATCAATTTCAAAGGTAGTTGGGATGATAACCTTCCTTTCTACCATTCCATCATTCAAATGGCCCCTAATGAGGCTTTATATGGGCGTAGATATAGATATCTTGTAGGTTGGTTACAAGTAGGTGAAACAACTTTGATAGGGACAGATTCATTCCTTTATTCTATGGAGAAAGTGCACCTCATTAGAGATAGACTTAAGACATCCCAAAGTTGTCAAAAATCATATGCAAATGTGAGGAGAAGGAGTTCCCAGTTGATGACTGGGTTTTTCTAAAAGTCTCACCTATGAAAGGGGTGATAAGGTTCGGAGAGAAAGGGAAGCTCACTCCTAGATTTGTAGTCCCTCACAAGATCAGGAAAAGGATTGGCAAGGTTGCACATGAGTAAGAGTTTCCAGCAAAATTAGCAGCAGTGCATTAGGTCTTCCACATCTTAGTCATGATGAAGTGCATGGGTGACCCAGCCTCTATAGTGTCATTAGAGAGTGTGGCGGTGAAAGATAATCTTTCTTATGAGGATGTACCAGTTGAGATTCTTGACCGTCAGGTTTGAAAGTTAAGAAACAAAAAATGTCGCTTCAGTCAAGGTTTTGTGGAGGAGTCAGTCCGTAGAGGGATCTACTTGGGAAGCAGAAGCAGCCATAAAAACCAAGTATCTTTACCTTTTTCCTTCCGATTCAACTCGAGCTTGAGGTAATAATTCCTCTTCAGTTTTACAGTCATTCATGCGTACATTCAGTTTTAGAATCATGTTCCCTCAGTTTGTACTTTCATTTTTAGCGTAATTGCATGTACTCAGAACTCAATTCATTCAGAAGTCAGTTGTTAGTGTTTAGTAGTGGGATTATCATCTCTCTCCCTCTATTTCATCTAGTCTAGTCTTCATTCGAGGATGAATATTTCCAAGGGGGAGATAATGTAACACCGCGTAGCCAAAATCGACCAAAAATTATTTTTTCTGAAAAATCTGCAGGTTCTACCAAGGTAGAATCGATGGACCGTAGCCTGAACCGTGGTCCATCATGAACAATCGTCGATGGGATCGGAAACTCCAAATAATTTCAGCCTAGAAAAATAAGTAATGTCTTGGACGACGGATGGACTTACGGTCCATAGGTCAAACAACGGTGCGTAGTTCGTGACCATCAATCAAGACTACCTTCAACCACTATCTTACAAGAGCTATGGATAACCAACATGGTTCGTAGGTAGTCCTATGGTCTGTAGGTGGAAAATTTGCAGCAAGTTAAAGGGAAATGCAGTTGGGTCAACTTCATAACTCTTAGCAAAAAATTAATTAGGTCTCCCATGACCTACCCACAGATAGATAATTGAATTATCTTTCCATATCCACCTACCTTGCTAAACTCAGACCTCCAAGTAAAATGTTATACCCATTTTAGTAAAGACCTGTCGAACAGGCCCTCATGACGGACCCAACGACGCGGCATCAGGCGCATGATGGACCGTCAGTCGTGGCCATCATGAGGCCCGACAACAACCTTCCTTGGGGTCTTTTTTACCATTCCCACTTTGTTTAAACCCTAAGTTTCATCGTTTTGATCCTAAATCATTCGATATTAGTCTGTTTAAGCCTACTAACATAATTAAAACATATACAAGTCAAATCATTAAATAAAAACATAGAAAATTAGAAGCAAGAGAACAGAAAAAATGCTCAAGAACCCTAGTTCACGAATGTCACAAGCTTCCGCTGTTCTAGCCCCGAAACATAAGTTTTTTTCTATGGATTTCATCACCAGGTATGTGGGATTCCACTAGTTGGTTCCTTTAACCCATTAGGTCCCTAGTTTTCAGTCAGTTCTTGATTTTTTATCATGATTAACCCTAGGGTTTCTAGAACTTTGATATAAGTTAATGAATTATTTAAATATATGTTCCGAATCAAATTATTATGTTATTACTCAGATTATCCCATAAATTTCTGAACCCTATCTTTGTATTTCTTGAGTTCATGAATTACACATACTAGGTCATATATTTCAGAGACATCAGATATACATGCCTAACTTATAAATGCATAATTACCACATTAATTGTTGCATTCTAAGTTTTATTGTTCTGTTTTGAGCTATCTAGTATTTAAGGAAATTAAAATTTAATCAGTTAATTTACAGAATTCATTGGGAGTAGCATAATACCGAGTTGTACTAAGGTTTAGCGTTCCCAATAGTCCCAGAACTACTAGCCAAGTAAGTTGTAAGTCTGCTCTGTGGGCAATCAGTTTAGTGATCATGCCAGCATGCCTTTATATGATTGGTCGGGTATATTGGGTTCTCTCGATGGGGCTTATACATTGGACTCCACATTTAGCTCATGTCATTTTATTATCGGTTATTACTAGCTCCCACAGTTCAGTCAGACTCTCTGCATTGACCATTTATCAGTATATTCAGTATTCATTTTCTGCATGTTATAATTTGGTCATTGCATCAAGTTAACTCAGAAATCAGAATATCACATTCAGATTATTATACTTGTTGTTGCGCTTGTTCAGTTATGTTTTAACTCAGATTTACTCTATCCTACATGCTTAGTTCCTTTCAAGTACTGATGCATACCAATGCTAAATCTTCTCGTGATGTAGGTTGAGGTTCTCATCATCCAGATTACTCATAGATCGATTTCTCGATCTCCAGTCCAGAAGATTCAATGGTGAGTCCTCATTCTCTGAGGACAACAATCATGAGTTTCATTTCAGTCTTATGTCATTTAGTTTCAGTATTTTCTACATTTAGCTGGGGGCTTGTCCCAGTATTTGAAGTCTAGTTTAGAGGCTATTTTCAGACATAGTTAGATTCACCTTAGTATTGAGTTAATATTTCTTTTGTAGTAAACTCATTGTTTTCAAAAATCTCAGTTATATAATATAGGTATTCCCCATGTTTTCGTTTTAAGTATGATTTAGCTTCCGAAACATTTTATTATCTTTGGTATGCTCATGCTAAAGCAAGCATAGTTAGCTTGGATTCAGTTATGGTCCTAGGTTCCGTGTACGCGTCTCGGGGGTAGCTCGGGGCGTGACATTTTCTATGCTAGGGACCTTAATATTATTAGTTTGATCGAGTAGTGTTTATTTTGTTAGTTGCGAAACTTTACATGTCCAAAAATGGTTAATTTGTATATCATGTGATGTTGATGTATGTTATTGTAGGGTAAATGGTTTTATTTATTGCCAAAAAAACATCCCTTACTATAAAGGTACATGTCTATAAAAGTTTTGTTGTTTAGGTACCATATATGTCGATCCACATTTTTGCCCATAAAGTTTTATGCTACCTACCCCTGCTCTCACAAGGATGTGAATAACTCATTTAAGCAATGTTATTTTAAAATTCTATAAAAACAAACCAATTACACCGCGGCATTACATAGGTCTAACTGAAAATATCAATTTTTAACACTTAATTAAATTCACGCAAAGCTCTGGCAATTTTCCTAGTTTCATTTATATTATATGAGCACCTAGTTGATGGTGACACTACCTCCCTATAGAACATCATCTTGCCCCCGATAGAAGTACTTTTTCAATGACACATCATCAATGTAGTGGTTTGGGACACTCTCTAGGCAATGCAACAATGTTGTTCACTCTATCTTTGTGGTTGAGCTTTTTAGACACCTGACAATATCGTGCTAGGAACACATCCCTCACCTGCTCCAAAGAATAGATCGAATTATAGGTCAACTGAGTGAACAAAATTGCGGCCTCTCCCGTTAGTGAGAGAGGCAACACTCTTATCCCAATGATGTCCATGTCCAAGTCAGGCCTCCCTACACAACTCTTACACACCGACCTTAGTTTTGCGATGGGATCATGTGGATACGTAGATGGTAGCATCATAAACAAACCTCTGGCGGTGAGCATATGCATCAATCTACTAGTTAGGACAATTGTATTACCTTGTGGTAGAGGAGGTAGTTGAAGAGGACCACTAGAATAGGTGATGTTAACATTGACCCTATAAAACTCTTGAGGGCGTGGAGTAGGAGGCTGCCTCCTAAAAGCATCATCCCCCGAGTTTTCCAAAATCACTTGGTTATGAGCATCAACCAGTGGAGGATGCTGATGTTTGATCCCATAAGCTAGATTAGCGGGATTCTGTGGGTTATTAATTATTCAGATTGTACGGTTCTGTTCTAGATCGAATGGAAGTTTTGGTTCTCCTTGACTCCGTGAACTTAACATACATTCAAGCCAGACCTGGAAGGCACAAAAACAAAGAAAGAAAAGTAAGACAAGGAAATTGTTGACTAAAACTTGTTTATGTTATTAAAATTAATCTAAAATCCACTTCTCCTATAAGCCATGCCAAAACATGATATGCTCAAATTTTACTTTCCTAAAGAAGTATAAGCGGTAGTATTAAGGAAAAAACCAAACTATTAGGTTGTGGTCGATCACACGAGGAAAATGATTTACATTTAACTTTAATGTATGATTACCTCTATTTAATCATGTCCTTTTCGAAATCTAGTAATGTAAAGGGGTATTTGTAAAACAAAAGTGTTGCAATGTTGTAAAATCAAACAAGTAACAAGAGTAAATTATTGGTGTTTATGAAGTTGTGAGAGAAACTAGGGTTTAAGTGTTCCCCATAGGTTTCTAACGCAATAATCCTAGCTATAATAATTCTTTCCTAGTGTTTTCATGAAAAGTGATAAGTTATGTATCTCTAAATCTTTGGTCCGTCGTTTAGAGAATTTCACCCCGTACCTTGGTCTGGCTACGTGTCTAAGTTTCTAACCCATACCTTTACTTCATATTAACCATCATATTCGATGTTTGGCATAGTTATTACTTCGCACAAATCGAAACTATCCTATTAAAGATTTTTTACTAAACCTATGGCGATAATTCATTTCCTATTAACCTCACCCTTGGTATAACAAGTAGCAATAAGGAGAGTTCTAACGCGTCCTTTCGTAAAAAATACTTCTAGACAAAAGAATTATCGATTCATGCAATAACCTATTTGAGAATTATTATTTAGTTAGGTTTATTCTGTTAATCACCCGTTGTTCCTACAACCCTAGTTGTAGATTTAGTTATCCATGCTTAGAAGAACACAATTCATAATTGATAAATAATAAATCATGAACTTACTTTGACAAATTCGAAGAAAATCTAGAAATTCAACTTGAAATCACATAATTATCTTGAACAACAAATCAAGAAATTTGATTTAATTGCAACAAAAATCTCCAAGAACAAAAGTATGAAATTAGTAAAAGAATCCAACCCAAAAAACAAGATTTTTTCACCCTATATATTATAACAAGAGTCCTAAATTAAATATTATTTAAAATAAGGAAATTTTGTTCAAAACACGGCTTCAATTGACAACCACCATAGAAGATCCGTCGGTTAAACGATGGACTATCGATTGCCTCCGTTGGTCCATACATAGCATCTTTTCAAAGCCTACACTTTGCATCTTCTCTGATCCAATCGACAGACCAACAACACGGTCAGTCGATGCACTTACGGTCCATAGATGCTTATCATCGTTCCATATTTATATTTTCTTCAACATCGGGTACAGAGACTGTCCCTGATCACATACACGATTTTCTAGGATGGTTCATCGATTAGTCGATGGACCGTCGATTCTTCCATCGCCCAACACTTAGTTACAATTCCCCGAGTTTCTTCCAGATGCTTGAACATTTTATCAATGGTCACCACCTACGATCCGTCAATGGGATGAAGGGTCGTCGATGGCTTCATGGGTCACTTCTGCACTTATTTTTCACAACCTTCAGCATTTTTAGTTTGGACAACTTTCCTGCAAACAAAGACAAGACATATGATAATTACTACAAAAAAGGCTCTAGACACAATCAATCTTAAATAAATAGCATTGAAAGTACTTTGAAACCTTGCTACATTAGTATACACGAAAGTTCGATGGTTCAATGATATCACATCTACTAATTAATCAAGTATATCTGACATATGTTCACTACATAAAGTCTAAAGGGGAAATCTACTAATCCAGATGCAATTAATTCTTTTGTGTAAAGTACACATACTTGCCTCTTTCTTTTTCTTAGAGTCCTTCCCCATTAATGTAGGGCATTGTTCGGTTTTAAAAGGTGTAAATGGAAAATAAAGAGATGCGACTTTTATGAAAAGTTGAGACATTTGTGAAAAGTTGTGACTTTTATGGTAAGTTAAGACTTTTATGAAAGGTTGTGATCTTTACTTCAAAATGTGATTTTTGTAAAGGTTTGTGACCTTTTCGGTTAGGCACAATAAGAATCTTTTCACAATACTACTACTACTAAATGTAGTATTCTAACTGTACTTTACTGCTATGGAGTGGCTCGTTTTCACGTTTTTGGTATTAATACACTAGTAGTTGAGATCTATCCTTGGACTAAATATCCTGAATCAAACCACAAATCTATGCCTCTCTTTCTTAATTTAGTTGATGAAATACTTGATTTACTATGCTAGACCAAAGGAGCATTACGCTAAAAAATATCTTTCAAAATAGGTGTACCTAAATTACTGTTGGATTTAAAATAATAACCTAGAATAAAGAAGATGTATTGTTGTACTAGTTAATTAGTAATTCCCCATTTCTTTTAGAAAGTGATTTAGTTTGATTGTCTTAAACCTTTTATCACTATTATTGTAATTAAAACTTAGTACGATAATCGTAGCACCTTATCTTGGGACGAAGATTAAATAATGAAATAGAAGTAATCTCTCATCCTCAAGACATGAGTGTTGAGTGGTATAGCCATTACATACTTTTTTAGTTCCTCGTTGGTTTGTGACGAAACAAGGCAAAAGAAAAACCCATTCACAAGGGCAAGGGGAGTGTTGTACATGTTTTTATCTTTAAAAATGCTCATACACCACATATTCCTTTTAAATAATTCACATCTATGAATTAACTCAAATATATATATATATATATATATATATATATATATATATATATATATATATATATATATATATATATATATATATATATATATATATATACTAAAAAAGATGATTAGTGAATCGCGTCAAGCACAACTAATTTCACTAGTTAAAGAGTGTAAATAAGTGGTAATTGATAAGATTAGAAGAATCTGTCTTTAACAGAAGTAAAAAAGAAAGAAAAATAAAAAAGGGAAGTTAATTCAAAGACAAAAATATAACTAGTACCCATCACAGGAATCATATGAATGAGATATACAATGCAATCCTCGTGAGAGAAGCATTGCATCGTCCTTGTAAATCAAAGTCCTATAAATGGTAAAGATGTTCTTCAACAATTTCCCATCCTACCTCAATCATGGTAAACTCTTCTTCCAACTACCCTATGTCTATCCAAATCATTAGTTCCTCTGATGAATTATGTCGTCTCGTAAGTTCATATTTCTTTTTCTAACAATTTCCCTATTTTATTTTAGTGCATTTGTAATTTTAGTCCTTGTGAATTATTGATTTTTTAGTAGAACTATTTATCTTGTATGAAACTAAAAAAAAAGAAGTTGTTTTCATACAGAGGATTCTTGTAGTAATTGCTAAAAGTAAGTACAAAAATATGTTAAGCCCCGTGTTTCCTGAGTCTCCCCATGGAAAATCATGGGAGGTTGAAGTGATAATGTCTCGAGGCGAAATTTGGCTAGCGAGAGGATGGAAAAATTTTTGTGCCTATTACTCAATAAGCGTCAGGAGCTTATTAATGTTCACATACATCCTGTGTTCTCACTTTGATGTCACTATATATGATCAAAGTACCTCAATAATTGAATATCCAATACACCAAGATATCGAAGTTTATGAAGAAGAGGAAGTAATTCAATTCTTCCAATATAATGCTAATGCAATAGAGGAAGATATTCCAGTTTACCTTCAAGCTAATGCTAATGTAATTGAGCAAGTTAAGTAAACATCATAACTGAGTTATTAACTTTTAAGGTGAATACATTAAGTAGTCATATATATACTGCCTTTGGATATCTATTTCAAGAAATGTTAATGTAGTGACAATAATTTATTTTTCGATAAGACATTTTAAACTTGTGGTCTTAATAATTCCATACCATTTCATTGGGACTTATATCATACTAGTTGTCAAACTTATATCAAGTTGTTGCAGATAAGGAGGTTGGAGAAGCTAATAGAAGAAGTGAACAAGTTAATCCAAAGATTTATAGAAGTCGACACAACTTGTTGAACTTAAATGGTGACAATCTGTATTTTGAAATGGTTATAAAAAAGGCACATGCTACTTACATGGTAACGTTTAATAGTTTTTACTTTGTGTTGTCAGATTTTTTATTTTTCTTTCCATTACACACTTACTATTTTTCTGAAAATCTAACGATCATTTTTGTTTGATGAATATTTTTTTTAGACTATCCCGTTGAGATTCGCCCAAGGTACAGATATAATCAACATGGCGAATATGAGGCTGGTTAATGAAGAAGGAGAAGAATGGAGAGTTGATATAGGGTATAATGGGAGTAAGGTTATCATAAAAGGGGGATGGACTGCATTCCAAAAAGATAACAAGATATCTAATGGTGAAACTTGTCGCTTCAAATTAATTCAGGGCCCTATTGCAAATGTTTTGCAGGTTCAGAAGATCCCAACACACCTTTTGATTGCAACAAATTAGCTACAATTTCCTTGGATTGCATGTTGGATATTTTAGTTTGTCTTAGGAAGATGATAGGGAAATGTTATATATGTTTTCTTTAGAGAAAAAAAAACACAGACAAACTTGCACTTAATTTGCTAGGATATTAAATTTCATATAGGTTTTTGCATAAATTGTCTTGTTATAAAAAGTATGTGTACTTATCAAGTGCTCAAGTGTGAACACCTAATTTTTCATCACAACATAATATATTTTACACCAATTTAAAAAGGGTTATATTTAAAATAAAATAAAATAATCATTAATAAATTGTAAATTAATTAAAATTATAAGATCAATTATAGGTTAATAAAAAAAATTGATTAATAGAAGTTGGAAATTTAAGTTATTTGTTAATTATCAAGTATAAAAAAAATTATTATACAGAAAATATTATGAAAAAGTATAGAAAAAGAAAAAAAAGGAGGATTCCTAAAGATTTAAAATTGGTTTTACCTTATCCTAATTATTCCCAACTTCCTAACTTATTTTCCTAAAAAATTTTATCCCATTTATTTATTTTTTTTAATTTTTTTCGAGCTTGGACTTTTTTTAAAAGCTTCACACATTTTTTTTTTAATTTTAACTTTGATTAATTTTCTATTATTATTATTCTTATCTCAACCCCAATTCTCTCAACTAATTTTTAAATTTAATCCTAATCCCACTACACTACGTTTCTTAAAATTAGCACCAGATTCTCACCCAAAAAATATTATATAACCCACAGTCAGTTGAAAAAAAAACAGAAATAGACAAAGAGATATAGAACAAACGAAAAGAGAAGAAAAATGAGTTATACTTTTGAGAATTAGGTTACAGTTAGTGTTTTTTGTCGTTGTTCCAAGTTCGTGGATCAAATCATTAGATTGTAGAAGTTATTTTTCGTGATATCTATTTTCGCAGCGAGGTAACTTGAAATTGTCGCATTATTTAAATGTAGTGTTGTATTAAAATTTGAATCTAATAATATGAAGTACTTTGAATCGTATGTTATTATTATGTAATATCGATCCGTGATGCATGTTATGATTCTTTTTTATTTTTTTTCTCTTGATCTGAAAAACGGAACAAAAAAACAAGTTTCATTTTTTATATATTATTTCAATAAATAAGATGGTTTCATCTGGAATAAAAGTAACATGATCATCAGTTATTCGTATTATTATGTAATATAATTAGAAGGATATGTAATATTATTCACAGAATTATGGTAAAAAAATAGACAAATTATTGGAAAGATTAATTAAAAAAGCTTAAAAAGAAAGTATAACCAAAATAATAATAATAATAATAAAAACAATTTTAATAATAATAATGAAATAAGAGACAAAAAAACATAACCAAAAAATTAGAAAATAGAGAGAGAATGTAAAAAAAAAATTAAAATAAAAATAAAGAGAAAGAATCATGGTGAAAAATAAATAGAAAAACGTAAAAAAAGAATTAAAAAAAAGGAGAAGTAAAAATGAAAAAATACAAATATAAAATAAATAAAATAGAACGTAAAAAAACAAACAAAAACAACACAATTTCAAGAAATAAATAAAAGAGTAATGCAATTATTCCAAAAGAATTTGAAAAAAAAAGGAGGCAAAATCTATAAAATAATAATTAAAAAAGAAGAGAGAAACAGATTTTACAGAAACAAAAAAAATATATATAAAATTTAAAAAACAAAAACGTGCAGAAAAAAAAGAAATTTTAAAAAAAGTGAAAAATTTGTTTCATTTAAAAAAAAATATAACATTCCTAATCTATTTAGGATTACTTGATAAAAACTAACTTCAAATCTTATACAATAATTTTTTTTAATCTAATAAATAAATAAATATATATTCCTAAACCATCTTGAACTCAAAAATCTCTTTTCCACACGAACTGTAATTTGTAGACATTCTATAATAACATTAAAAAATAAAAACATACAAATATAAGCAATATATATATATATATATATATATATATATATATATATACGGATGTTTCAAGTTTAAAATTAATGGATGCACAGTTAAAAAAAAATTAAAACCATTTAAAATAAATAAGACAATTTCAAATAAGTTAAAAATAAATTTGAGGGTAAATAACAATTTTATACTTACTTAAATAATATAATGTCCAAAAAATTAAGTTAAGTCATACTAAAGTCAATAAAGCGAGCGTGCCAGAACCACGTGACGCGAGGGGTGCCTAACACCTTCCCCTCGGTCAACAGAATTCCTTATCCGAATTTCTAGTTTGCAGACCAATAAAAAAGAGTCAAATTTCCTTTAGATTAGGGATTTAAATAAGGATACTTGGAACACCAAAACTCAATTCCAAGTGGCGACTCTCAATAATTATCCCTTTGCAAAATGTCACTTTAATTGGAAAAATCTTTTTCTTTCAAAACAAATAAAATATAAAAAATATTGAGAGAAAAAAAAGGGGAATGACATCAAGTAAGCATTTTGTATTGTAAACATTATGTAATGCTACTCTTTTTGTTTTTTTCGTTTTATATATTTATAAAAAATTAATCGTTAATTATTTTAATGTAACGACCTGTTTAGTCGTTTAGAGCATCAGATTTTATTTCTGGAAAACTGGCTGATGCGACGGACCCCACAACGGACCTTCATGGGCACGACGGACCGTCGAGGGGGTCTCGTTCCAAAACACTTAGAAATTAGAAAATGGGGTGCTGAAATCAACTCTCTGAACTTCGTGACGGAAAGGCAGGACGGACCGTCACAGGCGTGACGGACCGTCACAGACTCTTTAGTGAAAATTGAGTCTCTGAACTTTGCGACGACCTGCAGGACGGACCGTCGCAGGCACGACGGGCCGTCACAGGTTGCGTAATCCCAGTCTGGGTCGGATTTCTGGTTAAGTTTTAAAGAGGCGTTTTGGACTATTCCTGCTATAATTATAAATTTCGTGGGTTAACATTAATAACTCAGTTTCTTGGGGGATAAAAGAGGTAACTTTGAGTTAATTAGTGGGTTACTATTGCCATCTTTTATACTTAATTATATACTAATTAGGGTAAAAGAAAGAGGGTTTAAATAAGAAAAATAGAAAGAACAAGAGAGGGAGAGAGGATCGAACGAGAAGAGGAGAAACGAAGAGGAAACAAAGCCTTGGGAATTTGCTTGCTTGATCACGAAATCTTCGGTGGAGGTAGATTATGGTTTTTAAGCTATTCGTAGTAAACTCTTAATAGCGAATGATATGTATTGTAAACCCTTCTATATGCTTAATTGTATGCTTGCATGATTGTGATTATGAAATTGTGATAAAATAAGCATGATGAAGCTATTAAATCCTAAATCTTTAAAGAAACCCTAATCTACTATGTTAATGATGATGCCTTGGTATAAGAGAAGGCTTGATGATTTTATAGAATGATATTAGTGGATCGGAGTGTCACGTTCCGACACATAATATTAAGGGATCGGGTGTCACGAACCGACACGTAGATTTAGGGGATCGGAGTGTCACGTTCCGACACATAGTATTAAGGGATCGGGTGTCACGAACCGACACGTAGATTAGGGGATCGGAGTGTCACGTTCCGTCACATAGTATTAGGGGATCGGGTGTCACGAACCGACACGTAGAAGTAGGGGATCGGAGTGTCACGTTCCGACACATAGAAGTAAGGGATCGGAGTGTCACGTACCGACACATAGTAGTAGGGGATCGGAGTGTCACGTACCGACACAAGAGGAAGAAAGATAATGAATCTTGAAATATGATAAATATACTCAATTTAATGAACCTAATTCCCAAATGAGTATGGTATTGAGGCTTGCGTCCTCAAGGATGAACTTGGTGCTACTTATTGATGATTATAGTACTTGTTGTTGCTACATGTTGAGTTTTATAGTTGATTTACGATATTAATTGATATATATTGTTTTCTATTTTGAATTGGCCGATGATACCTACTCAGTACTTGTGTTTTGTACAGACCCCTACTTGTATGTTTCTTTCTTTGTTATTTGTGGAGTGCAGCAGACGTGCCGTCGTCTTCAACTCAACAGTAATTCTAGCCAGTCTCCGTCACACCGGATCTTCAGGGTGAGATATTGCTTCTAGCGTGGACTGGATCTTCTTCTTCAAGTCTTGATGCCTTGACTTCCGGCATGGACTATCTTTTTACTTGTTTTGCTTTCTTAGATACTCTTAGTTTAGTAATTTGAGGATAGATGTTCTTGTGATGATGACTTCCAGATTTTGGGGATAATAATAGTTATTGAATTGATTTTATTAATGAGTTTAAGTCTTCCGCATTGTATTTTGTTAATTAATATTGAAATGATGGGGTTTAGATTGGTTGGTTCGCTCACATAGTAGGTTAAGTGTGGGTGCCAGTCGCGGCTCGATTTTGGGTCGTGACAAACTTGGTATCGGAGCATTAGACTCGTTGGTCTCATCACACAAGAACGAGTCTAGTATAGTCTTAAGGAACGGTAGGGGGACGCCTTTACTTTTCTTTGAGAGTCTATAAGACTTTAGGAAAATTCCATTCTTTCATTCTTTCTTTCGTGCTATTACTTGGATCCAATTGGTATCTAGGTGATACAAATTGGTATCTGACCATCTTCACTCTATTTCGCAGATGGTTAGAACTAGAGCAACGACTGCGCCAACACCAACACCGGCAAGACAGGATGCGTCTTAGCCAGCCACTGGGCTGTAGCTCGGAGGGGAACAGTGGCAAGAGGCCGTGGAAGAGGTCGTGGGAGGACGTCCTCTAGAGGAAGAGGACAAGCACCTAGCCCATCTGGTACTAGGGCGGTGAGTCCTCCACCGACTGAGAAAGTGATAAGAGAGGGTGAGGAAGGGGAGAATGAACAAGTGCAGAATGAGGAACTGCCACCCCAACCTACCCCACAGATGATCAATCAGGTTCTTGCGTATCTTACCGGGTTATCTGATCAAGGCCAGAAACCTCCAGTGTTTTCTGCACCAGCACCTCAGGTTCCAGAGGTACAACATGAGGCTACTATCGCTCCCCGCATGGATGCCTCAATGGAAATAGGCACATTTCCTCGTCTGACTACAGGGCCTATAATGACAAATGATCAGCATGAACTTTTCAGTAAGTTCTTGAAATTGAAACCTCCAGTCTTCAAGGGTGCTGAATCTGAGGATGCTTACGATTTTCTGGTCGACTGTCATGAGCTACTACACAAGATGGGTATAGTAGAACGGTTTGGTGTTGAGTTCGTGAGTTATCAGTTTCAAGGAAATGCCAAAATGTGGTGGCGGTCACATGTTGAGTGTCAACCAACAGAGGCACCGCCTATGACTTGGGCATCATTCTCAAGCTTGTTTATGGAGAAGTATATCTCCCGAACCTTGAGGGATAGGAAAAGAGACGAGTTTCTTGAGCCTAGAGCAAGGTAGGATGACGGTTAATGCGTATGAGGCAAGTTCCGTGCATTATCCAGGTATGCCACCGAACTTTGTTTCAGTCCACAAGAGCGGATTCGCCGTTTTGTGAAAGGGTTGAGGTCAGAATGCGGATTTTGGCCTTACAGGTAGCGGCTAGGGCAAAATCCTTCAAAGAAGTGGTAGACTTCGTGATAGAGGTGGAAGGAGTGAAGCCAGATGACTTCACCACGACATCGACATCAAAAAGGTTTCGAAAGGGAGGTGAGTTTAATGGTTCTTACTCCATAGGGCAAGGCTCAGGAGGTTACTCGGCCCGACCAATTCAGTCTTCACTATAGACTATAGTTGGGGGTCCACCTCAGACCGGTCAACACTTCTCTGAGAGACCTATGCTTGACTACAGAGAGTGTTATGGATGTGGGGAGACTGGACATATTAGGAGAAACTGTCCGAAACAGAGTTATAGACCCCTGATAGCTAGAGGTAGAGGTGGTCATGGTAGAGGCCGTTATTCTGGAGGACGTGGTGGTCGAGGTAATGGTGGTCACCAAAACGGCAGAGGTGATGGGAAAACTGGAGCTACTACAACACAACATGGTAGGGGCAACGGACAGACAAGTAATGGGGACCATTGTTACGCTTTCCCTGGGAGATCTGAAGCGGAGACATCTGATGCTGTCATCACAGGTATCTTTTGGTTTGTGATTGCATGGCTTCTGTATTGTTTGATCCCGGATCCACATTTTCTTATGTATCTTCCTCATTTGCTAATGGTCTTAATTTACTTTTTGAATTGCTTGACATACCTATTCGTGTGTCTACTCCGGTGGGTGAGTCTGTGATAGTTGAAAAGGTATATAGGTTTGCTTGGTGACTTTTGTGGGGAGCAACACTTATGTAGATTTGGTTATCTTAGAAATGGTTGACTTCGATGTAATTCTGGGTATGACTTGGCTTTCTCCACATTTTGCAATCTTGGATTGTAATGCTAAAACTGTGACGTTAGCCAAGCCTGGGACAGATCAGTTAGTGTGGGAGGGCGACTACACTTCCACTCCGGTTCGTATCATCTCCTTTCTTCGTGCTAAGAGAATGGTTAGTAAGGGGTGTTTAGCTTTCTTGGCACATCTCAAGGATTACACTACACAAGTACCTCCAATTGAGTCGGTTTCGGTAGTCCGTGAGTTTCTGGATGTGTTCCCTGAAGATCTTCCTGGTATGCCACCGGATAGAGATATTGATTTCTGCATTGATCTGGAACCGGGTACTCGCCCTATTTTTATACCCCCTTATAGAATGGCTCCCGCGGAGTTAAGAGAATTAAAGGCCCAACTTCAAGAGTTGTTGAGCAAAGGCTTCATTACACCAAGTGCATCTCCTTGGGGTGCTCCGGTGCTATTTGTGAAGAAGAAGGATGGGAGTTTTCGGATGTGCATAGATTACTGGCAGTTGAATAAGGTAACATTAAGAACAAGTATCCCATTCCTCGCATTGATGAATTGTTCGATCAGTTACAAGGTGCTTGTGTCTTCTCTAAAATTGACTTGAGATCCGGTTATCATCAATTGAAAATACGGGCAACGGATGTGCCAAAGACTGCTTTTCGAACCAGGTATGGGCACTACGAATTTGTGGTAATGTCTTTTGGTCTTACGAATGCCCCTGCTGCTTTCATGAGCTTGATGAACGGGATTTTAAGCCATATATGGATCTCTTTGTGATCGTATTTATTGATGATATACTGATATACTCAAAAAGTAAGAAGGAACATGAGGAGCATTTGATAATGGTATTAGAGTTGTTGAGGAAGAAAAAGCTTTATGACAAATTCTCCAAGTGTGAGTTTTGGCTAGATTAAGTGTCCTTCTTGGGAAACGTAGTTTCTAAGGATGGAGTGATGGTGGATCCATCTAAGATTGAGACATTGAGGAATTGGGTGAGACCTACAAACGTGTCAGAAATAAGGAGTTTTGTTGGTTTAGCTAGCTACTACCGCCGATTTGTCAAGGGATTCTCTTCTATTGCTTCACAATTAACGAACTTGACTAAGCAAAATGTTCCATTTGTATGGTCGGATGAGTGTGAGGAAAGCTTTCAGAAACTCAAGACCTTGTTGACTACTGCACCAATCCTTACCTTGCCAGTAGAGGGTAAGAACTTCATTGTGTATTGTGATGCATCCTACTCTGGGTTGGGTGCAGTGCTAATGCAAGAGAAGAATGTGATTGCTTATGCTTCGAGGCAATTAAAGGTGCATGAACGTAACTATCCGACCCATGATTTGGAGTTGGCCGCGGTAGTATTTGCACTAAAGCAATGGAGACACTATTTGTATGGGGTTAATGTGAAGTCTATACGGACCATCGTAGCCTACAGTATGTCTTCACTCCGAAGGATTTGAATTTAAGACAGAGGAGATGGATGGAACTACTGAAGGACTACGATATCACTATTCTGTATCATCCGGGGAAGGCTAATTTTGTGGCAGACGCCTTAAGTAGAAAGGCAGGAAGCATGGGAAATCTAGCTCATTTGCATGTTTCTAGACGCCCATTGGCTAGAGAGATCCAAAGCGTGGCTAATGACTTTATGAGGCTAGAAGTAAATGAGAAGGGAGGATTTTTGGCTTGTGTGGAGGCGAGATCTTCTTTTCTTGACAAGATCAAGGGAAAACAGTTTGATGACGAGAAACTAAGCCAAATTCGGGATATGGTGTTTAGAGGAGAGGACAAAGAGGCCATAATTGATAAGGAAGGTGTTTTGAGAATTAAGGGAAGAGTATGTGTGCCTCGTGTGGATGACTTGATCCACACTATTCTTACAGAGGCTCATAGTTCCGGATATTCGATACATCCTGGTGCAACCAAGATGTACCGCGACCTAAAGCAACACTTTTGGTGGGGTAGAATGAAGCGAGACATTGCGGATTTCGTTGCCAAATGTCCAAATTGTCAACAAGTAAAGTATGAACACCAGAGGCCCGGAGGAACACTTCAGAGAATGCCCATTCGTGAATGGAAGTGGGAGAGAATTGCAATGGACTTCGTGGTTGGTCTTCCAAAGACATTGAGTAAGTTTGATTCCATTTGGGTAATTGTGGACAGATTAACTAAGTCCGCTCACTTCATTCCGGTCAAGGTGACCTACAATGAAGAGAAGTTAGCCAAAATCTACATCTCAGAAATCGTTCGGTTGCATGGAGTTCCACTCTCCATCATATCAGATAGAGGTACGCAGTTTACTTCTATGTTTTGGAGAACATTGCCTGCTGAATTAGGTACTAGGTTGGACCTTAGTACTGCATTTCACCCTCAGACCGATGGTCAGTCTGAGCGAACGATCCAAGTGTTGGAGGATATGCTTCGCGCATGTGTGATAGAGTTTGGTGGTCATTGGGATAACTTCTTACCCTTAGCGGAGTTTTCATACAATAATAGCTATCACTCCAGTATTGATATGGCTCCATTTGAAGCATTGTATGGGAGGAGAAGTAGGTCTCCCATTGGTTGGTTTGATGCATTTGAGGTTACACCTTGGGGTACTGATCTGTTGAGGGATTCCTTGGAGAAGGTGAAAGCTATTCAAGAAAAGCTTTTAGCGGCTCAAAGTAGACAAAAGGAATATGCGGATCGAAAGGTTAGAGACTTGGAGTTCATGGAGGGTGAACAAGTCTTGCTGAAGGTTTCACCCATGAAAGGGGTGATGCGGTTTGGTAAAAGGGGTAAGCTAAGTCCAAGGTATATTGGACCATTTGAAGTACTTAAGCGAGTAGGGGAGGTGGCTTATGAATTAGCCTTACCTCCAGGGCTGTCCGGGGTGCATCCGGTATTTCATGTGTCCATGTTGAAAAGATACCATGGGGATGGAAACTACATCATCCGTTGGGATTCAGTTTTGCTTGATGAGAATTTGACTTATGAGGAGGAACCGGTTGCTATTTTAGATAGAGAGGTTCGCAAGTTGAGGTCGAGAGAAATTGCATCCATCAAAGTTCAATGGAAGAATCGACCGGTTGAAGAGGCCACTTGGGAGAAGGAGGAAGCTATGCAAGAAAAATACCCACATCTGTTTACAGATTCAGGTACTCCTTTTCGCCCTTGTTTCTTTTCTTGTGATCGTTCGAGGACGAACGATGGGTAAATTGGTATCTATTGTAACGACCTCTTTAGTCGTTTTGAGCAGCGGATTTTATTTCTGGAAAACTGGCTGATGCGACGGACCCCACGACGGACCGTCATTGGCACGACGGACCGTCGAGGGGGTCTCGTTCCAAAACACTTAGAAATTAGAAAATGGGGTGCTGAAATCGACTCTCTGAACTTCGTGACGGAAAGGCAGGACAGACCGTCACAGACTCTTTAGTGAAAATTGAGTCTCTGAACTTTGCGAAGACCTGCAGGACGGACCGTCGCAGGCACGACGGGCTGTCACAGGTTGCGTAATCCCAGTCTGGTTGGATTTCTGGTTAAGTTTTAAAAAGGGGCGTTTTGGACTATTCCTGCTATAATTATTAATTTCGTGGGTTAACATTAATAACTCAGTTTCATGGGGGATAAAAGAGGTAACTTTGAGTTAATTAATGGGTTACTATTGCCATCTTTTATACTTAGTTATATACTAATTAGGGTAAAAGAAAAAGGGTTTGAATAAGAAAAATAGAAAGAACAAGAGAGGGAGAGAGGATCAAACGAGAAGAGGAGAAACGAAAAGGAAACAAATCTTTGGGAATTTGCTTGCTTGATCACGAAATCTTCGGTGGAGGTAGGTTATGGTTTTTAAGCTATTTGTAGTAAACTCTTAATAGCGAATGATATGTATTGGTAGTATTGTAAACCCTTCTATATGCTTAATTGTATGCTTGCATGATTGTAATTATGAAATTGTGATAAAATAAGCATGATGAAGCTATTGAATCCTAAATCTTGAAAGAAACCCTAATCTACTATGTTAATGATGATGCCTTGGTATAAGAGAAGGCTTGATGATTGGATAGAATGATATTAGTGGATCGGAGTGTCACGTTCCGACACATAGTATTAAGGGATCGGGTGTCAGGAACCGACACGTAGATTTAGGGGATCGGAGTGTCACGTTCCGACACATAGTATTAAGGGATAGGGTGTCACGAACCAACACGTAGATTTAGGGGATCGGAGTGTCACGTTCCGTCACATAGTATTAGGGGATCGGGTGTCACAAACCGACACGTAGAAGTAGGGGATCGGAGTGTCACGTTCCGACACATAGAAGTAAGGGATCGGAGTGTCACGTACCGACACATAGTAGTAGGGGATCGGAGTGTCACATACCGACACAAGAGGAAGAAAGATAATGAATCTTGAAAGATGATAAATATACTCAATTTAATGAACCTAATTCCCAAATGAGTATGGTATTGAGGCTTGCGTCCTCAAGGATGAACTTGGTGCTACTTATTGATGATTATAGTACTTGTTGTTGCTACATGTTGAGTTTTATAGTTGATTTATGATATTAATTGATATATACTGTTTTCTATTTTGAGTTGGCCGATGATACCTACTCAGTACTTGTGTTTTGTACTGACCCCTACTTGTATGTTTCTTTCTTTGTTATTTGTGGAGTGCAGCAAACGTGCCGTCGTCTTCAACTCAACAGTAATTCTAGCCAGTCTCCGTCACACCGGATCTTCAGGGTGAGCTAATGCTTCTAGCTTGGACTGGATCTTCTTCTTCAAGTCTTGATGCCTTGAACTTCCGGCATGGACTAGCTTTTTACTTGTTTTGCTTTCTTAGATACTCTTAGTTTAGTAATTTGAGGATAGATGTTCTTGTGATGATGACTTCCAGCTTTTGGGGATAATAATAGTTATTGAATTGATTTTATTAATGAGTTTAAGTCTTCCGCATTGTATTTTGTTAATTAATATTGAAATGATGGGGTTTAGATTGGTTGGTTCGCTCACAGAGTAGGTTAAGTGTGGGTGCCAGTCGCGGCTCGGTTTTGGGTCGTGACATTTAAGGAAATGAATTACTATTTTTTTTCCTTTGTAAATGGTTTTTTTAGCAAATTTACCACTAGTCACAGCGTCTAGCGGGTATTGAAAATAAAAAGATATAAATAGGGAAATGTACAAGCAAGGGAGGATAGGTCTTACCGTACTGTTTCTAATGAGATAAGAAGTCTATACTAATTAAGAGGCATGGAGAAAATAAGAACCAGAGCAAACTAGGTATTCAATGATAATCACGGAGTTTATAATCCTCACTACGATTATATTAATAAGTAGGATGCTTCAGTAATGCATATAAAATCCAGGAATAAAGACGAGTTATCCAACTCAATTTTCATTTGATATAACTATGAACTAAAAAAGATAGTTTGCCCATTTAATGTAATCTAAAGTATATTCTTCTTATATTTTTCTTCAAATATGTCTAACAATAATTGATAATTTATCATTTCTTGTTGGAGTTGTTGGATCTTGATAAAGTCGTTGACATTGTCATATTGTTTTGCTTTGCCAATATAACCATTAGTTGCCTTGGAAAAAATTCCTCACTCACCTTACAATCCCAACTATGTTGTCATCTATATGTCTTTTTTTTAGCATTTTGGTGCTTCCACTTCTTTGTTGTGTAGGTAAATGATCCCCATCCATAGTCACCTTATCAAATCATCTATCAAACATATCAGCTTCATCATCCCCATCTAACAATTTACTACCCAAGTCAAGAAAGAAATCTCTATTATCCAAGTTTACTTTCGTATCACTGAATTTACATGAAGTATCTATGACTACCATATATGCCTTTGTCTTACTTGTAGGAATAAATTCAAGTGTTTCAGGGCTTAACTTTACGGACTAATGAAGGGGTATTATTCTCTACCTCAACTAAATTTTCCCATCTTGAAGCAGTCGTTTCCCCTTGTTTTTCCGTAGCTTCATTTAAATCGGTTGTAGCCATCTCCTTATTCGCAATAAACATGGCAGGTGTATTTGGATTGATTTCTTTTCCATCTATCTCCTTTGTTACCATGGACTACTTTTTATGTGTCACAAGAGCTTGTTGATCAGTACGATCAATATGGTAGCATTCTTTCAACTTCGATTATTGATCAATAGGCTTTTCCTAGTCTAAAGTATTCCAAGATTCAACAGAAAATTCAGTCGTACCACGTAACCCTTCATATTGCGAAAAATTCTAATCTAGCAACACATCAAACTTAGTAAATTCAACAATAATATTACATTTGTCAAGATCAACTTTTGTAGAATTATGTTGGTGCAACATCTAATTTTTGAGGATTTAAAGTCAATTGTTTTTTTAATGTCAGACAATAATTCGCTTATACTATTTTTTTCTGCTATAGAAGAGCCTTATTTTTCTTCATATTGCTTTAATTAGTTACCATTGCTGCATTAGGCAATAGCAACTCTCCATCGTTCACAAATCTAGATGATAACTGCCGTGTAGCGACTTATGATCTAACAATCAACTCTCGAGAGTTATTAGCTGCATTATTTTGTGCATCAACATCATATGTATTGGCATTGAAGAACTTGTTCCAGCCGCACTAAGTTTATCATTATTTTACTAGTGAGTGTTCAATATCTTCTTTAAGCCCAGATGTTGCAGTAAAAAGCAGGATACCTGGTGTGTTAACTCTTTATTGACTAGTTCCTGTAGGGTGTTTCTCCTATTTAAGGTTATCACACTATTTTTTTCAAAATTGATGTTAGACTAATTTTTTAATGTTACCTCTTTTAAATTTGTTGAATAGAATGAACTTTCTCTTTGTCATACAAAATTGATCGCAAATCTCGTTCAAACTTTTCTCTGTTAATTTTTGTTACGTTGAAAAATGCACCTTCGATCTCCAAAGTTTGTCTATATTCATCCTCCTTGTGACCCTGATATTTACATATTTGGCAGTACGAGGGAAATTTTTCAAAGACAATTTGTAACATCTCATTACTCGTATTAGCCAAAAAATTATTAAGAAGCTAAAATTTATCATTTTTGAAAAGAATAGGAAAAATTTGGAAAATTTGCTCAGTTAAGAAAATGAGTTTTTTTGTCATTTTCAAACGGTCATAATTTCTAGATCGTGAGGAGTAAAAGTCAGTCCTTTAAATGGTTGGAAAGCCCTAGAATATATCTTTCAAACGCCTTAAAGTTTATGAATTTTTCATCTCATAAGACGGAGATATGCCTATCGAAAGTTGGGCATTTGGATTGGAGAAGGCCCCAATCAAGATTTTAGTAAGGGTAAAGTGGCCTTTTGACCCATCTATTTCCTTATTTGTTTTAAAGTTTTATTAGGGGTAAAACTAAGCCTTATGCAATTTTTAGAAAAGTTATTCACGCTTAGGGCTTGTGTAAAAGAGAAAAGGAGAGGAAGAAGAAGGTGGAAGACCTAGAATTTATCCAGAACACCAAGTTCTTCGAGTGGAATTCATCGGAGGTGATATCTATTAAGGTGTGTGACATATATTTGTGTTGGGGTTAGTTCACCAACACACAAACTTTTTCAACTAACATAATTTTGAGTATTTTGAATGATGAACATTGAAGCTCTAGAAGAACAATGATTGAACTTTTGTTGGTTGAGTTGTGTTATTCCCTTAGTTGATTTGATTTATATTCATGGGTTGTTTTAAAGGTATAATCTATTGGTTATTGAGGTTATTTGTGATACTAAGCGACCAGAGGAAAGATCCATTGAAGTTTAAAATGTTTAGAGTAGAAAATGAGAGAAGAAAAGAGGAAAATAATGTCTGAGAGGCCCTGGTTCGCCGGACCAAAAAGAGTCCCTCAGGATAGTTTGTATCATTCAAGCTCTAGTGTGCCACGCAAGCCATAGACCCTGAGGAGAGATGTTGTCCGTTAGGCTCTTCCACTCCACGCCTCTAAGAGTACCAAAGATGCCTGGAGACCCCTTTCTTTCCCAATCTTTTCATACTAGTTCCGAAGAGATTTGGTTAAAATTCCTAATCGATCCAATATTCTAAGGTACATATAAAGATAATGAAATCATCCATTAATCAAGAACCTTGATTCCATAATCCAATTCATGAAAAGTTAAGATCAAAGTTTAATAAGTTATGTTTTTAGGCTAAGAACTAAGTCAAAGTAAAGTTCTTAAGTTTTCCAAGAGTCTTATTTAAGTGTTTTAACATCTTATTAGGACTCAAGTTCGAGTTAAAGAAAGTGTAAAAGTTAAAATCTTTCGTTCAAAGAAGTATAAGAGAACTATGTATTCCCTAAAGAGTTGATTTATATAAAAGTTTCAAGTCAAGCATAAGGTAAAGAGTTGAGTTCATTTCACAAAGGATATAAGAGAACTAAGAATTACCTAGAAAGTTTATACATGATTTTACATTTCAGTCAAAAGGAAACTAAGATTTCCTAGAAAAGCTTTTAACAAGAAACTGGAATATTAATTCCAAGAGATCTTTTAAAGCTTACTGTTGAACAATTATCTCATCCCAAAGAGAGGAAGTTATTCTAAAATCATGAGCTAAAGTACATATTGGGAGATGTATTGAGCACCAATGTGGGGATAAGACTTCATATTATCTCAAGACCCATGTAAATCATCTGTCTATCATGGGTGTTAATGGGTAATACTATTTAGATGATCACTTAAGTTAAGATAGTGGATCAACTAAGTTAAGGAGTTCTATGGGATGAAAAAGTATATGACCATTCTTTCATCGTTGGCAAGACGTTATATCACCAATTAGGCTCATAGTGGTGATTGTTGGTCATAGATTCTCCCACAGAACATTATTATTTTCATATAAAAGAAATTTGATTTTTTTATTGCATTTCCTTTAATGAACTGAATATTTTTATTACTTTATAGGCATTGAGTTGAGTATTCATGAGTTGAGCTTATCAAAGGTAAGTTCATCTTATTCATATTAAGTTTAACTCAATGTTAGCAATCAAACTTACATACTATACATTCAATGTACTGATGCTAGTGGATCTGAATTGTCTTATGATGAAGACATAGGTAACCATGATCGGCATCCAACGTCTCGTTTATCCTGTTTGAGCACTCAAAGTCAGTGGTGAGCCTCCTTGCATTCTGGATGATCCTTGTTATTGCTTTCCAGTATTTTCATCAAAGAATGTTGTGGGGGTTGTCCCAACATTCAACATAGGATGTTTAGAGGCTTCATAGATAGATCGTAAGTCATTTAGTTAAGTTGAGTCTCTTTATTTACATATTTCTATTTTTCTTTAGAAGTACCTTGTTTGGTTCATCTTAATTTGGGTCAGCAACCCCAATTGCCTTAGGTTAACCCAACTCTCCATCAATCATAAATCTAGACAGTAACTGTCATGTAGCAACTTCTGATCTAACTATCATCTCCCTTGAGTTCTTATATGCATTATTTTGTGACTCGACATTAATATGTATAGGAGTGGATGAATCTGTTGACGCCACACCAAGTTGCTTGTTTATCCTACTAGTCAGCGTTCCAATATCATCAATAAGCGCAGATATTGCAGTAAGAAGCATGATGCCTTGTGTGTTAACTATTTCTTGACTAGTTGTTGTAGCGTGCTTCTTCTTTTTAAGATCATGCACACTCTCTTTCAACAATTCATGTTAGATGAATTTGGAAATGTTAGCTCTTTCCTAGTTTGATCTATAGAAGAAACATTCTTTTTCTCATCCAAAATTTATTGTGAATCTCCTTCAAACTTTATTCATTATTTTTTTCATTGATCAATCCACCTTTGATCTCCATATTCAGTCTACATTCTTTCTCCTTGTGACCAAGATGTTTATATGTTGTACAGTTAAATGGCAATTTGTCATAGACATTTTGTAACAACTCATACGTCGTGATTGCCAATAAATTGCTATGAAACTAAAAAATAAATTTTTTTAAATAATAGGAAAAGTATGGAAAATTTCATAGGTTAAGAAAATGTGTTTTTGGTCATTTTGAAATGGCCATAACTTCTAGATGAGGAGTAGTTAGATTGAGTTCTTTATATGAATGTAAATCCGTTGAAGTGAAATTTCCAATGCCGTCAAGTTTACAAATTTTTTATATCGTATGAAGGAGATATTCGTATGAGAAGTTGGAAATTTTTATTGGGGAAGGTCCCAATCCAGATTTTAATAAGGGTAAATTGGTCTTTTCACAGAACTATTTCCTAATTTGTTTTAAAGGTTTATTAGGTGTAAAACTAAGCCTTAATTCTGTTTTAGAAAACTTATTCACGCTTAGGGATTGGAATAAAAGAGAAGAGAAGAAAGAGAAGGGGCAAAGACAAAGAATTCATCAAGAATGGCTACATATTTGAGTGGAATTCGTCAAGAAGTGATCCTTATTAAGGTATGCGAGATCTTTTTCTATCGGTTTAGTTCACACACACACTTACTTGTTCAATTCAACAAATTTTGAGTACTTTGAATGATGAACATTGAAGTTGTTAGAGAACAATGGATGAATTCTTGTTGATTGTGTTGTGTTATGCATTTAGTTGATTTTTTTCATCTTTTTGGGATGTCTTAAGGGTCTAATCTATAAGGTATTGAGGTAATAGTAACCCTTAGAGATTCGGGAAAATCCATGGAAGTTTGAATGGTTAAAAGAAGAAAAGTGGAAAATAAAAAAATAAAATCCCTTCTGTCAGGTGCTGGAGCGCTACGCCATCCAGAACCCCTCATGAATGTCTCTTTCTCTAAGAATCTACTAGGCCGCGAAAGCCAGAGCCCCAATAATGTCTGGATACCTTGTTATTTACCAATCTTTTTGTACTAGTTCTTAACTTATGAACATAAAACTCCTAGTCGATTCGAACACTCTAAGGTACATTTAGACATTATGAAATCATCCATAAAATGAATTTATTAACCTTGCACAATCCAATTCAAGGAAAGTTAAAATCAAAGTTATGAAATAACTCAAAGTTAACTTCTTAATGTTTACAAGACTCTTATTTAGACATTTTAACTTCGTATCAATGCTCAAATTTCGAGTTACATAAAGAGTAAAAGTTGAAGTCTTTTCTTCAAAGAATTATGAGAGAGCCAAGTATTTCCAAAATATTTGATAAAGGTAAAATGTTTCAAGTCGACCAAAGAGTAAATAGTTGAGTTCTTTTGTCAAAGACTATAAGGGAACTAAGTGTTTCCTATAATGTTTTATAAATATATACATTTCTGTTAAGATGAATCAAATATTTCCCAAAAGAGATTTTACAAGAAAAGGGAACATTGATTCCAAGAGACTTTTTTAAAGCTTAATGTTGAGAAATTATCTCATCCCAAAGAATGGAAATAATTTTTAAATCATGTGATTAAATATATTTTGGGAGTATTATTGAGCATCGACATAGGGGTAAGAGTTCATATTAAATCAAGTCAACATTTAAAACATGTAGATAGCATAGGTATTTAAGGAACATAATTTTTAGATGATCACGTAAGTTAAGCTAGTGGATCTACTAAGTTAATGAATCTATGGCACGGCAAAGTAACTATCACTTCTGGTAGTGTGGGTAAGATGTTTTATCACCACTTATGCTCATAGTGGTGGTTTTCGGTGAGAAAATCTCCCACGTAACTATATTATTTTAATATAAAACTAAGGTTGAGTTTGTTATTATATTTCCTTTAATGAACTAAGTTGTTTTTCTTATTTGCAATGCTTTATATGTATCACTTATGTTTTAATTGGCTTATATATGCAGTGAGTTGAGTATTTATGAGTTGTGCAGAGCCAATGTAAATAGATTTTATTCTTATCAAGCTTTAGTGGTTGTTAGCAATCCAACTCTCATACTCATACATTTAATGTACTGATGCCAGTTTTTCCTGCATCGTCTTAGGATGTTGGCATATGTAACGAGGATCATTATCCAAATCCTCGTTGATCCAGTTTGAGCACTTAAATTTAGTGGTGATCCTCCTTGTATTCTGGAGGATCCTCCGTTATTCTTTTCCAGCCTCTTCATCGTAGAATGTTGTGGGGTTTGTTACGACATTCATCATAGTAGGTTTAGGGGCTTTATAGACTGACCGCCAGTCATGGAATTCATTTAGGTATTTTTATTTCTATATATCTTATTTTTATATTTAATACAATTTTAACCATGAAAATTAATTTACTTATTTATGAGAATGTTGATGTTATATCATTGATAAGTATTCTGTTGAGTTAATAAAGATAAGTCAAGGATTAGCTCAAGGGAAACAATGGTCATTCGGTGCCGTCCACGTCTAGGATGTATGCTCGGGGCGTCACAAACCTGGTAACCTAGAACACTGTGTTCAATAGTTCATGACGTCCTGTCTATAGAGTCCTAGTCATTTGTGTGAAGCGCACATCTTTGAGTAGGAGGCTGCAACATTAAGGAATTTCAAAACTTTGTTCATCTTCATATTTCGTATATTACAATTTATATCTAAAAAGTTTCCCTCTAAATCTCGCTTGCACGTGTTTTAGATCATCATGCCTCCACGAAGAAAATCTACAGGTCGTCCAGCCATGAGGAAAGTAGAAGAACAGGAGGTACCTAATGCACCCGAAGTGTAACCTCAAAGGGAAGTTACCAATGTTGAGTTCCACGAGGCTATCCAAATGTTAAGACAAGCGGTGAATAACCACGTAAGGCAACAAAGAGGTGCTCGACAAGAAAGGGCAGACCCTTCAATGAATAGGGAATTTTTGAGGATGAACCCCTTAAGATTTTTCTAGTTCAATCAGTACTAAGGATCTGGAGAACTTTGTGAAATAGCTTCAGAAGGTGTTTGAGGTGATGCATGTTGTAGATACTGAAAGGATTCAACTAGTTATATATCAACTAAAGAATGTGTCTAAGACTTGGTTCTATTATTTAAATGAGGGCGAAGATAAGGAAGCACCACATCCGAGATGGTCCTGTTTCGAAGAGGCTTTAGTGGGGCGGTTCTTCCCCTATGAAATTAAGGAGACTCTAAAATAGGATTCCTTGAGTGTTCATGAGTATGGTCTGAAATTCACCCAATTGTCTAGCTATGCTCCTAATATTTTTATAGACATGAGGATCAGATTGAGTTTGCTGTTTTCTTTCTTACGTCGTGCATCTCATAAAGACGGAAGAGCGACAACGCCTATCGTGGACATGGAAATATCCGGATTTATGGTTTATGTGCAAGAAGTTGAATAGGAAAAGTTGAATGATAGAGAAGAGTACATGAATAAGAAATCCAAGACAGGGAATTAGTCTAGGCAGTAGAAAGGTGACTCAAATTGGCCACAATTTCCGAAAAAGAAGAGGCATGCACCATCATCATCTTGTGCAAAGTCGCCTACAAACAAAGCGTGACTACAATGGCTATATTGCACAAAACTAATGATATAGGCTAGAATAGTCTAAAGGAAGCGTGGCCCAAGGGGTTGTTGGGCTTGTGCATGTGCTATGTGTGGTAGAACCCACCTAGGCAAATGTCTTGAAGGCCAAAGATTTTGCTTCAAGTGTGGTGAAAAGGGTAACTTAATGAGAGATTTCCCGTATAATAAGAAAGGTGGTGGAATTCTGGCCAATAGAACTTAATTGTTATCAGTTGCTCCAAAAGTCACAAGTACACCTAGAGGAGCCACTTCCTCTACTGGCAGAGGGAACTATTCTTATGCAATCACTAGGCTCCAAGAGCAAGAGAGCTCTCCTGATGTTCTCATGGGTATGATAAAAGTATTTACTCTTTATGCTTATGCTTTTCTAGACCCAGGATCAGATCATGTTTTTGTTGTGTAACTCCTTATGTTGCAAATCATTTTGATATTCTCACTGGAAAACTTTGTGAACCTTTCTATATTTTTACCAAGTAGGAGAATCTATTCAAGTGAAAAAGTCTATCGTGATTGTCCTATTTTTATCAATCACAAAAATACCATTATTTGTTTTTAGTTATGTCTTTTGGGTTTACCAATACAGTAGCAGTGCTCATGGATCTTATGAATAGTATTCAAAACTTACTTAGATATGTTTGTTATCATATTCATTGATGACATACTAATATATTGAAGGAATGAAGAAGATCATGTTAGTAACCTGATAATACTACTTTAGAAATTGAATGAAAAGTAGATATATTCCAAGTTTTCCATGTGTTAGTTTTTACTTAAGTGTGTGGAATTCTTGGGCCACATATTTTCGGTGATGGGATAAGAGTTGATACCCAAAATATAGAATTAGTTCAAAGTTTGCCTAGACCCATGTCTCCAATCGATTTTAAGAGTTTCTTGGGTTTAGCAAGCTAATATAGAAGCATTGCTGAGGGGTTTTAATCTATGTCATCTCCCATGATAAACTTGACTCATAAAACTGCAGAGTTTCAATGGTCTAAAGCTTATGAGAAAAGCTTTTATGAATTGAAAAATAGGTTTACTACATCTCCAATTTCTACAATAACCGAGGGTACTCATGATTTTGTGTTGTAGTGTGATGTATCAAGAGTTTGTTTTGGATGTGTGTTAATGTAAAAAGTCAAGGTCAAAGCCTACGCCTCCAAATAGTCGAAAGTTCATGAGAAGAAATACCCAACCCATGACATAGAATCGGCTGTTGTGGTTTTCTCCTTTAACATATGGCATTACTATTTGTACGACGTTCATGTTTATATATTTACTGACCATAAGATCCTAAAATATGTGTTCACCAAGAAGGACCTCAATCTAAGACAAAGGAGGTGGTTAGAACTACTCATGAATTATGACATGAGTATTCTTTACCACTTATGTAAGGATAATATGGTTTTTGATTCCTTAAAATGGTTATCCATAGGGAGTACCGCCCATGTTGAGGAAGAAAAGAGGGAGTTAGCTAAATATGTTGATAAACATTGATGTTTCGGAGTCAAACTTATGGATCTCACAGAAAGAGGGATAGTGGTGACAAATGGGGATGAATCATCAATAGTGTCTAAGGTTAAATAAAAGCAAGACCAAAACAACATTTTGCTTGATTTGACGTAAAATGGTCATAAACAAAAAGTGTTGGCTTTTGAACAAGGCGGATATATTATGCTAAAGTACTAAGGTAGATTATATGCCGGTTGGACTCAAAGAGAGGATCATAGAGGAGGCTCATTGCTCAAGATACTCCATTTATCAATTTCCACCAAGATATACCGCAATTTGAATGACGTATATTTTTTGGAAGGCATGAAGAAGGACATTTTAATGTTTGTTGCCAAGTCCCCAAATTTCTAACATGTGAAAGTAGAGCACCAAAAATATAGATAATTGGCTTAGACTACAAAACATCAAGAATGGAAGTGCGAGATGATTTATATGGAATTTATCACAGGCTTCCCAAGATCTCGCGGGTAACATAATTATACATAGGTAATTGTCAATTGAATGTCAAAATCAGCCCACTTTTCTCCGGTAAAGACTACCCATTCAGCTTAGGATTATGCTAATATTTACAATAAAGAAGTGGTAAGACTTAATGGAGTTCTGGTCTCCATTATTTCAGATAGAGGTGCATAATTTTTCGACTTTATACGCTCAAATTATACTTCCCTAAAGAAGTATTAGCGCTAGTATCAAGTAAAGAACCAATTGTTAGGTTGGGGTCGATGCCACAAAGAAAAAGTGTTTAGACTTAACATTAGTCTATGATTACGTCTATTTATTCAAGTCCTTTCCGAAAACAGATAATTGAAAGGGGGGGGGGTGAAACAAACGTGTTCAATTATTTCATAGAAAACAAGTAGCAAGATTAAAACTTTGTTTTTTATCATGTGACGAGAGTTACTAGGGGTGTAAGTGTTTCCCATAGGTTCATAATGTGGTAATCCTAGCTATAATAATTCTTTTCCTAGTGTCTTGCATGCAAAGTGGTTAGTTATATATCTCTTATTCCTTGGTCTAGCAACTAGAGAATTTCACACTGTACCTTGGTCCGACTACATGTGTCTACTTTATAAATCTGACATTACCTCATATTAAGCATCATATTCAATGTATGTCTGAGTTACTATTTTGAACCAATTAAACTAGCCTATTAGATAGTATATGATAAATATTTGTTGATAATTTTTTTCCTATCAACTACCTCTTGGTCCATCAAGTAGAAATAGGGCATGTTCTAACGCGTGCACTCGTTAATAAGACTTCTAAACAAAAAAAATTATCAAAACATACAAGGACCTATTCTAGAATTCTTATATAGCTAGTTTTAACTTGATAATCACCCATGGTTCCCACAACCCTATTTGAGGATTAAGTTTCCCATGCCTAGAAATACCTAATTCGTGGTTGTTAAACAAGAATTCATGTACTTATTTTGAAAAGTTTTAAGAAAATCTTGAAATAACACTTGAATTAACGAAACTATCTTGAGAATCGATTTCGAAAAATTGAACTAATTCCCAAAATCCAAAGTTCAACTTCCAATAACAAGAGTATGAAAAATAACAAAAAGTCTAACCCACACTATATGGTTTTTAACCCAATTTATAATAATAAAAACCTGAATTAAAAGGAGTTCTGAATATGGAAAGTTTATCAAGAAACATGTCTTCAATCAACGGCACCACTAAAAGTCCATCGATGGAATGAGGGACCGTCGACTTCCTCCATCGGTTCTTACTTAGCATCTTTTACAGCCTTCATTCAGGCATCTTCGGTTAGTGGGACTAATCTCTAATCTGATCAAAGATTTCCAAGGACGGTCTGTCAGTCAGTAGACGGACCGTCGATCCTTTTGTAGCCCCACACTTAAAAAGAATTCCCCAAGTTGCTTCTAGATGCTTGGACCTTAAGTCAACGACCACCACCAATGAACTGTCATGGAACAACGGGTCGTCAATGGCTTTGTGAGTCACATCTTCTGCACAATCTTCTGCATTTCTGTTTTGGACGCCTTTCATGCAAAACATAGATAAATACCATTAGAGTTACTACAAAAAAGCCTTAGACACACACTAAACATAAGTAAAAAGCATAAAATGTACCTTTAAACAACGATACATCAACACCCTTAAGTTAAATTTGTTTTTTGTCCTCAAGTGAAGCACTATGACTTACCACAACACCTTTGTACAAAAGTATCCTTATTTAAGCTTTCGCAATCATATGGCTATCAATTCCGATTGTTTTCATTGCTTTCATGCATTATATAACTCTTAGGATTACTCATGTAAATCAGACCATGACACAGACTCACGACGCCGACACCTCAACTCTTTTATCTCTCACAAAGGCAACAACTATCTAGTGTTCTCACGTCAAAAGATATCATCCTTTTACACAGGTTAATTTTAAATTTAAGTACGAGGATCATTATTCAACCCTCACTCTCAGAACAACTTCACACTTATTTTCACTATATTAAGTTCACCATATTAGACTCTTAGGATCACGATAGGACTTTAATGGCCTATAACATAGGCTTAGTGTCATATATGGTACATATGGATACATTTTAGTGAATTGTTTCCCTCCTTGACATTACGGCTAAACGTCCTACCTTTTTCATCGTCAAATATTCCCTACTCTTCATTTTATTGTATTATTTTCCTTGTTTTCTCCTTTCTTTCTTCTTTTGTTCAAATGACTGTTGTTTTATTTTTATCTTTTTCTTTCAATTTTTTCAGTTTATTTCAACTTTGATTGATACTCTTCTCTTATTCACTATTTCTTTTCTTTTTTTTTTCTTTCACATTAATCTTTTAAACCTTACTTTTTTTCACATAAATCATAATAGGCACCCTCAATTCATGACTTAGTCGAGTTACACAATACCCAAGGTTGGGTCAGGGCCAAGACGAGATTGGTTTCTTCATTGGGAACCCTCAACTTATGATTTTATCCTAAGTTTAGGCGAACATGTGCAAATGTTGAAACTCCAACATCACCCGACGGAAAACTCCTCCTTTTGCCTAACGTTTTTGCTTCGCTTTTGTATATGTTTTGATTATATTTTTTTCGTGTGAGTTCTTCAAGTGTGAAGAAATTTGGTTGTGTTTTCTGTTCTTATAATTTTGTTAAGCAGAGAAAAGGTGAGAAGAGTGGAGAAACGTGTGAGAGATGAGCGTGAGAGAGTAGTTTAGGATTAGGAGTTTTAGTTTGGGAATTAGTCAAACTAGGACTCCATATTAATTTTAATAAAATTTCTGATTTAATTAGCTTATTGAATTGACCATAACTCCCTTTAAAAAATCATATTATAAATCTCAACTTAATAACATTTAATTCATCTTCCCTTGAGGTTCGAACCTGGGTGGAGTGACCACTGTAAAACGAGTCATTTCGGGTTGACCCGACCCGAACCGTCCACTTAATTAAATTAATTAATAAATTAAGTAATTCCTTAGGTAATTATCATATTACCCTTTTCATGTAAAAGAATATTTTACGCCTAGACCCTCCAAACTTAAGATTTCCCCTTTTTAAGTCAAGTAAAGACTCATGTGAGTGAATATTCATATTCGGGAGCCCTACTTGGATGGACTCAACCGTTACTAGATCAACTAACTCCCCTAGTTTTTTGTCTTTGATGTCATAAGGGTTTAGAGGTTCGGTTCTACGCGCATCAATTCCTTGTGAACCCGATCTAATCGTAGGTATTCTAGAAAAATTAATCATTACTTAGAATATCCATATCTAGGGTTGTTACATTATCCCCCCCCCCCTTAGCAACATTCTTCCCCTTATAACACTTCTTATAATCTAGCATAATGCCAATAATATCATAACATAACCACTATGCACAGTCAAGCAGTAGCAACAAAGATGAAGAGATAAGGGAACTTCGACTTAAGAGTAAGGAATCTAACCTAATAGACTTAAAAGATGGGGATAGCGGGATCTAGTATCAGCCTCGACCTCCCACGTAGCACCCTCAACAAGATGATTCCGCCACAATACCTTTACTGTGGCAATCTCCTTCTTTCTCATTTGCTTTAATTGTCTATCTAAGATCTGAATAGGTACCTCATCATAGGACAAGTCTTCATCGAACCCCAATCCTTCCACTGGTAAAATTGATGTTGTATCACCTAAACACTTCTTTAACACGGATACATAAAATATTGGATGGAAAGAAACTAGATCTTCATGCAATATCAACTCATAGGCCACCTCACCCACACGCTGTAGGATCTCATATGGCCAAATATACCTCGGACTCAACTTCCCTTCCTGCAAAACCTCATCAATCCCTTCATCGGTGATATATTCAAATAGACCTGGTCAACAACATCAAACTCTAAGGGACGTTTTGTGTTATCTGCATAAGACTTCTGCCGACTGTAAGCAGTATCCAACCTGTCCCTAATCACCCTGACCTTCTCTAAGGCATTATGAACAATCTATAGACCCAAAATAGATGACTATCTAACCTCGAACCACCCTACTTGAGACCTGCACCTCCTACCATATAGTGCATTGAACGGTGCCATCCCAATGCTGGAGTGATAGTTTTTATTATATGATAACTCTATCAAAGAAAGATGGTCGTCCCAACTACCTCTAAAGTTAATCAAACACGCTCTCAACATGTCCTCTAATGTGTAAATAGTGAGATCTTCCTTCCCATCAGTCTGAGGATGAAAGGCAGTACTAAGCTTTACCTGCGACCCTAAGTTCTTTTTGAAGGATCTCCAGAAATGTGATGTGAACTGAGCTCTGCTATCTGAAATTATAGACAAATTAATCCCATGCCATCTAACAATCTCATCAATGTAGAGTCTCGCATAATCCTCGGGTCTATAAGTAGACTTCATAGGGATAAAGTGGGCAGACTTAGTAATCCTGTCCACAATAACCTATATGGAGTAATATTGTTCCTAGTCCTCGGAAGACCAACCACGAAGTCAATATTAATGGCCTCTCACTTTCATGTCGGAACCTTAATCATCTAAGTAAGACAACTAGGATTAAGATGTTCTGCCTTCAACTATTTTCATTTATGACACTTCGACACATATTCAACAACGTCTTTCTTCATGCCGTCCCACCAATAGATCTGTTTAAAATCATGATATATCTTGGTGGAACCTGGATGTATGGATTATCTGGAACCATGGGCCTCTCCAACAATCTAGGTCTGCAAATCATCCACATCTGGTACGCATAGCATGTCCTGGTACCTAAGTATTAGGTCACATCCCAAAGCAAAAGACTCATTCAATTTAACCAACGCTGAGTCCTTCAACTCGATCAACACAAGATCAAGATTCTGACAATTCTTGACTTCAACTACAAACAATTATTCAAAAATAGGATTAAATGAAACACCCTCACTAGTAGAGTCAACTAACTGCACACCCAATCTTGCAAGTCTATGTATATGTTTCACAAACTCTTTGTTCTCATCCTCAACGTGGGTTGTACTTCCCATTCTCATCCTGCTCAAAGCATTAGATACTACATTAACCTTACCTAGATGGTAGTGGACATTCATGTAATAGTTCTTCTACAGCTTCAACCACCTCCGCTGACGTATATTCAACTTGTCTCACTTGTAATAGCCTATCCTCATGTAGCCACTCTTTCTTTTCTTTTTCATCTTCTATCATAAATATTCTCTCTTAGTCATTTCATTTAGTGACTTTGAGTTTTAGGCGTAGATGCAACTTGTCTCACTTACACTAGCCTATAGTCATGAAGTCATTATTTTCTTTACATATTAACTTTGAATTCATTCTTAACACTTTCTATAAGAGTATGCTTGATAATTGACTTTACATCATTCTTCACTCCTCTTACGTGATCCTCAGCAATCTTAGATCCTTTGTAAACGGGAGGATTCACCCTCGTGAAGTACCTTAACATGTTAGCCAGTGTGGTGGCAGGTGGGTTCTCCATGGGAACACCTTATTTCTCATAGTACCCTGAGCTTGTAAAGTGATTTTTCGACCATCTCTACCAAGGTTGTCCTGACTTCTCCATCTGTTAACCCAGTTGGGTTAACATGCATCTCAATTTAGTAGCTGGGATATGGGGATGATCTTTGTTGTCCCTCCTGGTGTTCATTTTCTGAAAAAAGTATAATTGATGCTAGATACACTCGTAACACCAATGAATCAGACATTAGAGAAGGCATGATAAGATAAGAAGAAGGGAATTTTCTTACACATCATATAGGCTCTTATTCAGGATAGTTGTGCACCTAACTACCAATACATAGAAACTACTTAATGTTGTTGATATAAAATTATTATCCTTGAAATTTATTCTAGTGATTTGATAAAAAATTTGTCACGACCAAAATCTAGACCCCAGACGAGACCAGCGTCATTGACCTCTCAGAAGTCGCAGACAAGCCTACAAACGTCATTGTTACTTCATCTATGTTAATTTTAGCGAAAAATAGAACTTTTGTTACTTAGCAATTAATTAAGTCATTCTACGTTAACTCATAAACGTTCACAATCACTCATATAATATTAAGATCATTAAATGTAAGAAATAATTGATAATTGCATTAAACATTTTTTTGCATAAACACACCACTAATAAGCCTGAAATGAACGTGGAAATGAAACACTAGTGGTACATGCTCCAATAGCTAAAGCCTACAAATAAGATGGAAATAACAGTAGACATCGTCGAAAGCATGACGGCCTACCAAATCCGGATGAAAGCTCCACGTGCAGAAAGCTGCAACGTCGTACGGTAAGCTTTAATGTCCACCTGTACCTGCACCTAAAAGTAGATATTGTATGGTATTAGTAGAAACTTGTACTATGTATGGGTATATTCAATCACACACCAAGGACATGCATGTGTAAGAATTGCTATTTCCCAACAACGTGATTTACGGAAAGTCAAGTTGACTTGCGTAATTTGGATTTAGGAAAGTCATGTCATAAGAGTAACATGAATCATCATACATATCATGTTGCACACAACACATAGCATATTACATATAGCACACAACATATTGCATATAGCACTTAACATATTTCATATTATTCGATCATATGCCATGAGCATTGGAATCTTGGACTTGACATTATGACTTCCCAAAATGAGGACTCAACATATGGGACCTCAACTAAGGAGCCTTCATTAGCAAACACAGAGTCTACTTCATTCATTCATACCTACTTCATTTAATTCATTCACAAGCTAGTGTAAACACGAGCTATACCTAGGATGTAGTTTAAGGCATTCATCAGGTTCGCTGTGCAATGTCCAAGAATAACCTAGTGCCATTGCTCAATTCTTAATCACCTTATGATTCTCCTATCATAACACCGTTGGTCTCATTCATTTCATTGTGTGCATCATTTGAGGCTGGCCCAATTCATTTATTGGGAACTTTAACTTTAACCGACATAGATCATGCGAGCATCATGAATTCCAGTGTCTTCCCCACACCGAAAAGAGGTGGAATCACTGGCCAAAGTAACCCCAAACAAGATAGAATATATAGGGAATTGAACTGTGCTAGATCCCAAAGGTTGCAGTATAGGTTGAAAGACCAGGAGATATAAGAAGACCCATACCCGGCATGAGAGTGACGTGAACCTATGCCCTTCCTAAAAGAAGGCATCACAACTTATAGCTAGCCTGTCGATGCTCAATATAAAGTTTCATTTCATTCAACTCATACGTCATGAATGATGACTTCTAGAATGAGGATATCATATCTCAATAGATGATATCTCATGTCATCATTAGTATCAAGTATACATTAATCTCAATACATTCATTAGAGTATTCATTGAGACTGGTCTCTTCATTAACTTTACACTCTCATAGGTGAGTACATTTTGGTAACATTTACTTAGTCTCATTTGAGATTGGTCTCATATTTAACATTAACCTCGTATCATGTTGTCACCACATTCATTAGATTTAGCACATTTGATCTTCATAATTACACACCCTTTTTTTTACGTGAATGTTAATTTCAACATATGCTAATGCACTTGGAAATTTAGTGTGTTCCACACTCTTACTTAACCCTTCTAGGAGTTCATCATTTTGTTAAATACATCTTAGGTTCACTTACTTTTGAACGTATGCAAGACTAATGGGTCTATACATACAAACCATGAGGATTCATTCATAGTTTGTTTAAGTGATTCATATCTTCCTAAGATTTTCTGATACAAGAGTTATGCATCTTCAATGTATGCCAAGATCATCAATTTCGATCTATGTAGGAAGTATTATTTGAACATTTATTAACGTATGAATTATCTATCAATGTGGAAATTAGGCAAGGGAACCCGATTTTGAATCCATTGGACAACACTTACAATTTTATTTAAATAAGTTTTACCCACACGACATGGGGACCCAAAATCGAGCCCAAACACCTTCTTTTTATTTTCCCTTGATTTCTCTCTTTATTTTTTTCGTTCATTGGGACTAAGAGGATGTGGGATCGAACTCCCACAACCTCATTTTCTTTTAATTTACTTTTTCCTTAAACAATTTTTTTTACCGAAGGGTGTGGGATGGAACCCCCACAGCCCCACCTTAATTTTTTCCTTAATTCCTTTTAATCTTCCTAGAGGTCGTGGGTTTGATCCCCACTTGCCTCAACATTTATTTTTCTTTTAATTTTTCTTTAATTCTGATCTAAAGGTTGTGGGTTCAAATACCACTACTCTCATTTCTTTAATTCTGTTTTAGTTTTAGGTGAATCGGATACGAGTACTCGGGTTTGAATTTGTGTGCCTCACTCCTTTTTTATTTTAATTAATTATAACTTTCTTATAGTGAGGTCTTGGGTTCAATACCTACTGACCTCACATGTTGTAAACGTTATTCTCAAACTCCCTAAACTTCAAACATTAGCCTTAACTAAGCTAACACAATGCTGGAAAATTTGTCATGATTTCCAGCTCCTTTTCATCAACATTTACACGTTAGTTCTTAGGATAATTCATGAATCATTTAGTACATCTTTAGGTGCAATTTTCATTGATTCATTTAGCTAATAGTTTTGACTCAAATCAGCAACATAAAACTTCATATGAACATCACGATTTACACACGTTCTTGCACATAAATTACAAGGATTTAAACATGCCATTTCATGATCTAATCCTTGACCAAGAGTCATGACCATTCACCTAAAAAACCGTATCCCACATTTCTGGAAAACTTCCGAACATACATGCATAAATAATCATCATGAATATACGTTACATCCCTATATTCTACCAGAAAATATATCCAACCTACGAATCAATGGGATATAGTGACAGGGACATGCAAAGGGGAACAATCCTAGTTTTCTGATTAGAATTAAATGAATATTAAGGGTCTCTTGGGAAAGGTAACAAGAATAAGAAAACTCAAACCTTCTTTTGACAATTACTCAAGGCACGACCATCTGTACAACATCCTCTGAAAATCACGTTCAAGTCTCGAGACTCCAACTCCACTCGATGGAAAACTCCTCCCTTTGCCTAACGTTTTTGTTTAGCGTTTGAATATGTTTTGATTATATTTTTTTCGTTTGAGGTCATCAAGTGCAAATAACTTTGATTGTGTTTTATTTTCTTAAAATTGTGTTAGGCAGATAAAACGTGAGAAGAGTGGAGAAACGTGAGAGAGATGAGCGTGAGAGAGTAGTTTAGGATATGGAGTTTTAGTTTGGGACTAGCTCAAATTAGGACTCCTTATTAATTTTTATAAAATTTCTGATTTAATTAGATTAGTGTAATGACCATAAATACCTTTAAAAAATCATATTATAAAACTCAACTCAAATACATTTAATTTATGTTCCCGTTGAGATTCGAACCCGGGTGGAGTGACCGTTGCGAAATGGGGTATTTCGGGTTGACCTTACCAGAACCATCAACTAAATTAAATTAATATTAAATAAATTAATTTCTTAGGGTAATTACGATATAATCCTTTGCCTGTAAAAGACCATTTGACCCCTAGACCCTCCAAACATAAGATTTCCCCTTTTTAAGTCCGATAAAGACTCATCCGATTGAATATTCATATTCAGGATGCCTACCTGGCTAGACCCAACCATTCCTAGATCAACTAACTCCCCAAGTTAGTTATCTTGGATCTCGCAAGGGTACAGAGTCTTGTTCTACGAGCATCAATTCCGTGTGTACCCGGTCTAATTGTAGGCATTTTAGAAACATTAAGCATTACTTAGCATATCCATTTTTAAGGTTGTTACATCTACTTTGGCCGGTAGACCATACTTTTTTGGTTTGGGGTTTTATGACTCCGGTTTCCATGTTAAGAATTACATGGTCTATGTCGGTTAAGTATATAGTTTCCCTAAAGTAAAATGGCTAATGTAAGTAAATGACTAAGACCCTAACTAGAATGACTTAAGGGAGGTTACTTAGGATAGGTCTAAGCCTAAACCCTAAACCCTAAAGTAATAAACCCATCTAGACATTGCATAAGTAGCTCCTTAGGATGTTTTAGAAAGGTGTTGGAATGCATGTCACTATGTATGTGTTCTTTATGCATGACATTATAGTATTTGTCTACTTCTTATGAATGTTTGCATGATATGAGTCTTTATGCATGATTTTGATATTGTTAACTATATCATGAAGGTCTTGCTCAATATAAATGAAGTTGTCTCCTTTTAATTTTATGATATATGACTTAGATGTAAAAGGTTGTAGTCTCATGATAGGTTTACTATGTATGTGTGAGGTTATGGGGTTCTAAATCTACATTGCACTAGTAGACTTATATTTGGGGAATGATTTAGGTCTTATAAGGTTCTATCTGAAGTTAAATAAGTATATGTGCATAATGACTAGAAGTTCTCTATAATATTCTATTAGTCTTGGCTTAAATATGTCTACGTTGTACTATACTTTTATGGTGATATGTGTTTGCTTGTGTAAGTAGTATGTATGGTTTTTATTGTGGTCCTTAGAAAATGCATTGTACCAAGTATCACTAAAGGGTTACTTCGGAGGATTATGAATTAAAAGAAATAGTTCACTCTTAAGGAGTGAGATCACTGTACAGTGACCTCAAATGGGAGTTAAATTCTATATGCGATTTTCTATGGTGTTTGCTTTTGATTGTGTTTATATGAAGTATATTTATTATATAAATGGTATTGTTTTAAGACTTTATACAGATTTACTGTAAAAGGCATGAAGTAAAATTTTCAAGAAAATGTCCCTTTTAAATGCATGGTTTTGCATGGTTGTCATACTTAGTGTCTTCTTGTACTTACCCATTCTTCTCTACTTTTTTACCCAAAGTGTAGGTTATGGATGCTGAAAGGATGTTTATGATTGAGGAGATTGATATGATTCTCAAGCTCAAGGAAAGGGGTCTTTATGTTCCAACGATTCCCTACTTATGTCTTAATGTAAAGTTTATTAAATGTTGTATAGATATGTCTTATGTTTTAAGGGTCAATTCCTTAATGTATTCTGAAGTTGTTGAGTTGAAGATGGCAAAGACACATTGGGTCTAAATATGTATTATGACTTATTTTTGTATATATATGAAGTTAAGTTTGTAGCATATGATTTGCTATGAAAAGTTTTAAATTTTCCACTAAATTTACTATGTCAATGCGTTGAATGATATATATGGTCTTGTACATGATCCCTGAGAAGTCAAGTACACCATTTTAGCTCCCAGGATGTGACAAACGTTGTATCCGAGCATGAGGTTTTTAAAACATATTTAGGGACAAAGAAGTCTCATATTTCCATGTCTAGTATAGTCTATTAGCATTTGTGGTGAGTCACAACACATCAAATGTATGAGAGGCTGTAAGTTTATAGATTTTCCCTTCTTCATCATTCTCATTTCGTGCATTAGAACTGAACTCTTTAAGATATCTCTTTAATGTTTTCTTTTCCTGTGGTCTTTTTTGATGTGATTGCTTTGATGAGATTTTCCTCTATGATTGAGGGAGAAAAAGTGAGTTTAAATGCTTATCTTTGTTTTATGGTTGCATGAGTATGTGTGAAGGTGAATCTTGTATGTTTGGATGATTTGATGCAATTTATGGCTATATATGAAAACTTATGTGATGTAGCATGTTATATTGAGAAATGTCTGTCATGATATAGTTAAATTATTTTAGAAGTTACTATGGTTAAAAATGAGTCCTTTTTGAATGATGTGTTCCTATATTGTTTTGCATGATAGTTTCCTAAAAATATGATTTCAAGTTGAAATATTTAGTGACTACCTAAGGAAGCATGCTACCCTAGGATTATGTACTAAAAAGTGTTCAATGTCTCCCTTTGCATATGTGGTAGTTGATAAGTTGCTAGTATGTATTGGAGTTGTCGCGCCCCATTTTCGCAGAAAACGGGTTCTGTGCACGACCTAACAACTCTCTTGGGATTTTGAGTTTTGGAGTCGCCACCTAACGAATTAAGGCGCGTTAGGGCACCTATCTAACCTAACTAAGTCTAACTAAGGTCAACGGGCCAGAGATTAGGGTAAGGGTTCAAATTACCTCGAGGGGAAGGTGTTAGGCATCCCTCGAGGTCCACAAGTGTGGGTCCCGGCCGTATCTCATGCAATCTATGTGGGGGTACAAGTAGCAATCAAGGTCGTTTAACTTATTAATTTATTTAATCTTAATAAGTGATAACAAATATAAAAAAAACAATTAATACTATTAATTTAAGCATGCAAGGCTAGGTGATGGCAATAAATAAACAATCAAGTTTTATTTATATTTAAGCATGAGACTAAGTTATAAACAAAATTTATAAATATTAAACAATTAATATGTGAGAAAGTAAGGTTTTAAAAATTGAGCAAGTTTTGAATATGAATTTTTATATATAAAAAATGTTTGTTTCTTTATAGGGATGATGCCACGATATTGTTGATCGTGCTCCTCCACCATAGAAAACAATTTTTGATTTGAGGTCGATCCTTTATATGATTTAAAAGTTTTAGTTCACATGTAGGCACATAAACATTTAAACATAAATGCACATAATTCTTTTTGAAATTCATGGGTAGGTGATACTTCCGAGGATGCGTCGGGTTTAAAAATTTGGAACTAGACCTCGTAGTTCCTTTGACTTTCCCACTAACGATAGGTTAGGAGACAGTACTTGTAATTTATTTAAAAAATAATGTCATAATCAATCCAAAATTTCAAAGTAATATTGAATGATGACTTTTAAGAAAAATATGTTGCAAAACTTTGTAAGTACTAAAAGCTAGTAGAACATTAAGGTGGTAAATTTATTAAATGCAAAAGTTTTGATATGCAATATTCAAAAGCCAAGTAGTTTGTTAAATGCATGAAATGATTTAGTATCATTAAAATTTTAAGAAAATAACATATTGCAAGGAATGCAGAAATCTTCATTTTTATGGATATGTTAAAAGTTTATTTACAAGCCTATAGACATGATTTCTAGGTGTTTCAAAAAGTAACACATATATGCATAATTTTGTAAATTTAAATGTTATGAACAAAAGCAAACCTTAGACATGGTTTCTATATGACAAGATGATGCTAAAATTATAACATTGTTAAAAACACCTAATCAGCCACTAAATTATTAGGACTTTATTTTAACAAAAAATTAACGGAATCTAGTTATTATTTTTGTTAGACTTATTAACAAAAGCGTCAAGCAAATTGAAAATTGATTAGATTATAACACCTATAAACATTAAATCTAGGTGGTTAAAGACAAACCTATAGGCATGATTTCTAAAAAAATAACGAACAAATAAGCATATAAATCCCCCTCCCCTAGACGATCCCCAAATAAATTTATTATATGATCTTTAGGGTTACAATTGTTACAACATTCGAATAAATAAAAAAAATATATATATATAGATATACATATACATTCAAACAAATAAATAAATCCTTCTTCAGTTAATCTTCAACTTGAACTTCAAGTATGAAACCTGTTAAGCAAAACAAATTGATTCACCTTTTACTTGAACAAAGTAGGAAAATAGTAAAGAAGAACCCTTGAATAATTACCGAAATATTAATGTTGTTAAAGTAGCAAGAGAGCAATGAGAGAAGGGAGAGTGATGAGAGAATTTGTGGTTGAGAGTGAATGAGTGTGTGAGTTGATGTATGTATGAGCAATGAGAGAATGAGAAAGTTTAAGAATAATGTAGCATTTGTGGTAAGAAAGTAAGAATGAGTTAGAGAAAGTGATTTCTTTTCAAAGATGTCAATGTGTGTCCATTAACAAATGAGAGAAGGGTCTTATTTATATAGCAAAAAGGAGGAAACAAAGAAGGGAAAGGAATATTTAAAGGAATCAATTAAATATAATTTTCCTTATTTTAAAGGATATCCAAATCAGAAAATATGTTAATATATTTCATTACCAAATATAAACAAGTAAGAATAAATTAGGAAGAGAAATATTATTATTTTTTCTTAAATAAGGAGAGACAAATCAATTTTTTTATTATTTAATATTTAATTAGTAAGACAATATTCTTTTACTTTAATAAATAAGAGCCAAAACAATTTAATTGAGAAAATCATTTAAATTTTAAAACATTTGAAATTCATTAATAATTTTAAGATATTATAAAATTTACGATAATTTTATAAAGTAAAACATACTAAAATATATAATTTTCAAGCAAAGTCGATTAAAAATTCTAAAATTTAAAATACGTATTTAATCGAATAGTATTTCTAAAAAGTTCAAAGGTCGGTCAAAATTGGGTGTCAACAGCTGCCCCTTGGTTGATTGAGAATGAAGAATGAATTGTCAGGCAACCAACGTTGACTTAGTAGCCGATTTTGTCCGACCGACGAGAGATGTCAGTTGGATCAATTGAAGCGATATGGAGTTGAAAAGGGTATGACCGAGACTTTGGTTTTAAGTCGCCTACATATCTCTGGTTATACGAGAATCAGGTCGTGTGTAGTTCTAGATTCAAGAGCAAATGAAACTCTTAAAAGTTGAAAGAGCGCTAAGGTGTTTGAAAGGCACGATATCGGCTTGAATAGATAAGATTAGAGTAGCGAGAAAAGAGAGATAGAGTGGCTAAAAGAGCATGACAGAGAAGCGAGAAGAGCATGATAGAATAAGGTAATCAGCCTTTGAGCACGGTTCAGAGTATGAGAAGCGAAGAATTGATAGAGTCATTGTTGTGATAGAGGATAGCATGCTAATTGTAATCAAGGGCAATCGAACATATCTGCAAATTCTAGATAAAATGTTAGCTTATAAATAGATAAAGTATGACCAATAATAATAAAATATGAGTTCTAAATAGACAAGAGGTGGTAAAAAGCGTATCTGTTTGAGACGTAGTGCAAGCCTTGATAGTCTTTAACTTCTTGAAGGATTGAACCCATCTCTGAAGAATAACGTCAAACTCCAAAATATTTGATAGTATAAACATATAATAATATAAGTAAAATGTCTGGTTGTAAGGAGAGACGAGAGTAAATGTCGTGTTGTAAGGCAGACGAGCCTAAACATCCTATTGTAAGGCGGAAGAGCCTAAACATCCTATTGTAAGGCGGAAGAGCCTAAATGTCGTATTGTAAGGCAGACGAGCCTAAATATCCTATTGTAAGGCGGAAGAGCCTAAATATCCTATTGTAAGGCGGAAGAGCCTAAATATCCTATTGTAAGGCGGAAGAGCCTAAATGTCGTATTGTAAGGCAGACGAGCCTGAATGTCGTATTGTAAGGCAGACGAGCCTAAATGTCGTATTGTAAGGCAGACGAGCCTAAACATCCTATTGTAAGGCGGAAGAACCTGAATGTCGTATTGTAAGGCAGACGAGCCTAAACATCATATTTTAAGGCGGAAAAGCCTAAACATCCTATTGTAAGGCGGAAGAGCCTAAACATCCTATTGTAAGGCGGAAGAGCCTAAATGTCCTATTGTAAGGCGGAAGAGCCTAAATGTCATATTGTAAGGCAGACGAGCCTAAATGTCGTATTGTAAGGCGGACGAGCCTAAACATCCTATTGTAAGGCGGAAGAGCCTAAATATCCTATTGTAAGGCGGAAGAGCCTAAATATCGCATTTTAAGGCGGAAGAGCCTAAACATCCTATTGTAAGGCGGAAAAGCCTAAATATCGTATTATAATAAGGTGGGAGAGCTTAAATATATATTCAGTCAATCGTAGAAGAAATTTGATAATAGCCTCTTCAAAAAAATAATCTGAGGATAGTATGACTTACATAGTAGCTTCTAAATATGACAGTACGCTCATATATAATTTATTCCTGCATCCAGAGAAAAATCGTAAATTCAAAAGGCGAGAGATGGTCATACCTGTGCTTGTTTGGCCTATAGAGTTGCATTCCGTTGTGATGAAATTTTTGAGGATTTCTCAAAAATTTCTGCCCCAGTTTAGAGTATAAGATATATACTCGCTTTTTCAAACATCTTTATGAAAATTTTTGAGGTTTCCTCAAAAATTCTGCCCCAGTTTATTAGTAAGGAAATTTGATCCTGCTTCACTCAAAGAAAAAATTGTAAGTTCCAAAGAAAGTGATTGTCTTGTATTTGGACATTAATGCTCGACTTCGAATTCAAGTGTCAAATATGTTCATGGATTGTCAATTAGTCTAGATTTGAATTTGTAAAGGAGTGTTTTGAATGACCATGGGAGAGAAATAAAATTTATTTGATAGAGACCGGACCCATCAAGGGTTGCCTACGTATCCAAAAGGAAATCAGGTCAAACGTAGTTCAGAATTACAAGAAAAATGAAAGGAATGGGAAAGGCTTTGGGCATAAGGTCTGAGAACAATAAAGCCAACCTTATTCATAAGAGTCTTGTCCTTATCACTTTCTCTGATGTGATTTACGCTTCCTTTTCAAGTGCCTATTGTAAATCTTTGTAGGATCTCCTTGAACGATGAATGTATTCGCCATAGAAGGATTGCAATTGTTGTTTTGTGGTCCTTGTTGCACTATAATTTTTGCTTTTTCAATCATATTCTGAATCTTATTTCTCAATGCTGCACATTCTTCGGTGTCATGACCTTGAATGTTTGAATGATAGGCACAATTTTTGGATAAATCAAAGTTTGAAGTAGAGTGCTTGGGAATCCATCCATTTATTGGTCTTAGAAGTCCTTTAGCCCATAATCTCTGGAAAATGTCGGTCAAAGTTTCCCTTAAGGGAGTGAAGACACGAGGTTTCCTCACCTTATGTTGAGATACCTGAGGATTGGAAGGCTCAAGAATAGCATGAATTTGCTCAATATTCTGATTTTTTTGTTTCGGAGGTATATAGGTAGATGCATCTTCGTTCATTTCATCTAATGAGTCTTTCAGGACTTGAAAAGATTTTTGTGTATCAGCAATTCTTCCAGAATGAATGCCATATTCTAACTCTTTTCCAATTCGAATTAGACTGTCGAAACTTTGAATACCAGCGAAGAACAGGGTTTTGTAGTATATACCCTCAAGTGATCTGATGAGAGTTTGGACCAACTCCTCTTCATGCGGTAAGTGACGTATCTTGGAGGCTTCCATTCTCCATCGTATGACATATTCCTCAAAAGATTCATGACTTAATTTCTTTAATTTGATCAAAAATTTAACATTGTGGGGTCAACCTTCTTATTAAACTTGTATTGTTCCACAAAGTCTCGAGCCATGTCTTCCCATGCGAGCCATTTGTCAAAGTCTTGTTTGACGTACCAAGTGAAGGCTATTCCTGATAAGCTTTGGATAAATAACCTCATTAGGAGAGGTTCATTGTTTTCTAAGCCAACTAGCCTGCTGCAAAAATCTTTGAGATGTGCCATTGGATCCCCACTTCCGTCAAACATGTTGAATTTTGGAATTTTAAATCCCGACGGCAATTCAACTCCTGGGTGTAGACATAAATTTTTATACCTCAGGTCATAAGCAGGTATTGAGTTTAGTCCTCCATTCACCTTTTTCTCCAAGTCATGCATTTTTTGCTGCAGTGCTTCTAGCTTAGACTTCTCTATTTTGTCACCTATTCCCTCATGTTGTGAAGCATCAAAGTTGAGGCGTGATGGAGACCTTTGTTGAGAGAGGGTGTGAGTAGGAATAAGATGAGGAGAGATGGTCCAAAAGGTACTTTGTGTTGGACAAGAAGATGGGTGATTTTTTCGAAGGCTGAACATATTTGTCATATTGCAGAATCTTAGTCGAGCCAATTATCCAAATACTAGACAACCTTTAGTCAAAGAAGCAAATCAAAAGCCAGTTATTATACAGTGAGCCAAAATTATAATTTCAAATGAATGACACAATACCCTCAAAGTGGGACAATTATAACAGTTAAAAGAATAAGACACATAATTGATTCAAGTTATACTTTGCCAGTTTGAAGTTTAGAGTCGAAGAAAGATTTTAACTCCATTTTGACATAATGACTTGATTTAAAATATGATGATCAAATTGACACATAAATATGCAATTTGTCTAAAGGGTGTTGGGGACCTTTAGACAATAGGGTGACTACTAATTATATGGATTGACGCCAAGGGTCAAACCGCCTAGGGTTTATGCAGCATGTATGACCTAACAAGGACTTCTAAGAGTTGTCTTGCCGCGGACTTGAAAGGGATTCTATGCGAGAGGCTCGTGGTTTCGCGGTAGTAAAACTATCCGTTACGTCCACGCATATGCCGACTCTCTATAATGGGTATTTGAATAGAATTGGAGTAGTTGTGAGAGGTGCAAAGGCACAACATCACGAGAACAAAATCAAAGAGGAAGAAGGTCCCAATTGGGGGAAATATGAGCGAAATGCCAGTTATCAAAGCAATAAACACTTAGCATTTAAATTGGTAAGTGGTAACATATAATCATTTTATAAAACAGTAAATAAATAAGCATAAATAAATAAAAAGAATTTAAACATATAAAGGTGTATAAAGAATCACGCAAATAACGAAAGAGAGTATGGGATTAAATATAGTAAACAAATAAGGAAAACGGGGGAATGTGAAACATGGTAATAAACAAATAAGAATGGGGAAAAGGGTTGGAACATGTAAAGAACATAGTAAACAAGACAACAAAATGATAACCAAATATGATGAACACCTAGCAAGTAATGAAATAAATAATATAAAGTAAACCCCACAGAAATAAACATGAAACACGTAATGGTAAGAACCTAATATCCCCAGCGGAGTCGCCATTCTGTCGCGCCCCATTTTCGCAGAAAACGGGTTCTGTGCACGACCTAACAACTCTCTTGGGATTTTGAGTTTTGGAGTCGCCACCTAACGAATTAAGGCGCGTTAGGGCACCTATCTAACCTAACTAAGTCTAACTAAGGTCAACGGGCCAGAGATTAGGGTAAGGGTTCAAATTACCTCGAGGGGAAGGTGTTAGGCATCCCTCGAGGTCCACAAGTGTGGGTCCCGGCCGTATCTCATGCAATCTATGTGGGGGTACAAGTAGCAATCAAGGTCGTTTAACTTATTAATTTATTTAATCTTAATAAGTGATAACAAATATAAAAAAACAATTAATACTATTAATTTAAGCATGCAAGGCTAGGTGATGGCAATAAATAAACAATCAAGTTTTATTTATATTTAAGCATGAGACTAAGTTATAAACAAAATTTATAAATATTAAACAATTAATATGTGAGAAAGTAAGGTTTTAAAAATTGAGCAAGTTTTGAATATGAATTTTTATATATAAAAATGTTTGTTTCTTTATAGGGATGATGCCACGATATTGTTGATCGTGCTCCTCCACCATAGAAAACAATTTTTGATTTGAGGTCGATCCTTTATATGATTTAAAAGTTTTAGTTCACATGTAGGCACATAAACATTTAAACATAAATGCACATAATTCTTTTTGAAATTCATGGGTAGGTGATACTTCCGAGGATGCGTCGGGTTTAAAAATTTGGAACTAGACCTCGTAGTTCCTTTGACTTTCCCACTAACGATAGGTTAGGAGACAGTACTTGTAATTTATTTAAAAAATAATGTCATAATCAATCCAAAATTTCAAAGTAATATTGAATGATGACTTTTAAGAAAAATATGTTGCAAAACTTTGTAAGTACTAAAAGCTAGTAGAACATTAAGGTGGTAAATTTATTAAATGCAAAAGTTTTGATATGCAATATTCAAAAGCCAAGTAGTTTGTTAAATGCATGAAATGATTTAGTATCATTAAAATTTTAAGAAAATAACATATTGCAAGGAATGCAGAAATCTTCATTTTTATGGATATGTTAAAAGTTTATTTACAAGCCTATAGACATGATTTCTAGGTGTTTCAAAAAGTAACACATATATGCATAATTTTGTAAATTTAAATGTTATGAACAAAAGCAAACCTTAGACATGGTTTCTATATGACAAGATGATGCTAAAATTATAACATTGTTAAAAACACCTAATCAGCCACTAAATTATTAGGACTTTATTTTAACAAAAAATTAACGGAATCTAGTTATTATTTTTTTTAGACTTATTAACAAAAGCGTCAAGCAAATTGAAAATTGATTAGATTATAACACCTATAAACATTAAATCTAGGTGGTTAAAGACAAACCTATAGGCATGATTTCTAAAAAAATAACGAACAAATAAGCATATAAATCCCCTCCCCTAGACGATCCCCAAATAAATTTATTATATGATCTTTAGGGTTACAATTGTTACAACATTCGAATAAATAAAAAAAAATATATATATAGATATACATATACATTCAAACAAATAAATAAATCCTTCTTCAGTTAATCTTCAACTTGAACTTCAAGTATGAAACCTGTTAAGCAAAACAAATTGATTCACCTTTTACTTGAACAAAGTAGGAAAATAGTAAAGAAGAACCCTTGAATAATTACCGAAATATTAATGTTGTTAAAGTAGCAAGAGAGCAATGAGAGAAGGGAGAGTGATGAGAGAATTTGTGGTTGAGAGTGAATGAGTGTGTGAGTTGATGTATGTATGAGCAATGAGAGAATGAGAAAGTTTAAGAATAATGTAGCATTTGTGGTAAGAAAGTAAGAATGAGTTAGAGAAAGTGAGTTCTTTTCAAAGATGTCAATGTGTGTCCATTAACAAATGAGAGAAGGGTCTTATTTATATAGCAAAAAGGAGGAAACAAAGAAGGGAAAGGAATATTTAAAGGAATCAATTAAATATAATTTTCCTTATTTTAAAGGATATCCAAATCAGAAAATATGTTAATATATTTCATTACCAAATATAAACAAGTAAGAATAAATTAGGAAGAGAAATATTATTATTTTTTCTTAAATAAGGAGAGACAAATCAATTTTTTTATTATTTAATATTTAATTAGTAATACAATATTCTTTTACTTTAATAAATAAGAGCCAAAACAATTTAATTGAGAAAATCATTTAAATTTTAAAACATTTGAAATTCATTAATAATTTTAAGATATTATAAAATTTACGATAATTTTATAAAGTAAAACATACTAAAATATATAATTTTCAAGCAAAGTCGATTAAAAATTCTAAAATTTAAAATACGTATTTAATCGAATAGTATTTCTAAAAAAGTTCAAAGGTCGGTCAAAATTGGGTGTCAACAGGAGTCCTTTGTATAGACTTGATCCTAGTTCTAATGATAGTATGCAAGGTTATGTAGGACTAGTGGGTAAAGATTTGTCTCTTATATTGTCATGCTTTTCCCATCCATAGCCTAAATGTTGCATTTTTGGAATTTGGAAGCATGCTTACTGTAAAGCTAGGCAGCTTACATTAACATTTTTGGAAAATCAACTAAATTATCCTTTGATTGGAAGTTGTGGAAATATGTATAGAATTGATGCATATGAACATTATAATGAATATATAAAAAAAAGAGATGTGTTATTTGGAATTTAGAATGAGAGTCTTATGGAATGAGGAGTTGTACAATTATTTTTAACTTCTTATTGTATTGTGAGTTCCTTTATGTTTTGGAATTGAACGTAGTACTCTATCTTAGTAGGGTTATGATGTGGGTTTGATTGACCTAGAAGTTACCTTTCATTAATGTTGAAAAAAGAAAGAGCCCTTAGGACTAACTATCTTATATTGTTTCCCCCTATTATGCAGGGCCTTGGTGTCTATAGTATTCGATGAACACCTTATGTGGTTTCATGAGATGACCTAACTTGATAATTAGTCACAGATTGCCTAGATGATATGGTTTAGAATATATTGGTGTTCCTATGTTAACTTACTCTAAATTCCTTCTAAAGCTTAATGACTTTAAAGTGACTAAAAATGAGGTTATTAAGTTAAGATCCTCTTAATTTTGGGTTAAGTTGCTCTTTATTGGGTTTACCCTAATTGGGGGGGAGGGGGATGTCATTTAGTAGTAAGGTTGTAAAAATTGTCAACCTTGACCTTGTATTCACACTTGAACTTGAATCTAATGAATTCTTAAAAAGCTTGTTCATGAATACAGTCTTGCATAAAGTATGAATTGCATGAACTTTATATGTTTGGTCTGTATTGATTGACATTACCTTAAAGATATTGTGATGATTCTAAGGAGCATGAATGATATTTTTTGATAAAATTGATGTTTTCTCATGTTAATTTTTAACTTGATATGCTAGTTGTGCATTTCAATTCATGAGATAAGATAAGAAACATCGTAATAGTCACTTGTCAGGTGTAATGTTTAGCCTTATAATATAAAGTTGAGTCTCTTTAAAACGAAATATCTTGAGTCTCTTGAAAAGTGGGCGACTTGTATGGTTTTAGAATCATGATTATAGGTTCACTATTGAAAGGGGAAAGCATGTTTATCTAAGTGTTCATATATGTGCCTATAATTTTTGTTATATTTCCCAAAAGATGCTTACTATGAAGGTGAGTACAATGTTAGAAATTGACATTTTGAGTACTATGTTAGAAATTTACATTTTGTGAAATTTCTTCCTCATTATTGTGATGTACTTTGTGTGACTTAGAATTTTGACTTCCCTAGGATGAAAACATGCTCATGTCTTAGTTTGAAAATTGAGAATTTCTCATTTTTAAGGAATTGACCTTGTACTTTTCTTAGGTATGAACTCATGATACATGTAAGTGTGTTGAGGAGAAGGACATTCCTCCATGGAAACCACTAAACTATGTATGGTTGAGTATGATCTTCATAGCACTAGGTCTAACTAATGAAGTTCTTTGTTGATTAAATTAAATCAAGTCAATGTGCATTGAAGTATGAGTGCCTAATTGTATCTTAGTGTTGTTAAAACCATCCTAATTGTTACTAAAAGAATAGTAGCAAGATGAGATCCAAATAAAATTGAAGTATAATGACCATGTTAAGATTAGGATAATGATGGTCCTCCTATGAACATGATAAGAGCCTATGTGTTTGATGCATTAAAGAGTAAGTGAATAGAAGTTTTACGTTCTTGTGTGCATTAGGTGCAAAACTTATTGGAGTATGTTATAAATTTTATGAACTGCTCTAAGATGCATTGAAATCCTTGTCATGATTAAAGCGCCCTAAGTGTCATTCGAGGACAAATGTTCCCAATTGGGGGATATTGTAAGATTCCAAAATGAGTTCGGCTGTATAGAGACTAAACTATTTTTATTGAGGTTATAAATTCTATAATTACTAATAATATGGTTTGGATGCATTGTGTAAAGTTTGAAGTGATTTGGAAGCCGAACACCAAGGGATGACTAAAATGTTCAACGAATAGTCACCTATGTGCCTCATGTGTCTATATGTGTTAACAAGTATATTAAATGATCTTATTAAGTCTTTAAGTGATATATAATGATTTTAAACAGTATTATATGGAGTTTTGAGAAGTTTGGAGGTCAAATGATCAAGAACGTCCAAGTGGTTCAAAACATAGCCCTTAAGACGTTCAAAGTGTTTCTTGATGGGGCCTAGCCTGTTTGGACGTCTTGCCAGTGTTTTTTTTGGTGAAACTTATGTGGAAGGTCTAAAACTTGTTAAGGGTTGTATTCACGTTGGAAACTTCTAGGTACGACTTCTAAGGGGCCCCACAAAAGTCCCCACAAGAAGGAACCAAGACTGGTCAAGATATTGCCTTGCTATGGTTAATAGACAGACCAAACGGCGGCCAGGTGTTAAACCAACGGACCGTAGGTTAGGTCTCGTTAATTTGTACTTATATTGGGAAGGTATAAACGAAAAAATTGTCCAAGGACCAATTGACGGAAGCCAAAGGGCTGCCAGTAGATCGACCTACGACTAGTCGATTACTCCGTTGATGGTGGCCTGTGGCTCCAGCATTGCCTCTTTTTCATTATAGGGGTGAATGGAAAATTTACCCACGTACTAACCTTACTATATTAGGTTTATTAAGATACTTTTGGGTGTATATTAGTCATCTAAAACGTAAAGAATCCATTCAAAATCCTCTCCCATGAAATTGAACTTTCCCTTCAAAATATTCTCCCTAGAAACCACCATTGTTGGTGAAGCTCAAGAACAACTTGGAGCTTGGATTTCCATGTATGAATCATGAAGTATTAGTGGTTTTCAACTATAACAGGTATGGTGATCCGTAATCTCTAGTTATCCTTCCATCTAGAGAGTTAATCTCAATGTTTTCAAATAACATTTTATGATCAATCATTCAATCTAGCCATGGGTTTTTTATAAAAAAAATGTTTTGAATGATTAAATGATGATGAATTGATGTTAATATATATGTTTGAACGTGATTTTTACTCCAATTTCATGATGAACCCATGCATCTTACTTCAATCTATTTAGACTTGCATGGACTTTGCTATCATGACTTCAAACTTTATGTGGTTTAATGTTGAATTCACGTTGAGGGATCCACGTGGATCAAGTTATGAAGATTTGAACATGTTTAATATAGTTTTTGGTGATTCACTGTAATGTTTTTCTTTTTATGAATTAATGTTTAATTTGAATGGTTGTTGATAATTGTAGCTACATACTTGAGTTGATATTATGTATCAGTTTTGGGTATAAATCCTTGATGATCAAACTAAAGAAAGACCTACATAAATTGATATATGTTCTTCAAGTCTATGGTATTGTAACGTGTGATCTTGCTGTTAGGTTAGTTTGTATAGGACAAGATCATGGTTAATTGCCTATAGCTACAGCCTATAATGTAATGTGAGTATGAAATATATGTTATGAATCCAATGTGGATCAATTCATGATATTTTGAATACGATTAACCTATGTACTTACCTTCCATGAATTCTTAATATGAAACATGTTACAGTGATTTAGAGTCTATTGGGAAATGTAGTAGGATCTCGTCTAAGCTATGATTTCTTGAAGCTACTGCCCTAGATTGATGTTATTAATGAAATATAATTGATGATGAATGTAAGTGAAATAGGTTAAAGAGCTACATTCTTCTACTTTCTACCATATATGTGATATAGTGCACTAGTTGTATCATGCTCTTATGACTACTTGTACATGATTTTGTTTATGATTTAAGTAGTTATATCTACTCCTGTATAATGTATAAATGATGAAAGAGTAGTAATTTTCAATGATGACCAAAGGCTAAAGTATTGGTGAGAGTTTCTCTACTCTTCTATTTCTCTACTTCATCATAATAATGTTGATGAAGCCTTGTACTGCATTTTGTGGTATGGTCAACTTATGGTGGAGGTGTTTACTTTATTTTAATTATATATGTGCTTACTATAGGCTTGAAGTCAAATTATTAAATATATGAAATAGTTGCTATGATGATAACTTTATGTGTAACTTGTTCCTAGTCTTCTTCTCTAGTTTTGAGTCAAGGTGATGTTCTTATTGTCATGAGCATATAAAAGATTATGCTTATATAATGTGTAGGGGCTGCCATTAATCAAGTGTTAATAATTGATGACCCCTACCCATGTACCCGTATGTGAATGTGTAAATAGCTAAGTTAAGAGTCTTGATTATAATGTGAAGTTTGTCTTGCCTCCTATTCTATGATGTGTTGTATGGTCTATTCTTGAAAGAGTATTATGGTCTAAGAGGGTGGCTACCTCAGTGTGTTGTTGATAGCCATTATGTGATCTTGTTGATCAATGTATAAACACACTCTCTTACATTCATGTTACAAGTAGTATAGCTCATGTTGTCTATATGAAAGGTAGTTCTCATATTCACTAGTGTCTACTACTATTCATGTTAAAATGATGTTTATGAAAGTATGATATGTGTATCCTTAGCTAGTATGACTTGATATGTTTACCAGTATGGTCAAGGGTATGGCATTTTGCCTATGCATTGCACATGTGTACCTTGATTGGATAGTTTTAGTTTTGGTTTCTATATGTATGAATATGAATGTATAAATATGTGTGACTTAAGGTGTTATGGGGAAGGAATGCGCCTATATGTGCATACAATCACACATGTGAAAGATGACCTAGTTAAGAAGGGGCCTTGAAAGGTGTGCCCAAGAATACTCTAAAACTAGATAGGTGTTTGAATATGTTATAAGCATATGGGAGAAAATATCCTAAGCTTATGTTTTATGAAAAAAGTAATAATGGTTTTTTCAATAAAGGGAACTTAGTTTAGAACCGAATAAACTTGTAGATTAGGGGGTGACACTTTCCCACATATGGAAAGTAGGGTTCACTACAATCCTCACGGGGTGGATGGCCTCATGAACCAACATACGGTGTAGAGTTGATATTTCCATGATTTCTCCCAAGTTCCATAACTATTTTGACACCATACGATACTAGATAGTGGATCCATCTACAAAGCTATGTCATGTTTGGTCATACTTTGGCCGATAGACCACCCTTTTTGGGTGTGCGGTTTTGTGACATCGGATTCTATGTTTAGAATGACTTAAAGGAGGTTACTTATAATAGGTGGAAGTAATGAACCCATCTAGACATTGCACAAGTAACTCCTTAGGAAGTTCTAGGAAGATGTTCTAATGCATATCACTATATATGTTTTTTGATGTATGTCATTGTAGTATTTTTGTACTTGTTATGAAGGTATGCATGATATGAGTCTTTATGCATGATGTCGATATTGTTAACTATATGATGAAGGTCTTGCTTGACAGAAATGAAGATGTCTACTTTTACTATGTTGATATATGACTTAGATGTAAAGGCTTGTGGACTCATGATAGGTTTACTAAGTATGTGTTAGGTGATGGGGACTTACATGTACATTGCACTTGTAGACTTATATTGGGGGCATGAGTTAGGTCTTATAAGGTTCTATGTGAAGTAAAAAAGTATATGTGCATAATGACTAGGAGTTCAATGTAATGTTCTTTTTGTCATGGTTTAAATATGTCTATGGTGTACTATACTTTTACGATGATATGTTTTATCTTGTTTAAGTAGTATATATGGTTTACGTTGAGGTTCTAAGGTCATGAATTTCACCAAGTATCACTAAAGGGTTATTTGGGAGACTAATTAATCAAACAAAATCGTAAGCTCACTGTAAAGTGACCTAAAGTGGAACTTAAATTCTATATGTGATTTTCTATGGTGTTTGACCTTTGATTGTGTTGTTATGAGGTATATGAATGATATAAATTGTATCGTTTTAATGTTTTATAAATATTTTCTTAAGAAGGCATGAAATATGATTTTCAAGAAAATTATCCTTTTAACTCCATTTTTTTGCATGGTTGCAATACTTAGTGTATTCTTGTACTAATCCCATTCTTCTATACTTTTTTAAACAAAGTGTAGGTCATGGATGCTTAAAGGATGTCTATGATTGAGGAGCTTGATATGATTCCGAATCTCAAATAAAGGGGTCCTTATGTTCCAAGGATTCCCTACTTATGTCTTAATTAAAGATTATTAAATTTTATATAGATGTCTTATGTTTTATGGTTCGTGTCCCTAATGTATTCTAAAGTGTTGAGCTAAGATGGCAATGAAATTTAGGGTCTAAATATGTATTATGAGTTATGTTCTATATATATATATATGAAGTGAAATTTCTACCACATGATGTGCTATAAAAGGTTTTAAATTTTCCGCTAAATTTACTATGTTAATGCGATTTGAATGATAACTATAGGGTTGTACAAGACCTCTGAGAGGTAAAGTATGCCATTTTACTTCTAAGGGGTGCTCCACGGATGTGAAATTTTTTGAATAGCTTAAGAAAGTGTTGAGGTGATATATATGGTCGATATTGAAAGGGTTGAGCTAGTTGCATATCAATTGATGAATCTGGCTATGACTTGGTTCAATCGGTGGAAAGAGGGCGGAGATGAGTATGCACAACATCTAAGATGGGCTTGTTTTTCAGAGGCTTTCATGGGGTAGTTATTCCCTTAAGAAATAATGGAGGCAAAGGTATTGGAGTTTCTTACTCTGAAACAGGACTCCTTGAGTGTTCATGAGTATAGACTGAAATTAACCCAATTGTCTCGCTATGCTCGTAATATGGTAAATGATATAAGGAGCAGATTGAGTTTGTTTGTCGCTGTCGTGGGTTGTTTATCTTGTAATGGAGGAAGAGAGGAAATGCTAATCGTGGACATGAAAATATATGGTTTATGTGAATAAACTTGACAAGGAGAAGCTGAAGGGCAGAGAAGAGTACAAAAACAAGAAAGCCATGATTGAAAAAGAGTCTGGGCTGTATAAATTTGGTTTGAGTTGGTTACAATTTCCTAAACAGGAAACCATCATCATATAGTACACCTGATCCTAGAAACAGAGGTGACTACCATGGCTTAAATTTTAAAATTTAATGATCGAGGCCAGCACAGTCTAAAGAAAGTGTTGCACAGGGGTAGTTGGGTTTGTGCATGTGCTAAGTGTGGTAGAAACCCTTAAGGTAAATATCGTTTAGGCCATATATTTTTCTTCAAGTGTGGTGAAAAGGGTCACTTCATGAGAGAGTGCCCTAAGAATAAGCAACAGGGTGGAAGTCTGGGCAATAAAACTCAATATTTATGAGTTGCTCCACAAGTCACAACTGCACCTACAGGATCCACTTCTGGTACTGGCGTAGGGGAAAACAGTTTCTATGCAACAATAGGCTCCTAGAGCAAGAGAACTTGCTTGATGTTCTTACGTGTATGATAAGAGTATTTACTTTCGATTCTTACGCTTTGCTAGACCCAGGAGCAAGTTTATATTTTCTAAATACTTATATTGCAAATAAATTTGAGATTCTTACTACGATGCATTGTGAACTTTTTTTTTTGGTTCTGTTTGAGAGTCTAGCGCAAACAGTCTCTCGTGATTTTCCTATTTCGATCAATTACAAGAACACCATGGATGATCTAGCAGAGTTAGACATGGTTGATTTTGATGTCATTCTAGGTATGGACTGACTTAATGCCTTTTATGGATTAAAGGACTGTAGAACTCGAGTTGTCGAATTTCAAATTCCTAATGAGTCAATCTTAGAGTCGAGTAATAGTTCAACAGTGTACAAGGGTCATTTTATTTTGTACCTTAATTTAAGGAAGTTCATTTCAAAGTGGAGTACATATCACTTAATCCGAGTTAATGACTCAAGTGTTGAGGTACCTTACCTTCACTATGTTACTACAGTAAAAGAGTTTCCAGAAGTTTTTCCATATTATCTACCCGGAGTCCCTCCTCTGAGAGGACTAGACTTTGGGACATCCATAGATATCATTCTAGATACTCGTGCTATCAATATTTAACCATATAAAAATGCCCCAGCAGAGTTAAAAGATTTGAAAGAGCAGTTTTAGGATCGGTTAGATAAATATTTGATGCGTCCAAGTGTCTCACCTTGCGGTGCTCCGGTCTTGTTTGTGAGAAAGAATGATGGTTCTCTCAGGATGTCTATAGACTTTTGCCAATTAAATGAGGTTAAAATCAAGAATAAGTATCCTCTTCCACGGATATATAATTTTTTCGTGCAACTTTAGGATGCCACCTGCTTCTCGAATATTGATCCCAGATCTCTCAATGATCAGTTAAGAATTGTAGAATGTAACATTCCAAAGACAGCCTTCAGAACCAGATATGGGAATTTTGAGTTTTTCGTTAGGTCTTTTAGGTTGACCAATGCACTAGCAATGTTCACGGATCTTATGAACCATCTTCAAGCCTTACTTAAATATGTTTTTATCATCTTTATTGATGACATACTAATCTATTGAAAGAATGAAACATATCATGCTAGTCACCTCATAATAGTACTTCAGATGTTGAAAGAAAAGGACCTATTTGCCATGATTTACAAGTGTCAGTTTTTTCTTAAGTTATTCTTGGGCCACATACTTTCCGGTGATGAGAATTGAGTTGATACCCAAAACATAAAAGCAGTTCAGAGTTGGCCTAGACCCTCATCTCCAACTGATATTAAGAGTTTTTTGGGTTTAGCATGCTACTATAGATTGTTTTTAAGGGTTTTTCATCTATCTCGTGTGCCTTGATCAAGTAACCTTAGAAGAAATTAAAGTTTCAATGGTTTGGAAGTTGCGAGAAAAGCTTTTAGGAGTTGAAAATGTGGTTAACTACGTCTTTAATTTTTACTTTACCAGAGGGTACTCATGTTTTTATGATGTACTGTGTTGTAAGAGTTAGTTTTGGTTGTGTGTTAATGCAAAAAGGCAAGGTATAGTTGATTGTTCATGAGGAGATATACCCAACCCATGACTTAGAATAATTTGTTGTGGTTTTTTCCTTTAAGAATAGGTATTACTATTTTTACTTCATTCATGTGCATATATTCACTGACGACAAGATCCTACAATATGTTAACCTCGAAAGAGCTAAATCTAATACAAAGGAGGTGGTTAGACATACTTAAGGATTATGGCATGTGTATTCTTTACCACCAATGTAAGGATGATGTTATTGTTGATGCCTTAAACTGGTTATGTATAGGGAGTACCGCCCATGTTAAGGAAGAAAAGAGGGATATACTTAAAGATGTGCACAGACTTGCTTGCTTAAAAGGTAAGACTTATGGATTTCACAGAAAGAGAGATTGTGGTGACTAATAAGCTTGAATCATCAATAATGTCTAAGGTTTAAGAAAAGCAAGCCTAAAACCACATTTTGCTTTACTTGAAGGCAAATTTTCATAAACAAAAAGTATTGGCTTTTGAACAAGGGGGAGATAGTGTGCTGAAGTACCAAGGTAGATTATGTGTTGGATGTACTCCAAGAGAGGATCATCGAGGAGGCTTATAGCTCTTGATATTCCATTCATCCGGTTCCACCAAGATGTACCGCAATTTAAATGAAGTATATTTTTGGGAAGGTATGAAGAAGGACATTGTTGAGTTTGTTGCTAAGTGCCCGAATTGCTAGCTTGTGAAAGTAGAGCACCAAAACTATACAGGGTTGGCATAGAATACAAAACATCCGCAATGGATGTTGAAGATAACTTATATGGAATTTATCACAGGCTTGCTAAGATCTCGCAGGCATCATGATTGTATTTGGGTAATTGTAAATATAATGACAAAATCAACCCATATTATTTCGGTAAAGACTACTCATTCGGCCTAGGATTATGCTAAGTTTTACATTCAAGAAGTGGTAAGACTTTATGGAGTCCTGGTCTCCATTACTTCAGATAGAGGTGGACAAATAAATGTTCACATCTAGATATATTTCGAGAAAGGTTTAGGTTGAAATGTGAACTTAAGCACTGCTTTTCATCGTCAAATGGATAGACAATGAGAGCGTACCATCCACACTTTAGAAGACATGTTGAAAGCTTGTGTGATTGATTTGAAAGGGGAATTGGGATGATCACCTACGTCTTATTGAATTCTCTTACAAAGAGTGTTACCATTTGAAAGTCCACATGACTCCATATGAAGCTCTTTATGGGAGAAGATGCACATTTCCTATTGGGTGGTTTGATGTTGGTGAATTTATAGGACCAGATCTAGTTCAACAAGACATGGACAAGCTGAAACTGATTCAAGATAGATTTAAAATGGTACAGAGTCGTCAAAAGTCCTACGCAGATGTTAGGAGGACAACGATGGGGTTTGAGGTGAATGATTCGTTATATCTAAAACTTTCACCTATGAAGGGCGTAATGAGCTTTTGTAGAAGGGAAAACTTAGACCCCGATATGGTGGACCTTATGGAATATTCAAAAGAATTTACAATGTATCTTATGAGTAGAGGTACCACAATAGTTAAGATCGTTTCATCCGAGATTTTATATTAATATATCTAAAAAGTGCATGGGTGATCCTTTATTTATAGTACTAACTCAAATGTTCGAGTAAAGGATATCTTATCAGATGATGAGATTCTCGAAAAAAAAATTGGACGCCTAAAGTTTAATTATTTTTTTTAAAATGCGAGATCCAAGTAATTTTTTTTATAAAATAGTTTGATTTTTTATGATCTTAAACTATATATATATATATATATATATATATATATATATATATATATATATATATATATATATATATATATATATATCAAAAAGTTTCTTTAAATGTTCTATAATATACTCTGATGATGGGTGTATCTAAATTCATTGTGTAATGGTAGCAACAAATTACGTTATTTCAAACTTGTTTCCTCTTAAGATTGTAGTTTTTAAAATAATACACTTTTTAGAAAAATATAGTTTTTAAAATAATTACACTATTGAGAAAAAGTAAAATATTTGTGAAGTTCTAATTATGCTATCTTGAGAAAACATAGAATAAAGGCATATGGACTTATGGCTTAGTCTTGACTAATGAATATCACCTTGTTGAATTATATACTATTTTTTTTAATTTATAGGAATGTGATTTCTCATTCATGTCTTGATGGTTTAAGGTTTAATTATGGGTTTGGATATGAATATTTAAATTAACAAAATAATATTATTTAACATGATTTTGGTGTTATTATTAATAACTTATATATAAATTAATATTTAATGATGTATTTTTTATTCTTTTTCACCAAAAAATATTTTTGTAATTATGTTTAATTTTATTTTATAACACTAGACAGTGTCTAGCGGCATTTTATTATTGATATGATTAAAAGAAAACCTCAACAGAGATAAGTACAAGCAAGGGGGCTAGACCTTATCTTACCAATTCTAATGAGCTACAATACCTCTACTAATTAACCCGCATGAAGAAATATGAGCTAGAGAGAACTAACTATTCTATGATCATCACAAAGTTTATAATACACTCTATGATGATATTACAAATGAGGATGATTAAGTAGTACGAAAGTAGAAAAGACATGATAAGATTTGAGTAATTAAACTCAAACTTCATTTTACAAAAGTGTGAACTAAAAAAGATAGATTGCCCTTCTAAACAAACCTGAAGTGTTTTCCTCTTGTCTTCCTCTTCAAATTTGTCAAAGAGTTTTTGATAGTTCATCAAATCTTCTTAGATTTATTGGATCTCGTTAAAGTTGTTGGCACTGTCATGTGATTTTGCGTTGCCAGTCACATCGGTAGGTGTCGTGGAACAAACTCCTCAGTCATTCTACCATCCCAACAATTTTTTCTTCCATACTTCGTTTTGTTGTTGCGTTGTTGCCTAGGAGAAATATCTGCATCCCTAGCTGTATTTGCAAAACAATAATTCAAAATATCCTCTTCTTCACTTTCCTCAAAGGTTTCCTCATCTTGTAGTTGTTTGTTTGTGTTATAGGGGTAAGAGGATTCCACTTTCTAACATTAGAACTCACCAAGGCATCAAGAATCTCTTCGTCACAACCTGAAACTTCTTGAACATTAGTACCTGTTAAAACGAATTGTAGCCCTATATGTAATGAGGATGAACCACTAGTAATGCCGCTACCCTTAGGCACAAAAATTGGTGCTTCAAGGCTCAATTTTCTATTACTTGTGACATGGTTATCCTCTTCTTTCTTCCGGTTGGTCCATCAACTCTGAATTGTAACACCTTTTTGCCCACATAAAGGGATCAAATTATTTGTCGAAGTAACTTGTGAGATTGAAAAAATAGGTTAAGTACGAGAGTTAACCATATTCAACTTAGGAGCAAGTTGAGGATGAATTTTAGAGTCTCCTGGAGAACCAATTTGAGCTCCAACATCAACTGTAGCCCTGCTTTATCAACTGTAATAGATTGTCCAAGATCTTTTTTTGGTACCACAAAAGTAGGAGTTGTATTAATGGCTACATCTTCAATAAATAGCTTTCCAGAAGCGACTTGCCACGGCAAAAACAAAAGTCTTTGAATTAGTTGTCCTTTCTTCAAGTCCAATCTTATCATTTGTTGTATCTGCAGGTTCACTCCCTACCCTCGCGACCCCTGTATCTGCATTCGAACCAACATGATCTTCACATATAATTACAAATATATGAACTTCTTGATATTCTTGGCCCTTATCTGTAGTTTTCATAGCATCTGCCAAACTTTTTCAAGAGATGTTTTAAGTTTGTTAGTGTTGTAGAATTATTGTACATAGGAGATGGATATTTATTATTAAGTTTAACTCTCCCATAGTTTGAGACTGGGGAGAGACAGCGGCAGCCATGAGACTCTTCTAAGTCGCCTTTCACCAATATATTAAAATTAAGTGTGTAGTTCACTTAATTATTATTTTCAGCATCTTGTAGCACAAATGTTTGTGGTTATATATCCCATAAAAGGTTAATTGTAATAATAGTATTAATTGTACCAGATTTAAATTTTTAGTCAACCATTGTACTAAAATGTAATACAAATATTATTTTTATGTATACTATCAAATGACTCCTTTAGTGTTGAGGAAAGTGTCAAGTGTTATCTGTTATTTTATAATGCTACGACAAACATATGTCATTCATATAGTATTTTGATGTAAACACTCAATACTATAATTTTCTATTACAATAAGTATAACATCACTAATTTAAACTTCTAAATTCTCCTAAGATTCTATGCAAAAATACAATAGATGTATTTAATTTAACCTAAACCAGGCAATTTTACATCAAGAGTTGAAAATTAACGAAATCCAAGCATATGCCATCTACAAATTATGCACCATCTCTTTTATTGTTAGAGCTGTGACAAGTTAGTTGAATAAGGTGAAAAACATTTGGTTGTTTTTCGTGTAGCGCATACCTTGACCTTACCAACGATGTTGTTGTTTATTTTCTACATATTATCATGCCTCCAAATGAACAAAGACTACATTTACCTTCTCCTGATCAACTAAGCAACCTTGCCATTCATTTAATTATTGACATTCTAAATAGGTGTCTTTTCATTATGTGGTAAGAACTAGTACACTTTCTATGGATTGGAAAAATATTTGTCGTAGAACTCTACAGCTGAAATTTGATCAAATGGCCTGGGAAACACCAGAGGACTTGACATCTTCTATTACTCCATTTATTCCCATTCTCGATTGTTTCTTCAGGTTTCATATTGGAACAATATTGAAAGTTACCCTTGACATTTCAAGTCAAAAAGTATGTCATAATGTTGATTGTTTGATAGATTTCCTCGACACAAATTTCATTCAAACATTTCGTTCTTAAACTTCCATTTACTTATCCACCATACAAGATCCCTTATTTCTTTTTTATTGTTCAACATTGAGGCATTTGTATCTCATGGGATGTGAAATACATCTTCCATGCTTCTATCAGTTATTTAATAAGTTGATTAAACTAAAATTTAAATTAGTAATATTATCTTCTGATATGTATGAATGTTTCATCTCTAATTGCCCGTTGCTGGAGATTTGATTCTAAAATACATTGACAATCCGTACATCATGAGTATTAATGCTCCTTATCTTAGGTCATTTGTCTTTCGTGGCGATATACAACTGATATATCTATAAAATGTTCCTCTACTTTCCAATGTTCTGTATGAGCCTAAAGAATTAGTTTTAGAGGAAAAAGATAATTTTGACAATACTTTTTTCGTCTATTACTGTTTCCTAGTATTTCAGATGAGATAATTTTGAGGTAATGTTGTTTCATTGTACTTGTATTTCCATACATGTACTTTTCTTCTTGGCATCCTGATTTTTCTAATTTTATTCATAGCTCAATATTGGATCAACAATATTTATACCAACAAGGCTTCCATTAGTTCTTAATAGTCTCAAACACCTATTCATATCTTCTATTACTCTTGGAGAGTTTTTTGAGTTTTTGTTTGATCTTTGCATGCGATGGAGCTCTCCAAATTTGGATGAAATTTAATATAAGTTTTTCATTAATTTTTATTTTTTCTATATTTTCCATATTTTTATATTCGTATGTAATGAATTTGATGGTTTTTTCTTGATTTTTCTTACGAGTGTATCGTTAATGATGGAGATTATTTCGAACCTGTGCTGCAGGAAGTTGTTGATTAGATTCCCGCAATCTTCTAAAAACATTATTTGAGGATAGTTAAGTTTTATGATGAACTATAAGAACAGGGTGAAATGCAGTTTACTATGTTTTTATTGGCAAACTCTGCAGCACTTGTAAAAATGGAAATCAAGCCTAGTCAAATGGAATATAAAAAATCTCTCAAAGTACTAGCGGAGATAACAAATTTTCTACGGGAATCATCTAAAGCAGAAGTAGTGAATCTTGTTAATTAGTATTGTTATCTCAATCCTTTTTAATCTTTGGCTAAACTGTTTTGAATGTGTAAACAAAAATAAGACGTTTTGTTGATGGGGCAGTAAAGTTGTGTTTTGGCTTTGGTTTAATGTACTATAAAGATTTTATCTACTTGGAAACATAGAATTGTGAACCTGGTTGAATGTTTTGAATACTCTGTTTGGGAACAAAGATGGTTTTTACATTCCATGCTTGTTCTTAAATGATGTATGATTTGAGACTTTGGTAGTTTATTTCGAATTTATGATGTGTGTTGAAATTTCTTAGGGAGCTTAAAACATTCAGTGGGAACTTACTTTTTGTGTAGCAGGAATTTCTTTCATGTTAAGGGATTAGGAAGTTAGATCGAGAACTATTTATGTCAAACATGATCCTTCCTCATCTGTGAAGAAGAAACTCGAAGAAGCATCATTCAATTTGGGGTTCTTGAGTTGATTTTTATTTTGAAGTGATATTGTGTGTTAAATTCTCTTATGCGATCTTGAAGTATTTAATGGGAACATACTTTTTGTATGCTTAGTAGGAATTTCTTGTTACCTAAGGGATATGTTGGAGATGATTCTTCCTCATATGTGAAGAAAAAAATCGAAGAAGAATAACCGGTTTGTGTCAAGAAAATTTATCAAACAATCAACATTAAGACATACCTTTATACTAGTTTTACCGAGGGTAACTTTAAATGTTATTCTTATATGAAACCTGAGGAAACAATTGATAATGGGAATAAATCCAATGGTAGGGGATGTCAATTCCTCTATTGTTTCCTAGACCGTTTACTAACATTCCTCATGTGGAATTCTATGATAGAAAGTGTACAAGTTCATTCAATATTTCAAAAAGACAGCCTATTTAAGCTGTCATCAATCAAAAGAATGGCAAGGCTTATAAGTCGATAAGGAGAAGGTACTATTAAAAGAGGGTAGGTAAAATGCAGCTTACTTATAGGATTTTCATGCTTATAAAGTAAATACTCCAAATTAGACTAAGAAGTATGATGGATGTGCTCCTTCAATATATGTGAAGACACAACTGGATGAAGCATCACCCAATTTGGGATTCTAGAGTTGATGTTTATTCAAAATTTAAGTTGTCTGTTAAATTTCCTTAACTTGACGCATGAAGTGAAAATGTAACGACCTGTTTAGTCGTTTTGAGCAGCAAATTTTATTTCTGGGAAAAAACTGTCTTGGTCGACGGATCCCACGACGGACCGTCACACGCAGCGTGACCCTACCCAATGTCAGCTTCCACTAATTATTTTAGTGGATGTTTTTAGTTATTATATATGTATTTAGTGGAGTAACTTTTATAATGGGGTTAGTGGGAGTTAATGGAAGTAACTTTAGGCTAGTGGAGGATTTCTTTTACAATTTTTTTATTTATAGTCTTGCATTATAAATAAAGAAGGGAGTCTTTAGTTGAGAGAAGAAAGAACTAATCAACTGAGAGGCAGTGAGGGAAAAACGTGAAAGGGAGAGGAGAACAAGCATTTTGGACTTCGGATTGAAAGGGTTCTTAGGCAATAAGAAAGACAAAGGCTTTGGAGAGGTAGCTTGCTTGATTTCGGTTCTTCGGTGGAGGTAGGTTATGGTTTATTTCTATGTGATAGATAAACTCTAAATAGCGATTGATATGTATTGGATGATATTGTAAAGTCTCCTATTACTTGATTTTGTGGTTGTATATTATGATTGTGTGGTTTGTGGTTTGCCTAAAATATTGAGACTATTGAATTTTATTCTTGAAAACTCTCTTTTGAAGTGATGCCTTGAATAAAGAAGGCTTGATGGAAATAAAATGATTTGAAAACAGTTTTAATAAATTTAATACATTTTGGATCGGAGTGTCACGTTCCGACACGGTATATTTGGATCGGAGTGTCACGTTCCGACACGGTATTTTTGGATCGGAGTGTCACGTTCCGACACGGTATTTTTGGATCGGAGTGTCACGTTCCGACACGGTATTTTTGGATCGGAGTGTCACGTTCCGACACGGTATTTTTGGATCGGAGTGTCACGTTCCGACATGGTATTTTTGGATCGGAGTGTCACGTTCCGACACGGTATTTTTGGATCGGAGTGTCACGTTCCGACACGATATTTTTAAATGAAAAGAATCTTGAATTATATTATTTTACTCAAATTCAAAGAAATTATTTTCCCAAATGAGTATGATGTGGAGGCATGAGTCCTCAAAGGTGTGCTTGATATTGTGATTGATGGTGTATCCATTATGGTGTTGTTGTCAATGACTTATGTATTTGTTGCTTGCCATCTATTAAGTATTGTGGTTGACTGTATATTATTATTCGGTATATATTGTTTGCTATTTTGAGTTGGCCGATGATACCTACTCTGTACGTGTTCCTTGTACTGACCCCCTACTTGTATTTTCTTCTTTGTTATTTTGTGGAGTGCAGCAAGTGTGCCATCGTCTTCGACTCGCCCTCAGTTCTAGCCAGTCTTCAGCATATCAGAGTTCGGGGTGAGCTATTATTCCTAGCTCGTGCTGGATTCTCTTCTTCACGTCTTGATGTCTTTGAATTTCGGACATGGACCATCTTCTTACTTATTTTGTTTTCTCAAACATTCTTAGACTTTGTAATTTGAGGATAGATGTTCTTGATGTGATGACTTCCAGATTTTGGGGATGATAAGTGTAAACTTAGAAGCTTATTTACTTAGTTACCTTAAATCAGATTTTGAGTCTTCCGCATTATTTTGTTATTCACAGTTGAACTATTGGTAAATATTGGAGTTTAGATTTGTTGGTTCGCTCACCTAGTAGGATAAGGGTGGGTGCCACTCACGAGATTGTTTTGGGTCGTGACAGAAAACTTACTTTCTGTCTGGATATTAGAAATCACTTGCCTATTATGGAATTAGTCCTAGTTAGCCGAGAAGTATATATGTTGGACATGATTCTTCCTTATATTGGTCAACTATGTAAGTTTCTAATGAATAGGAAACCAAAAACTTCACATTTTGTAAGAAGGACATGTCTAACCCAAGACAACCTATGCAAAAAAACTCACACTGGTGCTATGAAGCTTGGAACTTCTTCCGTACAACTTTTGGATTGAAATGGGTCATGCCTCAAACCCTGAAGCAAGCCTATGAGAGTTGATATATTTGGAGAGGTAATAAAATCATCAAAAAGGTTTGGGAAATGGTCCCAACAATCAGCTTTTAATATTTATGGACAGAAGCAACACCAGATGCTTTGCTAGCACAAAAACTCAAACATCTTACATGAAAGTTTAACTATTTAGGTAATTTGTTTAACTCAAATGCTTTACCCCCATAACTAATGAAGATACTTTTATGCATTTAATATGTTGCTTCTCACTACTAAGATTTGTTTTGAAATAAATAAAGCAAAGGTGCATGTTCTCTAGGCTTACCATCTAACAAGTTTTACTTTACCATCTAAGATTTTTAAAGAAAATAAACAAGGAAAACCAATACTTGGACATGTAGAAAATACAAAATCTTTCAAGCCGATTGCAGTATATTTAACTTGAAGATACTTACAACTTACAACCAATAAGTTGATTACTAAAGTATATTTCAATCCAGCGAAAATATGCTAAAATATTTTAAAATTCCCCCCAAAAAGTTATCATATTATTTGAATAACTTATGCCTGCAAATATAGGAGTGAAACAGTTGTCATTATGTTTAACCATATAGTAAAGAGATTACATAAAAAAGAAAACAAATTAGTAAAGGGGATTAGTCTTTTAAGAGACTTAAATATTGAATATCATCAGACATTTGCCGGTATGGGATATCATATTCTAATTCAGGATGAGAACTACCATGTAAATATTGACCCGAAGAAGTATCATTGATCAATTCTCTTTCCCCTTGATGCTTCCAGACAAAATAGTCATAAAAAAATCCAGGCTTGTAAAGGTAACTTTTTTACAATTTAAACTTCCAAGTATCTAAAGTTGTGGCACTTTTTACATGGACATTTAACTTTATCACCACTCATGTGATTCATTGAGAACATTCATATTGGATAAATTTATCAATGCCATCGATAAAACTTTAATTTAGAGCCCCTGAACCATCCAACCTCTAAAACGTCTAACCATTCTCTAGATTATTCATGTACCTATTTATGTTTAAATAAATGAAAAATTTAGTAACATACACAAGTTGATCGAGGAACACTTCCAATAACAAGCACTTTTTTAAGAACATGCATACTGGAAAGTCATTGATTCTCATTTATATTCAAAATTTGGCAAAAATATACATAGTGGCATGACAAAATAAGTTGCTGAAATTATTTATAGGTGAAGATGGAAAAAAAGAAGATTAATAGATTTTCAAAACTAACTTAGCTAGAAAAAAGATTTCCTTATTAAAGAATTCTAATTTCAGTCAACTTACAAAATATTGACGCATTCTAATACAAATCAAGATACTAAAACATTCTAATTTCAGCCAACTTATTGATACTACCTAGTTTAAATATGAATCTCAAGTCCTTCTATTAAAGAGAAAATTTAGCCTTGGCAACACTACTTCAAAGAACAAGGTGCAACAAGTCATACAACAAATTGGCACACACTTTAAGCTTAAGGTGAAGCTAAGTAAATCTTATAAAATTAAAATACCTAATTACAGTGGCAGATCAGTCTGTCTACCAAAAAATACTAGTTAAATAAGGAATATTTGTTTCAAAAAGCTTGTAAGACAATCACATGAGTTTTCTCTATAAGTACAACAATTCCTCCAACAAATAAACCCTATGAATAAGTTAAAGTACATATTATATTTCTCTATCAATTATGACCAAAGAAGAAGTTAAAGTTTAGAATACCAATCTTTGGCGATTACTACTATTCTTACTGATGACGATTATTATTACAACTATCTTGAGACTATATCTTTAAAAAAATAAAGATCAAGGCTTAATTCAAGTGAATGACGATCAAATACTAAGTATTATGTTATTGTAATAAATACTTGGAATATTTAATCATCAGACGTCTTGGTTATTAACAAGTACAATAGAAACAAAAAACGACTAAACAATTAATATGAATTAGTTGTTGTCTTGACTAGCATAAGCACTTAACATGTGTCTTTAGCCAATAACATTGATCATGGAGTCTCAATTACTTATCGTCAAGCAAACATATTCACAAAGATAATAACATACCAAATCACTGTAATTAAAACTTTTAGCCTAGACTTTAGTGTATAAACCAAGCCCCACAACAAAACTGGTTATTTATAATTTCATGAAGAGTATGTAATTGATCTTATTATGAGTAGCCATGTTGTGTGATCCTTCTCTATGATCCTCTCTATTTGTTCATTTGGTTAATTATATAAATATGTCTAATTTTTTGTCAAAATTACAGTCATGCTTACTGAAAATTGCTTCTATGTTTTATGTCATATGCTTGTATCTTATTCACCCAAATGCAAGAGGCTGTTTTCATATATTATCAGCTAAACAACTTCAGAATACCGATTTCAAAATAAAAAAGAAGTCATATATCATACAAGGCAAAGGTTCATAAATCGTAAAACCAAAATTACCACAGAAGAAACTTCTAAGCTAGATTCAATATGATAGTAATATTATTTATCAAAAAGATGAACTAATCACCATTCTTTTCAAGTTCCTAACTCTATTGATAGAATTCCTTTGCAATCTAATGCAAATGACGATAGTAGTATTACTGCAATTAATGTGAAGCAGAACACATATCGGGAGCCCAAACGAAATTATTAGGAAATTATTCACAATAAACAACAGAAAAATAATTTTGACAATCCGTTGAACAATGACAAAAATAAGTATGTCACTCAATCTTATAATCCAAAAGTTTCGAGTGATTTTAAGAAGTGCACCCCCTCATAAAAAAATAGAAATGTCTTGCAAAATCCTAATTGTCCCAACGACCACTTTTAACCTTCCCAAACCACCAAAACAATTCCCAAAAAGAGAAAATACAAAATCTTGCACCCTTCACTTTTATTCAATCGTTTACACAAAAAGTTTCTTATTGAAAATGAAAAACTACAAGAAACTATTAGGTAGTTGTGGGAGGGGGAGAAAAAGAGATGCCTTTAAGCGGAGAGAGTAAAGCAATAGTTAGTACTCACAAAAAATGAAAGCTAGCTGCAATAAGAAAACAAAATTAAGCAAATTAGTGTGCAATTTACTTTCACAGAAGAAAATAAAAGTAAATCACTGTAATGCTAAACCCTAATCCCAATTTTTCAGAAAATCTTACTTCGAAAAAAAACTATTTTCAGAATACCCAAACTACTAAAATCACTATTTTCAGAACAACTCCAACTTACTTCGAGCTTAAGGAAATGGAAGCAGTTTAAAGTATTTTCAAGCCTATTTCCAGAATAGTGACATTGATAAAAACCACTACTTCAACACATCTCAATATTACTTCAAACTAAATTAAATGAAAAGATTTGAGATCTAAAAACTCCAATTTTCACAAACCCATAAGCGATAGACATATGATTGTTTGATAGCTCACTTTTTAGATCAAAATTGAAGATTTAAGGAGCTGAGAGTTAGAGCATTTACTTTGAGATGAAGATTGAATGAGATGGGAGTTTTAGCCATCAGAGAAGGAAAGTTTCATCATAGAGCTTACATAGTGTTTACTTTGAGAGATTAGAGCTTCTGGTGAAAATTGAAAGTGAAGTGATTTAGCTTAGGAAAAAAAATAACTTTGCAACCAACTTAGTGATGGATTTTAATATCCGTTGTTAGCAAAAATTATATTTGTTTAGATTTAATTTAAGACGGATTTTTCCTCACTATATAAATTAAATTTTATAAAAATATATTTTTAAGTTTAGTAATGTTTTATCCATCATTATTTTATCGCGGAATATTAATTAAATTGGTCACACTTACTTGATTGCCAATTTGATAGTGAAAACTACGGAGCCAAAAATTCACTCTTATTTTTAAAGAGCAAACAAATATTTCCTCGCCAATCCGTCGGTATATCATAACTCAAAATATATTTTCCAATTCTTGCAACAAAATGTCTTTTCCGTTGCAAATCCGTCATTATATATTAATGTAATAAAATTCTTTGCTAGTATCCGTCGCTTAACACTATTTTTTTCTTATTGATGTCCAACATACCTATACTTATCGGTCTAACATAGACTAGTCCATTAGCAAACCAGAAAATCCTACTAACCATAATAAAATGAGTTTCCATCAATTCTTGAAGCTCACCTAAGATATTTTAAAACACAACATAACTTCGAAATCAACTTAAGAATACTAAATTGGGTGACGCTTCTTCTTAAGGAATAAACATGTCCAACATACTTCTCGTTCTAACTTGGACTAATCCCTTAACAAGCAAGAAATCTTTACTAACTAGAAAAAAGTAAGTTTCCACTTAATGTTTCAACCTCTCCTAAGGAAATCAACATATAATATAACTTCGAAATAAAAATTAACTTATGAATACCAAATTGGATGATGTTTCTCGAGTTTCTTCTTTATTAATGAGGCAGGATCATGTCCAACATATATACATCTTTATCTTACCGGGACTAATTCCTTAGACAACAAGAATTTCTACTATCTAGACAAAAAGTATGTTTCCATAAGTCTAGAAAGGATAGCATGTACACATTATTTTACTCATAACTTTGTTTGTGAGGTTTGAGAGTTGATTAATGTCATGCAGTAAAATAAACCTTGAAAAACACCAAAAAATAAAGAAAGGTAAATAGGGTTTTTTTAACATTCCAAAATCCCCATAAAATCAACATCTACCCCCAAAAAAGTACAAAGAGGAAGATAGGGTTTCTATTTCACAAAATTAACATCACCCAATTGAGAAAGATTAGATATTTTAAACAGAACAAAGAACCTAATATTAAGCTTATCAAGAACTAAATTATTACTGTAGACATCCAAAAAAAAGTATCAAATATCTTTTGAGCACATTTTATCCTTCACCTGCTGAACACAAATTTGTATGATTTTGAAGTCTTCCAATTCATAACCCTGGAGTGAGAGAGGGAACTGAAGAAGGGTGAGAGGTTTTCTTCTTGCATTAAATTTTATAGAAATGTAATGTGGAGTGGGTGAGGGGGTGGGTGGGTTGAGGCAATTAATTTTGAAGGGTCCTTATTTTCTTGTACATATCAATTTACGTGACACGATTTAATTTGACATAAAAAAATTAAAATGAACAGGAAATTGAAATGTGACATATAATAGAAATCTTAGATTTTAATGAGATTATAAATTATTTTATTAAAATTAAGAGTTAAAATATGTCTTTTTTATTTTATATTAGTTCTTTATTTTTTTCATTATAAGAGTTCATAAATAAAATTGATAAATTTAATTAATTTGCACTTTATGATTTTTTTTGAAGGTTTAGAAACTTGAATACATTTACAAAAATAATAAAGGAATAATTTTAAGGATAAATGAGACCAAAATGATTTGAAGAATTAACTATAACAATGTAAAAAATGAATATAGGACTATGAAAAGACTTTCTTTAAAAAAAGTTAATATCACATAAATAAACGTGGAAAAAGACTAAAAATTAATGTGATTGTTTATTTAGAGAAATTGGCAGGTATATTAAGTCATTGAAAATTTACTTTGATTTGTCTAATTCAGTCCACTTAAATTTGTTTTGCATGTCATCATTAATACCTCAAAATAGTAAATTTAATTGAATAGGTCAGTTACAAATTCAATTTTTTGATTTTGTGGCCTTTTTTTATTATAAGAAATCAACATTTTTATGTATAGCCGATCTAGAAAATACCAAGAGATATCATTTGTTCAGTATTATAGAGACCAAATTCTTATATTTTAGCCACTATTACGTAAGGGCGAATCTAGAAGAGGCGAAGGTATATTTATTCGAATTTTCTTGACAAAACATTTATGTGATATATATAAGAGTTTTTTTTCAATGTTCATATATATATTTTAAATTCATCAATATAAATGGCTCTGTACATTGTAAGGCATTTAATTTTGACTTGTTTAATTACCATTTTTTTAGCAGACCATGAAAAAGTTAGAGGGTTTGTAGTAGTATGAATGTTTTTATAAGGAAAATGCATAATTACCTCCCCAACCTATTTCTGAAATCTCAGAGCCTCACTTATACGATAGTAAAGTCCTATTACCCTGAACTTATTTTATAAATAATTTTCTACCCTTTTGGCCTACGTGACACTATCTTTCGGGGTCCAGCGCGTGTCGACTTTTTTCAAACTAGTGCCACGTAGGCCGAAAAGGGGTAGAAAATTATTTATAGAATAAGTTCAAGGAGTATAGGTACTTAGTATAGTATAAGTGTGTCTTTGAGATATCGGTCATAGGTTGAGGGGGTACTGATAATCTATCCCGTTTTGGCTCAATGAATATTGATCGAATTAAATTCAGTTCGGATTTGATCTTGACCTGTTTGTTGTCTTGACCCATTATGATTGGCATAAAATTTATCCAAGTCACTCAATTAGTGTCCCTACTAATGCCTAAGATTAAAATAGAATAAGAATAAGTGAAACAAATGCAGTTACACAAGAAAACTAATTTTTAAAAAAACTACCAGATCGTTATCCTCTATTGGATGAGTCGCGATTTAACATTGCAAATGAAGATTATCCTAGATATGCCTAATACTAAAACCAAATTGTACATAGCTAGGTGTATTTATCATTTTTCAATAAAATAAAAAGATTGGCTATAAACGGTAATTATTTTTAGCATTCACCACTAAAATTATTAATATGATTATTACATATCATAAATTAATTTTACCATATAAGTTTGATTTTATTTCAATAATTAAATAGATTTCACCATTTTATTAGATTACATGTTGCGTAACAACAACAATAACGTTAAGATATGGCAAAGGGAGATTGATTTCATTTTTTGACTCAAATACACTCCTTCAAAATCATGGTATGTATATATATAAATTTATTTAATAGAATAAATGTTTATGCTTTTACATGCCATATAAGAGACTGGAACTTGAATTAAGAATTTTCACTCATTAAACAACTTTATCTTGTTATGAGAGGCTAACACTACAAAAAAATAGTGTTTAGCGACGGACATAATCCGTCACTAGATGATGAAACTCCTTAATTACTCATGATTAGCAATGGATTAGCAACGAACTGTTGAGTGTTGCTATTATGCTCGTTTGTAAGATCTTAGTGACAAAAACTGAGTTCCATCACAAGCTTGACGACGTCTTTATGACAAATCATTTCTGTTGCCATATGTTACCGATGGACTTAGTCATCATTATATTGACATAATTTTATTTCTAATTTCATAATTCTATGACGAAAAATGGTTTTTCGTCACAAGTTTAGTGATTTCATAGTGACAAAACGTCGCCACATGGTTGCAATGGACTCATTCGTCATTATATTTATATAGTTTTGCTGTTAAATTTGTTGCTAAAAATTGTTCTACTAATTTTATTTTTGTTATTTAAATATGCACTGCTGAAAATAAATTAAATTAATTACTAAATACTCCAAAATTTACAAACATTCATATATTATAATACTCCAAAACCACATATTTCTAGTTAAAAATACCGAAAGAAAACCATCAATTACTCTTAAAGAACCTATGTTCATCAAAAAATGTTACTACGCGCAATTTGAAGTTTCCAAAAAGTATGACGTTATCAAAAACATAAGTTGTGGAGGTATCAACTTAAAATTGAGGTATCAACCTCATCCTCATTACTAGCAGGAGGCATGGGTGCCGCAGTTGATGGATTGCCAAATGGAGTAATCGATTCTTGCACATACTAAACATTAATAGGAAACAGATGACTAGTTAGTGCATGGGTCATTTTCATTACAAACTCGTCCATATTTGTTGTCGATGTTGATTGAGACATGGAGGTTAGAATGATGAGGTGCCACAAAGATTCTGCTCATAATAATATTTTGCTTCAAATCCAAGACACTACATTGTTCTTTTCTTTTATCCCTCGTAGCTTGGTAATATGCTTCATATTGATCAATATCAGTTTCTGAAAATATTTTTTCCTTTAATATTTCTTCATATTTTTCCTATAATAAGTAGAGAATATGAGAAAGTATTAATGATATGGAACAAACCAAATTTTGAAGGAAAATGCAGAAAATACACAAGCTTTTAAGAATGAAAGAACTACGTCGTTACAAAAAGATGGACTATCTACTGCACCCTTGTCAATAATACTCACAGATTATTGGGAACATATAATTATACTCACACCAGCAAAAGTAGTACCCCAGACTATTAGTATTATGAAAGAATGGGGTTCGGACTCTTTGTTGCATGTGTATGGTCAATAATTATATGCTAATGGGGAAGTCTACCACAAAGACAATGACAACTAATTATTCACGGAAAACCCCCTCCCCAACACCCTACCCAAACATTCACTATGTTCATCAGTGATCGACCTATACGAATATTTATCATACTCTATGTGGGGAGAAATCCATAGCCGTGAGTACGTTAAATAGATGTTGAGGATTGTCTTTTGGAAGCTAGCTCGAGTCAGTTACACTCAATATGCTACATCAAGCTTTTATGATTTATCATATTGGAGAGTACTTGATGGAGGTTACATTATACTAAACAACAACAATAAATTCTCATTAAGACCAGACTATAGTCGCATAAAAAATAACTACACTAGAGTCACGGTAAAAAAATAGTAGAATTATACCAAAACAAGACTAAAATTGCCCCAGAAAAGCCTAAAAACAAGAATTGAATTACATCCAAACAGTACTAGTAGTTTCTCTCTAATACGACACTAGAATTGGATCAAAAGAACATTTAAATTATATCGAAAAATTTAAAAGTTTAAAACAGGATAAAATTGCACCAATAGATACAACTACAACAGCAAGCTGATAATTCCTAATGTTTTACTATTGAGGAAACTAACCATTTTTATGAAAATTAGACTTACCAGATTTCGGGATTTTTGGAATATTCATAGGAAGATTAGATAACCTCTAATTCATGATCATTTTTCCCTCCTGGTGCACATTATTAGCACATCTATTCTTATCTTTTTTAGTTAAAAAGCTCACATTTTTGAGCTTTTCTAGATAGTGGGCGTGGTAATTTTACTAATAATGGACTGCCATGTCCTATTTCATGTTTAATTGTTGTATTTTTTTCTGATTGTTTGTTTGTACATTCCTTGATTTTCCCTAGGTTTATTATGATAATGTTTTGTTTTGATTTATAGATTTGGTTTTCCACTATAAGATGTGATTTAGTTTGTCATAACATTCAGGTCTGGTGCTGAAGATGGACTCAGAAGTGACGCATATGATGGGTCCAAAGAAGGGGAAAAACTCCTTTAGAACCTGATGCCACAGGGTCTATATATTTCAATTCCAAGGAAACCCCTTTTAAGCAAAGTTGATTCTAAGAGTGGAGGTTGCACCACCGGAAGTTTTTAAAAACCTTACTCAATGAAGGACATTGAATTCTGGGGAAAATATCCTAGTATGATTACATACGTATTAACGAGAGATTGAGGAAAGTAATCAAATGACCTGAACACAATGCCTTGAAACCAATAGTTTCTGTTAAAATGATTGTATCAGAATTAATGGATGAACTAGAAGCACAAGGTCTACAAACAGATGGAACCAGAAATTTTCTCTACCAACGAGTGCATAAAGCAAGGAGAATAAATTGCTCAATAGGCAAGAAACTTTGGCTTCCTCCTGTTGAAGAGGAATAAGAAGAGGTAAATATTTTTCCAAGTGTATTAACTGTAACTAGTTGTCTTGAGATTTTATGCAAATCCATGTCATTTTTGAAAAGATATATTGTTTTATTTTTGTAGGTCTATGAAAAGCTTGATGAGTTGATCTTACGTATAAAGTGCCATGAGGAAATACAGAATTCAGGAAATGCCGCTTTGGTGGGGAATGATTAAGTATATGTTATGCCCAGCTGTCGGAACTAATAGACCTAGAACCTATTGATGTGGCAGATTAGAGTGATGTTCTCGATGATACTGCCAAATTGGCTGAAGATGATGAGGTAGAAGATGACGAGGCATAAGATGAGGAGGAAGAAGTGGAGCAAAATGATAAGTTAATTCTTCTTCTTTTTTCCTGATAAGTAAGCTAATGGGTTCTCTCTTAAACCCAACAACCTAACACATAACACATGTTCAAAAAAGATAGGAAAGAGAAGTTTTGTTAGAAAATAGCAAAAGTTTTATGTTGCGAAAAGCAATGTAAAACCAAATAAACATTAATTCTGTAGAAGTACTTAGTATACTCTTTATTTTAATACAATATCATTAATTGTTCTGAGAAAAACTTAAGACTTTTTAACTAGTTGTTGTTTTTAAAAAAGGGTAGCAACTAAAAGGACAAATCAGAAGAGATCATACAATAAATAGATACAAGAATCTCATTATGTGTGCATCATTAGCTTAACATCACGTATCCAAGAAAGTTTCCAGAATACTAATTGTCTTCCCTGATAACCCCGTCCTCTTCCCCGAGTTATTTTTCACCAAATAGAAGTCGACATCCTCCTCTTCACCACACTAGAAGATCACCGAACAGATGAAAAAAGAGAAATTACCAAAAGCAGAATCTCACCTTTCACATAAAGATGAAGGAGACAAGAGAAATTTCACCTTTCACCTCAGATAGAAGCAATTGAAAGGAGAAGGAGGAGGGAGAAATCGAAAGGAGAAGGGACGAGAGCAATACCTGATAGATGGGAGAATCTCTCAGCTGCTGATCTTGCTAGAAAACCATATTTTTTAGGGATTATAATATTTTGTTTTCTTTTTGTGTTTTCTATGGACTGAAGAGTGTTACTTGGTAAATAAACTAGCAACAACTTAATGAAAAATTATGACATCCGTCGCTACAAACAAATATAATTATCTACATTAAATTGTAGCGACAAAAATTTCTGTCATTCCATAATTTAAATTCCATTAAAATATATTTATATCCGAGCAAAAATTTTTTGTCATTCATTCTGTCACAATATTTTATTAAATTTGTAACACCTACTTTGTTGCAAAATTCTTATCGAAATTTAAGGTGCCAAAGTTTCCTGCTATTATTTAGTGACAAAAACCATATTCCTTCGCCAATCCGTTACTAGGTTATAACTCAACAAATTGTTTGTAATTTTTGTGACAAAATGTCTTATTTATTGCAAATCCGTCATTATATAGTGACAGAATTGGTTTCGTCGTTAAACACTATTTTTTGTAGTGTTACCCACATTCATATGTGTGAGTGCATATACATGTATATCTATCTCTGACAATAAAAAAAATATAATTAATAGCGCACTCTTAATGAGTGTAGAGCTATCCTTGTGCTAGAGAAATCACTCACAAAACTAGGGTTTGAATCTAGCTTCAACCAATATTTATTTTAAGTTTATTGGTGCACCTGAAATCTTCAAGTTTTTAAGCTCATTTTTGCTTGTTATAGACAAAGATTTTAATGTTCTATTATGACATAAGCATTTATACAAACACTATTAAGATTGAAGAAAGAAAACTGTATTAAGAATGGACATTTAATAAACTTCATAACTATTTATTTTTTTTATAGATTCAATACATCATGTAAGGAATCCAACTTTAAGTAAGAGAATGATTATTATTTAGTACTAGAACCCACGAATTCCAAAAGAAAAAGTTATGGAAAAACATAGTCAAGTTGAATGATATAAATACACATTTTTTGGTGTTACGTATACACATTTTCTTATTTAAAACAAAAGCATAAATACTCTTTTGATCTATGATTGAAATTTTAAGGATACTCATTTTCTTTACATGTCCTAATACCTCCTAGAACTATTTGAATGATATAAATACACATTTTTTGGTGTTAAGGTGGTGTAGAGACTGTTGAAAGCAAATGACAGGTAAAAATATGAATAAAATAAAAATTAATCTATATTCAACATATGTATGCTTTAAGTGAAAATTTTACCATTAGATAGTACACATAATTAATAAATAAACTCATTGGCACTTCAATCTAATTAGTGGTCTAAATCCAAAAATAAGTTGGAGGCATAAATTTTTATTACTTTTTTGACGTGAGATTCAAGTTATTTCTTTCTTTTTGATAAAAATAGTTTTATATTTTATTATCTTAAGCATAACATGTGGAAGTTAAATTTATAAATTGATCCATAAAAAAGAGTTCGGAAACAAATTAAAAATTCTTTTTTTTGCTACAAAAAGCGTGAGATAAATTTATTTTTACAAAAACAAATTTCCTTTCGATTTTGGGAGCCTAAGGCATATGCCTCATGTTTAATGGCATTGAGCCACCCTCTAAAGAAACACTAATAAAATCAACAATAATAACAGTAATATTTTTTTTTTCAAAAAAGAACTATGGTATACTATGATTCATTGTGTAATGGTAGCAAGAAAATAAAGTTATCTCAAACATATTTCCTCTTAAGGTTGTAGTTTTCAAATAATTACACTATTAAGAAAAGTGTAGTTTTTATAATAGTACACTTTTAAGAAATAATTATGCTATATTGAGAAAACATTGATTAAAGACATTTGGACTTATGGCTTAGTCTTAAATAATGATTATCACCTTGTTCAATAATAAACTCTTGACTGTTTTAGGTTTAATTAAGTGTTTGGATATGAATCTTTGCATTGACAAAATAATATTATTTCACATGATTTTGGTGTTCTTATTAATAGATTTTACATAAATTAAAATTTCATGATGTATTTTTTATTCTCTATCATAAAAATATTGAAATTAAGTGTGTAATTAACTAAATTATTATTTTCAGTTTCTTTTAGCAAAAATGTTAAGGGTCATATATTCTAAAAAAAATGTTAATTGTAATACTCATATTAGTTGTACCAAAGTTTAACTTACAGTAAACCATTGTACTAAAATTTAATACATATACTAATTTTATATATACTACCAAATGACTCCTTTAGTGTTGAATAAAGATTCAAGTGTTATCGATTGATTTATAATGCTACGATAAAAACATGTCATTCATATAGTGTTTTGATGTAAGAAATCAATACTATAATTTTCTAGTACAATAAGTATAACATCACTAGTTTAACCCTTTAAGTTCTCTTAAAATTATATACAAAAATACTTTATTTGTGTTTTATTTAACCTAAGCCATACAATTTTACATCAAGAGTTGCAAATTAAAGAAATCAAAGCAAACGACATCTACAAATTATGCACCCTTTCTTTTATTATTAGAGTTGTTACATGTTAATTAAATAAAGGCGATGAACATTTATTTGTTAGTCGTGTAGCATATACACGGACCATGCCAATTGTATTATTGTCTATTTTGTACAGATTATCATGCCTCCAGATGAAAAAAGACTACATTTACCTTCTCCTGATAAACTACAACTTTCCCATTCATTTAATCGATGACATTCTAAATAAGTTATCTTTTTTAGATGTTGTAAGACCTAGTACATTTTCTGAGGATTGGCGATATAGTTGCAGTAGAATTCAAGAGATGAAATTTGATCAAAAGGTCTGGGAAACACCAGAGGACTTGATATTCCCCACCATTGGATATATTCCTATTCTCGATTCTTTCTCAGGTTTCATATAGGAATAACAATGAAAGTTACCCTTGACATTAGTAGTCTAAAAGTACGTCCTAATATATATCGTTTGATAAATTTTCTCCACAAATATTTCATTCAACATTTCTTCCTTAAACAACCATTTACTTATCCACCATATAACATCACTTATTTTCTTTTTATTTGTTCAACATTGAGGCAGTTGTTTCTCATGGAATGTGAAATCCATGTTACACGCTTCTTTCAGGTATTTAATAAGTTGATTAGACTAAAATTAGAAATTTCGTAATATTATCTTCGAATACGTTTGAAAGTTTGATCTCTAATTTCTCATTGCTTGAGGATTTGGTTCTAAAAGATATAGACAATCGGTACCTCGTGATTATTATTGTTCCTAAGCTAAGATCATTTGTCTTTAATGGCGATATACAGTTGATGTATCTAGGAAATGTACCCTCTTATTTGCAATATTCTGTAAGAGCCTAAAGAATTAGTTCTAGAGGAAAAAGATGATTTTGAAAATATTTTTTCTTCTATTCCTGGTCTCGAGTATTTCAGCTGGGATCATTTTGGGGTAATATTGCTTCATTTCACTTGTATTTTCATACATGTACTTCTCTTTTTGGCATCTTGATCTTTATCATTTTATTCGTAATTCGATATTGGATCAACTGAATTTATACCAACAAAGCTTCCATCCGCTCTTAACTGTCTGAAACGTCTATTTATATCTTTGATTACTCTTGGAGAATTTTTTGAGCTGTTGTTTACTCTTTGCATGATAGAGAACTCTACCAATTTGGAAGAAATTGAAATTGAGGTTGTCATAATATTTATTTTTCTCTCTATACTTTCCATGCTTTTATATTCATATGTAATGAATTTGATGATTTTTTCATGATTTTTCTTAGGGGGGTATCCCTAATGATTGTAATTATTCTAACCTATGCCTATGAGGTTGTTGATGAGATTCCGACAGGCTTCTTGGACATAATATTTACTAATCTGAGCACGCTTAAGTTTTATGATGTACTATTAGAAGAGGGTGAAATGAATATAATCAAGGTTTTATTGGCAAAGGCTCCAACACTTGTTAAAATAGAAATCAAGCCTAGTCATATGGAAACAAACAAATCTTTGAAAGTTCTCGCGAAGATAACAAAGTTTCAATGGGAATCATCTAAAAAAGAAGTTATATATCTTGTTACCTATTATCGTTATAAAAATTCTGCTTAATCTTTGCCTATAATGTTTTGTAAGTGCAAACAAAAAAGAAACATTTGGTTTATGGAGTAGTAAGGTTGTGTTTTGCCTTTGCTTTAAGGTACTATAAAGATTTAATATGCTTCGGAACATAGGATTGTAAACATGGATGAACGTTTTGAATACTCTTTTTGGAACAAATATGGTTTTTACATTTCATGGTTGTTCTTAAATGATGTATGGTTTGAGTCTTAGGTTGTTTATTTCAAAGTTATGTTGTGTGTTGATTTCTCTTGCGGAGCTTATTTTCTGGGTAGTAGGAATTTCTTCCGTATTAAGGGACTAATCCAAGTTAGATTGAGAAATATATATGTTGTTCAAGATCATTCCTTATCATTGAATAAGAAGCTCAAAGAAGCATCACCTAAATTGTGATTATTAAATTGAATTAATTTCAAAGTTATTTTGTGTGTTAAATTTCTTTGGGAAAGCTTGAAGAGTAGATTGGAAAATTATCTTTATCAATTAGTCCAAGTTATACCGAGAAGTATTTATATTATACATGATCCTTGCTTGTCTGTGAAGAAAAAACTCGAAGAAGAATCACTAACTTGTGTCGAGCAAATATCAAACGATAGGACATACTTTTGGACTCGTAATGTCGAGGGTACTTTTCAATGTTATTCGTATATAAACCTGATAAAACCATCAAGAATTGGAATAAATCCAATGGTAGGAGATGTCCAGCCCTCTACTATTTCCCAGACCGTCTGATCAAATTTAACATGGGGAATTCAACGGCAAGTATATTATCAATCCTTAGAAAGGCTACTAGTTCTTACAATATTTTTAAAAGACAACCTATTTTAAATGTCGTCGATTAAATGAACGGTAAGGTTTCTATGTCAATCAGGAGAAGGTTATAAAATTAGTCTTTGTTCATATGAAGATGATTGTTAAGGTCAGAGTATACGCTACAAGAAAAACAAACAAACATATCACAACTCTAACAATAAAAGAGAAGGTTCATAATTTGTATATAACATTCACATTGATTTCTTTAATTTTATACTCTTGATATAAAATTTTCTTGATTAGGTTAAATTAAGCACGTATAAAGTATTTGTTGTAAAGAATTTGAAGAGAACTTAGAGGTTTAAATTAGTGATTTTATACTTATTGTACTAGAAATTTATTGTACTGAGTTCTTACATTATAAGAAAATATGAATGACATGTGTTTTTCGCAACATTATAAATCAATAGATAACACTTGATACTTTCTTCAACACTAAAGGAGTCATTTGATAGTATATATAAAATAGTATTTTTATTAAATTTAAGTAAAAATGTTCGGCTGTAAATTTAACTCTGCTACAACTAATACTCCTATCTCAATTAATCTTTTTTGGGATAGATGACCCCAAAATTTGTGATACAAGAAGAATCAGTATGTAACCTTTGTGATGGGGAGCATTTGGAATCGTGCCCCATGAAGTTATTGATGAGATTTTTGCAAGCTTCTTGGATATCACATTAATCACATGAGGACAATTAAGTTTTATAATGTACTATTACAAGAGGGTGAAATGCATGTTACTTTTACGAATTTCTTTCTTTTAAAGGAATTACTCCAAGTTAGACTGAGAATATGATGGACATGCTCCTTCATTATTTGTGAAGACGAAACTTGAAGAAGCATCACCCAATTTGGTATTCTTAGGTTAATGTTTATTTCTAAGTTATTTTGTTTGTTGAATTTCTTTCGTTGAGCTAGACACATTAAGTGGAAAGTTACTTTATGTCTTTCTAGAAGAAAATTCTTTTCTTCTAAGGAATTAGTCCATGTTAGACTGAGAAGTATATATGTTGGACATGATGCTTACTTATATGTGAAGAAGAAACTCGAGAAGCATCACCAAATTAGGAATTCATGACTTGATGTTTATTTTAAATTTATGTTGTGTGTTGAATTCTCTTGGGCGAGCTTAAAGTATTCAATGGAAACTTAATTTTTCTATGGTTTCATTTTCTAAGAGAATAATCTAAGTTAGATTGACAATCTCTCGTTATAAATTTTATCAATCCCTAAACAAGCCAGAAATCTCTACTAACCTGACAGAAAGTAACTTTTAAACTCAATGTTTTAACCTTGCCTAATGCAACACCATGTAGCTAAAAAAAGACAAAAATCAGTTTTTCCAGAAAAATATGCAGGTGCAACTAATGTGACCATCGACGGACCGTAGCCTTACCCACAGTCCGTAGTGCATGACCGTCGATTAAGACTCCCTCCACCCACTCTCTGACAATTAAGGGAAATGTAGTTGTGTCAAATTGAAATTGTCATAAGTCTTAGCACAAAATTAATTAGGTCTCCCATTACCTATCCAAAGATAGATAATTAAATTATCTTTCCATATCCACAATCTTTAATAAATAAGACTTCCTAGTAAAAAGTTATGCCTGTTTTAGTAAAGGCCTGTCGAATAGGACCAACCGATGGACCAAGCGACAGGGCGTCGGTTAATTGATGGACCGTTAGTCCTGGCGGTCAATTGGTCTGATATCAACTTTCCCATGGGTCTTTTGGACCTTTACCACTTCGCTTAAACCGTAAGTTTCATCATTTTAATCCTAAATCATCATATTTTAGTCAGTTTAAGCCTAGAAACATGATTAACACATATCTAAGTCAAATCATTAAGTCAAAACTAGAAAATTAGAAGCAAGAGAGGAGAAAATAAGCTCAAGAACCCTAGATTGAGAACGCCACAAGCTCCAGCAGTTCCAGCTATGAAACTTAAGTATTTTTCAATGGATTTCATCACCAAGTATGTGAGATTTCACTAGTGGGTTAGTTTCACCCAAAGGGTCCCTAGTTTTCTGTATGTTCTTGATTCTCTTATCATTATTAAACCTAGGGTTCATAGAATTTCAAAAAAAAATCATGATTTATTTAAAATATATGTTCTAAATCAGATTATAATGTTATAACTCAAATTAACTCATGTATTCCAGAGCCCTAGCTTTTTATTTCTTTAGTTCATGATAAACACATTCTAGGTCAGATATTTCAGACACCTTAGATATACATGCCTCAGTTATAAATGCATGATTACCAGATTAATTTTTGCATTCTAAGTTTCCATTTTGAGTTTCAAGCTATCCAGTATTACAGAAACTTAGAGATAATCAGTTAATTTACAGAATTCATTGGAAGTAACATAATAACGAGTTGGAGTAGGGTATAGCGTACCTAATAATACCATAACTACTAACCTATTAGGTTTTAGTGCTCCTCTGTGGGCAATCAGTTTAGTGGTCAGGCCAGCATGCCTTTATACCTTTGGCAAGGTATATTGGGTCCTCTTCATAGGGCATATAAATCGGACATCATATTTAGCTCAAGTTGTTTAATGATCTATTATTAGTAACTCCCATAGTTCAGTCAAACTCTTTGCATTGAACATTTATCAGTATATTCAGTATTCAGTTTCTGCATATTTTAAATTTGTCATTGCATTCACTTATCTCAAAAATAAGTATATCATGTTTAGATTATTATACTTGCTCTTGTGCTTGTTCAGTTATGTTTCATTTCAGGTTTACTCTATCCTACATGATAGTTCCTTTCACGTACTAATGCATACGTGCGCTACATTTTTCTCATGATATAGGTTAAGGTTCTGAGAATCCAGATCATGCATAGAATGATTTTCCGATCTCCAGTTTAGCATATTCAGTGGTGAGTCCTCATTCTCCGAGGACAGTAGTCATAAGTTTAATTTCAGTCTTCTGTTAATTAGTTTAAGCTTTGCTAAATTTAGATGGGGATTGTACCAGTATTTCTAGTCTAGTTTAGAGGCTTATTTCGGAAATAGTTAGTTTCAGCTTAGTGTTGAGTTAATATTTCCTTTATATTAAACTCATAGTATTCAAACATCTCACTTATAGAATATGGGAATTCCCCATGTTTTAAGCTTTAATTATGATTTTTCTTCCACATCCGTTTATTATCTTTAGTATGCTAGTTATCATACTAAAAGGATTAGCTTGGGATCTCTTGTGGTTCTAAGTTCCGTGTTCGCGTCTTCAGGATAGATCGGCGCATGACAAAACTTGATATTAGAGCACTAGGTTAAAGTTTCCTAGGATGTCTGAAAAGCCGCACTAAGTAGAGTTCTTTTCATGGGTGTGAAGTGCACCACATCTAATGAGAGGGAGACTACAAAGTGTATTAGGAAAAACTTCACTTTCTGTTACTCTTATCGTGCGTAAGGTATGATCTTATTCCGCTCTCGCTTGACGTTCAACATTTCAGATCATGCCTTCTCTTAAAGCATAGGCATGGACTTCTAATGAATGCAATGCTAATGAAGTTCATCTAGTACCAGATAAGGAAGTTCTAATGTAGAGTTTCAGAACGCCAGTTCAGCTTTTGGAAAAAAGTATGACAACCTGGAACAATTAGAAGGTTCATGTTCTAACTAATAGCAATGGTGGATTAGTGGCATCTATTATTCGACCTTTATTTTGAAAGATTCACCTGAGTTTCAGGGTCCCAAGATGTGTCAGTACCCATAGAACTTCATTGATGAGGTCAATAAAATATTTGGAGTTATGTAAGTAAGTGGTAGTAATAGGTAGAGATTGGCATCATACCAGAAGAAGGATTTGACTCATATATAGTTTCACTAAATGTAAAGACAACAGAGACTACTTTGTCTTTAGCAACTATGTATAGCACTAAACTTTAGTATCACTCCAGAAACTCTCTCAGAACCATTCTCACTCTCTACTCCAGTTGATGACCCAGTACTTAGAAGGGTAAACAGAAATTGCCCTGTCATAGTCTCTCAAAAAGTCACCTCAGCAGATCTAGTAGAGTTATAAACTGTAGTCTTCGATGTCATTCTTTGCATGGATTAATTACACTCATGTTATGCCTCAATCAATTGAAGAATAGGATTATTCGTTTTCAGCTCCAGATGAACAAATCTTAGAATGGAAGGGTAGTGGTTTGGCGCCTATGGGTCGATTTATTTCTTAAACTTAGTCCAGAAATATGATATTAAGGGTTATCTCTATCATCTAAATCTTATTAAGGATTCTATCCTTGAAAACCCAACTCTTTAGTAAGTTCTTGTAGTTTGTGAATTTCCACAAAATCTTTTCGGGGTTCCTCCTGAAAGGGATATAGACTTTGGAATTGGTCTCCTAATGATACCTAACCTATTTCTATTGCTCCTTACAGAATGGCTCCAGTAGAGCTTAAGGAATTGAAAGAGCAGTTGAAAGAACTTCTAGATAAGGGATTCATCAGACAATATTTCACTATGGGGTGCACCAGTGTTATTTGTAAGGAAGAAAGAAGATTTTCTCAGAATGTGTATTGGATATGAATAGTTGAACAAGGTCACAATCAAGAATAAGTATCCTATCCTAAGGATTGGTTACTTGTTTTACCAACTTCAAGGTGCTACTAATTTTTGAAACATAGACCTCAGACGAGTTATCATCAGCTCAAAGTCAAAGATAGTGACATTCCAAAAAGTTCCTTCAAAACTCGGTATGGTCATTATGAATTTGTAGTGGTGTCGTTTGGACTAGCCAATGCTCCTGCAACTTTCATTGATTTGATGAACGGAGTGTTCAAACAGTACTTAGATTTTTTTGTTATTGTCTTCATTGATGATATCGTCATTTACTCAAGGAGTGAGGAAGAACACGCAAGTCATTTTGTAATTGTTTTGCAGAATCTCAAAGATCGCCAGTTATTCGCTAAGTTTAGCAAATGTGAGTTGTGGTTGCAATCCATTGATTTCCTTGGTCACATAGTGTCTAGCGAAGGGATTCGAGTGGATTCGAAGAAGATAGAAGCAGTGAAACAATGGCCCAAACCTACCTCTACTACAGATATCAGAAGTTACATATGTCTAGCGGGTTATTATAGAAGATTCGTGCAAGGATTTTCATCCATAACCTCACAATTGAGTAGGTTGACTCAGAAGATGGTCAAGTTTCAATTGTCAGATCATTGTGAGAAGGGTCCTGGTAATCAAGATAACCTTGGCACAACATTTCATCTGCAAATGGATGGATAGGCAGAGCGTACCATTCACACTCTAGAGGATATGTTTAGAGCATGTGTGATCGATTTCAAAGGTAGTTGGGATGACCACCTTCCTCTTATTTAGTTCGCCTACAACAACAGCTACCATTCTAGTATTCAGATGGCCCCTTATGAGGCTTTATATGGGCATAGATGTAGATCTCCTGTTTGTTGGTTTGAAATAGGTGAAGCAGCGTTGATAAGGCCAAATTGAGTCCTTTATGCTATGGAGAAAGTGCAATTCATCAGACATAGACTTAAGACAACTCAAAATCGTCAGAAATCTTATGCAGATGTAAGGAGAAGGGAACTAGATTTCCATGTTGATGATTGGGTTTTTCTGAAAGTCTCACCTATGAAAGGGGAGACTAGATTTGAAAAGAAAGGGAAGCTCAGTCCTAGATATGTAGGACCTTACATGATCTTTAAAAAGGTTGGCAAGGTTATATATGAGTCAGAGCTGGCAGCAGAATTAGTAGCAGTGCGTCCGGTTTCCCACATCTCACTCTTGAAGAAGTTTGTAGGTGATCAAGCCTCTATAGTGCCATTAGAGAGTATGGAAGTGAAAAATAGTCTTTCTTATGAGGATTTACCAGTTTAGATTCTTGACCGTCAGGTTAGAAGGTTGAGGAACAAAGAAGTCGCTACAGTCAAGGTTTTGTGAAGGAGTCAGTCCGTAGAGGGAGCTACTTGGGAAGCAGAAGTAGCCATGAAAGCCAAGTATTCTCAACTCTTTCCTTATGATTCCACTCCACCTTGAGTTAATAGTTCCTCTTAAGTTTTCCAGTCATTCATGCTTGAATTTAGTCTTAGAATCAAATTCTCTCAGTTTTTACTTGATTTTTTAGAGTATTCGCATCTTCTCGGAACTCTATTCAGTCAGAAACTCAGTTCTCAGTGTTTAGTATTAGGGTTGCAGCTCTCTCCCACTATTTCAGGTAGTTTTGTCGTCATTCGAGGACGAATATTCCCAAGGGGGAGATAATGTAACACTTCGTTGCCAAAATAGACCAAAAATCAATTTTCAAAAAAATGTGTAGGTGCAACTTATGTGTTCATCCACAGATCGTAGCCTGACCCACAGTCCGTCCTACTCAATTATCGATGGGATCAGAAACTCCCAAATATCTCAGCCCTAGAAATTTTTTTAGCTGTTGGTCGAGGGACGGACTTACGGTCTGTAGGTCAGAATACTGTCCGTAGTCCATTAACATCGATCAAGACTCTTTTCACCCACTCTCTGACAAGAGCTAAGGATGACCAACTCGGTCCGTAGGTTTTATAGTAGGTAGGAAATTAGCAGATTGTTAAGGGGAAATGCAATTGGGTCAACTTCAATTGATTATAAGTCTTATCACAAAACAAATTAGGTGTCTGATAATCTACCTACAGATATATAATTGTACTATCTTTGCATAGATACAAACCTTGATAAAATATTACATCCGAGTACAAAGTTATGCCCATTTTAGTTAAGGCCTCTCGAAAAGGCTCAACTGACAAGGCGTTGGTCAATCGACGGATCGGCAGTCCTGGCCTTCGATTGGTCAGACATAAACTTTAACAAGGGTCTTTTGGACCTTTCCTACTTCATTTAAATCCTAGGTTACATCGTTTTGACCATAAATCATCATATTTAGTCAGTTTAAGCCTAGAAACATAATTAAAACATGTCTAAGTCGAATCATTAAATCAAACCTGGAAAATTAGAAACAAGAGAGGAGAAAAAACCTCAAGAACCCTAGGTCAAGAACGCCACAAGATCCAGCGGTTCCTGCTCTGAAAATTTAGTATTTTTCTTTGGATTTCATCACCAAGTATGTGGTATTTCACTAGTGTGTTCCTTTCACCCATTGGGTCCCCAGTTTTCAATCAGTTATTGATTCTCTTATCATGATTAAACCTAGGTTTCCTAGAAGTACATCAAAACTTCCTAATTTAGTTAAAATTTATGTCCCAAATAAGATTATCATGGTATTACACAAATTATAGCATGGATTACAAAACTCTAGCTTTGTATTTATTTAGTTCTCTAATTTCACTTTCTAGGTCAAATATTTCACATACCTCATATATACATGCCTTAGTTATAAATGCATAACTACCATATTTTTTGTTGCATTCTTAGTTTGCATGTTCATTTTCGAGCTATGGATTATTTATAGAAACTCAGACATAATTAGTTAATTTACAGAATTCATTGGGAGTAGCATAATACCAAGTTGTACTAGGTTTTAGCGTACCGAATAGTCCCAGAACTACTACACAAGTAGGTCATAAGTCCCATTTGTGGGAAATAAGTTTAGTGATCACTCCAGCATACCTTATACATTTGGCAGGGTATATTGGTTCCTCTCAAAGAAGCGTATACATCATTCTCCACATTTAGCTCATGTGGTTTTTTTACTAGTTATTAGTAGATCCCAAAGTTCAGTCATACTCTTTGCTTTAACCATTTATCAGTACATTTAGTATTCCATTTCAGCATATTATAAATTGGTCATTGCAACAAGTTACCTCAGAAATCAGTATATCATCTTCAGATTATTATACTTTCTCTTGTGCTTGTTGAATTATATTTCACTTCAGCTTTACTCTATCCTACATGCTCAGTCCTTTTATGTACTAACGCATACGTGTGCTACATCTTCTCGTGATGTAGGTTTAGGTTTTTAGTATCCTGATCAAGCATAGATTGATTTTCCAATCTCCAGTTTAGCAAATTCAATTGTGAGTCCTCATTCTCCGAGGGCAAGAGTAATTAGTTTAATTTCAGTCTTCAGTTATTTAGTTTCATCTTTGTTAGATTTAGTTGGGGCTTCTCCTAGTATTTATAGTCCAGTTTTTAGAGGCTTATTTCAGTCATAGTCAAATTCAGCTTAGTATTGAGTTAAAATTTCATTTGTATTAACTTATTGTTTTCAAATATCATAGTTATAGAATATGGGTATTCCCTATCTTTTCAGATTGAATTTTCATTTAGCTTCCGCATCAGTTTATTATCTTTAGTATACTAATGATCATGCCAGCAGGGTTTGCTTGGGATCACTTGTGGTTCTACGTTTCGTGTCCGTTTCTAAGGGGTTGCTTGGGGCATGACAAAACTTGAGGAGGTAGAGAAGGGCCGAATTTAGAAGAAGGTAGGTCAACAGATGGAGAGGAGGATCCAAGACGTCCATCATTACTTCGATGCTTTTTACTTGAGGTCCTCACAGGCCTAGACCCTACCATTGATTTGAAGAATCTTCAGGCAGATATGGTATGTTTGAGGGTTGTTATTGAATCTATCTTAGACATAAGGGTATCCGAGCCTAAGGTCGCACCTACGAATCTTGTAAAGGATACAGTGGTTGCGGCACTGTTCACTACCACTACTGCAACACCACCCCCTCCACGTACGCGTGCCAAGAGGCACAGATCCAGAAACAGTGAGGAGAACCAGGCTAGGAAGAAGTATCGTACTGAGATGGAGTCTACAAGAAGAAATTCCTTGTTTAATGAGGAAGTCCGGCCGATGAGGGCTCGTGAGTTAGATCCTGAGGCGTCTAGCTCTAGGTTTGCGAATGTTGAGAGGAGCACCATTGAGGGTAAAAATAATCTTTTGGGCACCGCTGATGGTAACCCTACTACTGAGCGAGTGAGCTCCGAGAAACCGGACCCGCCATCTTGTTGATCTTTAGCGCTATGCTCCGCAGGTTTGTTTTACCTACTACCTTTGCTTTATTTTTTTATTTATTGGGGACAATTTCATGTATTATTGTTGGGGGTGGGGTGAAGGGAAAGTGTGCGCCAGGGTGAAGTAAAAATTATCCCAACTCACGATCTTCGCTTGGTGGTTTTCTTGTGTGTGTTCTTTTGCCCCAAGAGGCTGGTGATTTTACTGTTGAACAAACATGTTTAGTACCTTGTACAAAGTATGAATGTGAAATCTGAAGCATGATGGCTAAATATAAATGATATCTCGTTCGAAAGAGAATGCTTGCATGATTAGATATAGTGAATGTTGAATGTGTTTGATCAATGCATGACATAGAGATGCACTATTGCATGACCTTCAATCTAACACTCGAACTAGGGGTCCGATAATCTGGTAGGGTCATGAGGTGTTAAGAGAGTGTGAGGAAAGTTTATTGTTCCACTATTTGTACCTAGCTAGAACTAGGCCACTTAGTCCTGCAAAAAGAAATATGCTCTAGACTATTGGAAAATGATCATAGGATCCTGTTCAAATTAGACAATCTTTAGCCTAGAATAAAAGATAACCAATTGAAATTGATCCCTTTATGATCCAAATATTTTGAGCTTACAATTAATCTTTCTTTTCTACCCCCACTCATATTCCCTGGGAATAATGTGTTGGGCCTGGTTCCTCCTTGGACTATGCACCTAAACATAGGTCAAAAGCATAAGTTGAGGGTGGCTAATGTAGAAACCGGTCTCGTCTTGGCCCTGACCCAACCTTGGGTATTGTGTACCTAGACTCATGGCAAAGTCAAAAGTTGAGGGTGGCTAGTACGATTAATGTCCCGAAAAGTGGGGTTGAAAGGATTAATGTGAAGAAAAAATAAAAACGGAAGAAAATAAATAGTGAATAATAGAAGTTACTCGGTCATAGTAGAAATCAAGTAAAAAAATAAAAATAAAAATAAAAGAAGTGTTTAAGTATGAGTCATTTGTCTATGCACATCAATTTGTGTGAACCTTGGTCTTATCATAGGCATTCTTGATACACATTAAGCATTTCTTATCTTATTTATTTTTAGGGTTGTTACACAAAAAAAAGAGGGGAAAAATTCCAACCTCAGAGGTTCCGTATTTTTTAGCGGAAAAAATGAATTACAGTAAACCTCTTGATGTCGGTAATAAATAAAATAAATGAATAAACATATTTTAATTTTTCTTGATTAAATAAAAATATAAAATTGAGAAATATTTGGATTTAATACTATTTAAATCGTCTTTGAAGGACGGTTTTAAGTAAAAAAAAAAATATTTAATTCCGACATATGGACGTCAATAAAATTAATAGTATATAATTGTATCAATTTTTATTAAAATATTTATATACTGAGTTCCATAAAATTTTAAATTTATATTTTTAATTAACTTTAAATAAATTGGATCACGGTTTTATGTAAATTAGAATATTTATTAATATAAAATACTGACATCATGAGAACGATATTTATATTTTATCCAAATACCGAGCTAATGAGGTTGGTATTTTTTTTTCATCCATATCCAAATACCGACATCATGCAGTAGGTTTTTTTACATCATCAAAATACTAACATCATGAAGTCGGTATTTTTATTTTATCCAAATATCAACCAAATGAAGTCTGTATTTTTTCTTCATCCAAATATCAACCTCATGAGGTCGATATTTTTACTTCATCTAAATACCGACTTTATGATGTTGGTATTTATCTTTCATCCAAATACCTACCTACTAAGATCAGTATTTTTATTTCATCCAAATACTGACATCATAAGGTAGTTATTTTTTCTTCATCCCAATAGTGACCTCATGAGGTCGGTCTTTTTTACTTCATCTAAAAACCATCTTCATGAGGTCGGTATTTATCTTTCATCCAAATACCGATCTCATGGGATCGGCACTTTTACTTCATCGAAATTAAAACCGACATCATACGTTCGGTATTTTTATTTCATCCACATACTAACAGCATGAAGTCAGTATTTTTATTTCATCCGTGAGGTCGGTATTTGTTCTTCATTCAAATATCGACCTCATGAGGTCAGTGATGTTATTTTAGTTAAATTTGGACCTCATGAGGACGGTTTTGCGTAAATAAAAAACAAAAAATATTATAATACCGACTTCTGAAAATCGATAAAATTAAATATCATGCAATTTAAGTAGTTTTAATTTAAATATTTATATCATGGCTATTATAAAAATAATATTTTCAATTAAGTTAAAATAAATCTTACTCTGGGTGACGGTTTTATATAGGCATAATACATCTATTGAACCATAAACTTGGCTTCAAATTTTAACTTTGACCTCAAACTTTCATAGTGCATAAATAGGCACTTTAACTTTCCCATCTTTCAGTAAATAAACACGTGTTTCCTTCCTGGCAAAATGCGTGAAATGCACGCATTCTACGCGAGTGAGGGGTAATTTTCGAGGCCCACAAGGGTAAAAATGCTGAAATGACAATTCTACCCTTAATAAATCTCTTCTATATTAATTAAAATATTATTTTTTTTTACTTTCAAAATGACATGTAAGATATTTTTTTAAATAAAAAAGGACATGTAAAATGTTTAGTTAGTAGGCAGCTATTAATTGACTCACTAATACACGTGGGATCGTTTGCATTTCACACACTTAGCCATAAAAAAATCGCGTGTTTATTTATTGAAAGATAGGATAGTTAAAGTATCTATTTGTGCAGTATGAAAGTTTTAGCTCAAAGATAAAATTTGAAGCCATGTTTAGGGCCCAATATATGTATTATGTCATTTTATATAAGTCAAAAATAAACATATATAAAATACTGACCTCTCAATGTCAATATTTTTTATTTAATATGATTGTTTTATTTTTCTTAAAATTTAATGTGAGACGGACCTCATAAGATCGATATTTTTTTATCATATCTAATTCATTTTAATAAAAGCGACATCCGGAGGTCGGTTTGTTTAAGATATTTCTATCAATTATAGTTTTTGTTATTTAGAATAATACTAAAATTTCCTTAGGAACTTACTATTAATTGTTAAAAAAAGTGTACTAATTTTGTATACTTTTTTTTAAAAAAATAATTACACTTTGTGGAAAAAATAAAAAAATATTCGTAATCCATATTTAAAATATGAAACTATATTTAAATGAATTAGGATATAATTATACTTATATTTATAGAATAATGTACAAAACTATCAATACATCGTCTTATCATGAACTTAATATCTCATGTTATGATGTAGAGGTGAAGAGCTAACATATGATATATGAAATGAGGGATAATATTGTTATATAGTTTCAATCATGAATATATGTCAAAGAGATTTATTCATTAGATTTGATATTGATAAACTTTCACTGATCAATAAAATTGAATTTATATAATTAAGAAGTATATATATATATATACCTCTTGATGTCAACATTATTTATTTAATTTGATTACTTTTATGTATCTTAAAATTTAGTGTGAAACCGACCTCATGAGGTCGGTTTTTTTATTGTATCTAATTCATTTTAATTAAAAGCGACATCCGGAGGTCGGTTTGTATAAAATATTTCTATTAATCATAATTTTTGCTAATTAGCATACAACTAAAATTTAATTTAAAACATACAATTAATTGTTCAAAAAGTGTAACAATTTTCTATACTTTTATTAATAACAAGTTAGACTTCATGGAATATATTAAAACAATATATATATAGTTCATATTTAGAGTATGAAACTACGTTGCTATAAATTAGGATATAATTATACTTATATTTCTAGAGTAATGTACAAATCTATTAGTCCGTCGTATAATCTTGAACTTAATATCTCATGTTATGATGTAGAGGTGAAGAGCTAACATATAACATTTACGAGTATGAAATGCGAGATAATATTATTATATACTTTCTATCTTCAACGTATGTCAAGTGTAGTATTCACTTCCTAATTATGAGGACATGTAAAATATACTTCATCTATGTATGAGTATGTTGATTAATTATGTATAAAATACTTCATCATTTAATGAAATATCGATGATTTAGTTAGTGAATATTATGTTTGAATTAAGTTAAAACTAAACTAGTTATACTTAGTAAGATGTTAAGTTCTTCAAATAAGAAATGTGAATTATATGGTGAATATTGTGTTTGAGTGAAGTTTAAACTAAATTAATGAGACTTAGAAAGTTGTGTAGTTCTTTATATAAGTTAATGCGATTTAGTTTGTGAATATAGTGTTGGAATTAAGATAAAACTAAACTAATTAGACTTAGAAAGTTGTTTAGTTCTATAAATAAGTTAAAGTGATTTAATTGGTGAATATAGTGTTGGAATTATGTTAAAACTAAATTAATTAGACTTAGAAAGTTTTTAAGCTCTTTAAATAAGTTTATATTATTAAGTTGGTGAATATAATGTTAGAATTAAGTTAAAATGAAACTAATAAGACATGGAAAGAATTTAAGGTCTTCAAATAGGCTAATGTGATTTAATTGGTAAATATAGGGTTGTAATTAATTGAAAACTTAACTAATTAAATATAGAAAGATGTTAAGTTCTTAAAATAAGTAAATGTGATTTAGTTGGTGAATATATTATTAGAATTAAGTTAAAACTAAACCAATTACACTTAGAAAGATGTTAAGTTCTTCAATTAAGCAATACGATTTATTTGGTGAATATAGTGTTTAAATTAAGTTAAAACTAAACTAATTAAACTTAGAAAGATGTTAAGTTCTTCAAATGAGTAATGTGATTTAAATGGTGAATATAGTGATTGAATTAAGCTAAAACTAAACTAATTAGACTTAGAAAATTGTTAAGTTCTTTAAATAAGTTAATGTGATTTAGTTTGTGAATATATTGTTGAAATTAAGTTAAAACTAAACTAATTACACTATGAACATTGTTAAGTTCTTTAAATATTTTAATGCGATTTAGTTGGTGAATATGGTGTTGGAACTAAGTTAAACTAAACTAATTAGACTTATAAATATGTAAGTTCTTTCAAATAGGTTAATGTGATTTAGTTTGTGAATATGGTGTTGGAATTATTTCAAAACGAGCATCAGTTTTACCTACTCACTATGCAGACCAGGCACATAATGCCTCTATTCATGTGTCTCCACAATATGGTTATACTATATCTACACCTATTGTTGTACCTAGATCTTGTTACTAAGTATTGCAGGGCTATTCACATCTTTTTCGTGAGTCTACCATACCATCAGCTAATGCTAGTAAGTGCAATAACTTGAATACTAATAGTGGATCAATTAGATTTTAAAATCTTCATCTTGAATCCAATCACTCGGAGCATAATACTCCCACCACCCAGCACTCAGATGCACGTGGTCCTCAGGAAGGCGATAGACACAAGTTTTGTAGACTTGTCATCGAGCCGTTAGGATAAAAGTTTGATTCAATTATGTTTCATCTTTTATTTGTCATTTTATATTTTAATTATTTGATTGATTATTTTTTCTTTATCATTCTTTGTCAATGAACTCATATTTCAGCTTACGTCCGGATGTGGGTATGTCAAGATTATTTTGAAGTGCAACGGTACTCACTATAATGGTTCGTACCTGGCTTGGGGTTCGATTCCAATTAAAAACAGGGGGCAGATGTTCAATGAATTGAAGGTACGAATGTGTATCAATTAAATTCACTTCATGTACATTTAAATTCTCTAGTCATTTTAATGATAAATATTAAGTAATTTTTCATTAAATAAATATCATGTTTGGGTTTTCGAACATGAGGAAGAGGTGAAAGAAAACATCAAGGTTAAAATTTCAAAGTTGCTTTCTAGTACATTTAGTGAATGTCGAAAAAATAATAGAATTCCTAAGTTTATGGTAACAACACGATGGGATCTGTTACTGGAACATTGGGGTACTATTTAAAAGTTTGAAAAGAGGAGTGAGATTGGGGAGATTGCTCGTGCTTCAAAAAAGGAGGATCTTTACACACCAGTGGAGCTATTAGCCTAGTTACTAGGAAGGAAAGAATGGTATACTTTTTTTATTTTGTAAAATATTTCCTTTTCGTTTTTGATAAGTAGTTTTTGCAAATTAAATAATACTTGTGTTATTTGCAGGAAAAAGAGTTGGGTAGGTCGGTAGTTGTTGAAGAGATGTTGAAGGTTACTAATGTCAATAAGCGTACAAACCCCGATGAAAAAGAAAGATGAATTGATCCACGTGCTCAAGAAAAATATGTAAGAACTCTATTCAAGTTAATCTTTTTTTCTCTTTCTTGTATATATTACATTCTTATTAGTAGAGTTCACTGTTTAAATTACAGGATAGGTATATACAAATGTCTCAGGAATATCGTAGTACTCTACCTCTTGAGAGGTGAGACAAATCATTTACACAACAAGAAAATGAGAATCTTTGGAAACAAAGTGTAGGTGAAACGATTAGAGCTACGGCTATTGAGAAAGGACATATCAAAAGAAGCAGGCTTGGTATTGTGGTTCATCATCCTATCGCTTCAATGGCAGGAATAACAAGACAATATCTGCAATGGAGGGTGACATAGCTTTTCTCAATGCGGAGCTTGCTATTGTAGCCGATAGAAAGAAGAAGATAGAGGTGGAGATTGCAGCATTAAAGGAAGCAGAGAACAAGAGGTATGCAACACTTCAGGACAAACCAACTTTTCATTTGAATCAGGAAATATACTTCCTACATGTCCTGCAAGCAGTGAAGATGGAGCTGATCATGAATGTGATGATAATGATAAGGGTGATAAGGATAGTGATGGTGATAAGGGGTACTTATATTTGTTTGACATTTTAGACTTCCATATTATTGGAATTGTTTGGTTGTATTTTAGTTTATTTTGAAGTTGTATGAAGTTTTTTTTTGAAATAGTTTAATGCATATGTTGAAAATATTGTGTTGTTTTGGTTGGATGAAGTTTATTTTAAAATAGCTCATTTGGAATTCTTTTAGTTGGATGAAGATTATTTTGAAATAGCTTATTTTATGTTCTATCACACCAAAAGAATACGACATCAATTTATGTTTTGAATTTTTATGAACTATGATGATAATGTATTGGGTTCGAGTTACATAGAATTATGGCCTAACACGGCTTAAATGGATAAGGCATTGTGTTTTGAGTCAATGCACCATGGTGATAATATAATGATGACTAACACTTTGATGAAAATCCATGAAATTCATCCTATTGAATTTGCTGGATTTCTTGCAAAGAATATGGTTGAAACATATAATAACTTTGAAATCCGCATGTTGACTTTCTCCTTCAATCATATGAATGTGGTAGAAATGAACGATTAGTTTGAAAGATGACAAATAATTAATGATATGAATAAGGGCACAGAGGGACAAAATTATAATATTCATAATGCGATAAATATAAAAGAAAGAACACTATGAGTTCTCCAAATTTTCCTTCAAAATGTGAAGGTCATTTTTATCATCAAAATGGTTTGAAAGGTTGTTGAACCCTTGGTGGTTGTCGACCTAATATTTGATAAGTTTATAAATCCTCCATCAAAAGAAAAATTGTTAAGTGATGGTGCTCTTTGTATTTCAAAGTGATGTTGAGGTGAGTTATGTAAATATGTTAAATATAAAGATATGGCATGTATAAATGATTATGGTCAACTTATGAAGAGATTGTGACTTGTGATATATATGATGAATGTTCAATCATTTTGAAAGAGAATGTGTCAAAATATAAATAAGAATATATTCATGTATGATTAGAAATATGTAACAACTCACCTCTACGGGGATTTTGAGAGGAATAATAAATTTTATTTGATGGAAATGGTTAATGGTATTCTACGTTTATACATCATAAATATTATGTTATGTTTATTGTGAACTACAGTAATGAAAAACAAAAGAAATAATTCTTACCTATAAAGGTTGTGGATTTATTGATATAACTAATAATAAGCTAAGAAACAAAAAATAATAATTTTTGGGAATAAGTAGGGAAATGTGGAAAATTTCCAGCTTTCAAAAGTGAATACTGATCACTTTCAAACGGCCATAAATTCGAGATCATGAAAAGTTTAAATGAGTTCTTTATATGGTTGTAGATATCTTGGGAGATCTTTCCAACGCCGTCGAGTTTGATAAAATCCGATGTTGTATAAGGGAGATATGCCTTTTGGAAGTTGGGCTCCTAAGTTGAGGAAAACTTCAATCCGAACTTTAGTAAGGATAAAGTTGTATTTTCACCCTATTATTTCCTAATTCGTTTTAAGTTATATTAGGGGTAACCAAGCCCAAAACCAGTTTTTGAAAAACTAAGAACACTTAGGGCTTGTGAGAAAAGAGAAAAGAAGAGAGAAGATCAATAATTGTCCAAGAACGCCAAGATCGTTGCGTGGAAGTCGTCAGGGTTAATCCCTATCAAGGTATGTCATTGTATTCATTGTTGGTTCCTTTCAAGCCAGACCCAACTTCTTTTAATTCAACAAGTTAGAGTATATGGAATGATGAATATGAGAGTTCTTAAAAAATTTTGTTAAATTCTTGTTGGTTTAGTTGTAGTGTATCCCAAGTAGATTTGTTTCATGTTTGTGAATGATTTTTGGGTTTAATTTTTTGGGTAATGATGTATTTAGATATCCTATGTGCTTGGGGTGGGATCCATGAAAAATTGGGAGGTTTAGAATTGATAATTGGAGAAAAAAAGTTGGAAAACAAGTGTGGTAGGTCCTGAAGCGCCACGCCTACTAGAGCACCTCAAGACAGACTCTGCTAGTCAAGCCCCGGCGCGGTGCGCCAGACAGAGCGCCTGAGGAATGTGCCTGTCCATCCGACTCTACTGTTGTGCGCCTCTCAGAGTGCCAAGACCCCATGGAGACCCCGTTCTTCCCCTATCTTTTCGTACTAGTTCCTAAGTGATGTATTTATAATTTCTAGTTGATTCCAACACTCTAAAGTACATCTAAACATCATGATATCATGAATAAACATGAAATCATGATTGTTTAATGCAAAATCAAATTCAAGGAAAGTTAAAATCAAAGTCATGGAAGTTAGGAGTCAAGTTTAAAAGTAAGAAGCAAGTCGAAGTAAGTTCTTTATGTTTTCAAAGAGTCTTAAAGAATAATTTTAAGTTTGGTTTAAGGTTCAAGTTACAAGATGGGAAAAGAGTAAAGAGTTGAGTTAAATTCTAGAAAGCTATAAAGGGACTAATTATTCCCTAAGAGTTAAGTTTCAAGTTTAGTAAAGAGCAAGAGTTAACTTCATTTCTCAAAATCTATAAGGGAACTAAGTATTCTCTAAAGGTACATATATACTTCACATTTAAGTGAAAAAAAATTAAGAGTTCCGAAAGAGTTTTAAACTAAAAGGGAAACATTGACTCCAAAAAGGCTTTTTAAAGCTAAAGTGTTAGTAAGTTATCTCAATCCAAAGGAACAAAATTTTATCAAAAGCATGAGCTAAAGTATGTTTTGGAAGTATTATAGAGAACCGATGTGGGAATGAGAGTTCATATTAACTCAAGTCTCAATGTAAACCATGAAGCCATCATGGGAATTGACAGATCATACTTTTTAGAAGATCAAGTAAGTTTATCTAGTGGATACTAAGTAAATAAGGTCCTATACCGATGGCAAGGTATGATATGCTCCTTGGGCAACGTGAGGTAAAACGTTGTATTAACACTTGGGATCAAAGTGATGGTTTTTGATTAGAGAATGTACCACAAAAGTTATATTTTTTTCATATATAAGTAAACTTGAATTTTTTATTGCATTTGTAACGAAATAAGTTGTTTTATTGTTTTACAAGCTTTATTTATATCACATGTGTTTTAAATGGATTTATATTCATACTTTAAGTTATGCATATTCTTGATTATAGCAGCGCCAAGTCAAGTCATCTTAATTCTCTGAAGCTTAAGTCGTCATTTAGCTATCCAAGTTGCATACTCAAACATTCAATGTATTGATGCCAATTAGCTTGCACAGTTTCATAATGCAGATGCAGGTAACAAGGATCAACACATAGAGAACGTTGTTCCGTTGAGCACTCCACAGTTACTTGGTGAGCCTCCTTGTATTCTAGAGGACATTCCCTTTTACTATTTTTCTAGATTAGTTCATTAGGATGTTGTGGGTCCATACCAACCTCTATCTCAGTCATTTAGTGGCGTCATAGACAATTAGTAGTTCAGATTCTAGTCAAATTTATCTTATATTTCATGTATTCAAGTATTAAGACATAACTTCCATTTTGGGCAGCTTGATACACTAAGTATTTCTTTAAAACATGCTCTATTTCATGATTGAGTTGAGTTGAGTCTTCTGCTGAGTTAATTAATCAAGGGCAAGGGATCTCTTGGGGGCCAACAATGGTCTTCAAGTGCCGGCCACGTCCAGCGGTGTAGGATCTAGGTGTTACAAACTTGCTATCACAGTATAGAGTTGAAGAGTCCTAGGGAGTCTATGAAGTTGTTTCTGTAGAGTCTTAGCCATCAGTGTGAAGTGTAGGACATCTATGATTAGGAGGCTACAACATTTAAGAACATCTCACTTCTTCACATTCTTTTTGTGCATTAGAATTTAACTCTACAAAAGTCTCTCTATAATTCATGCTTGCGCGTGTTTCAGATCAGCTTGCCTCCATGAAGAGCAGTCAGAGGTCGACCAGCTAGGAGAAATATGAAGGAAAAGCACCGGATGTGAAACCCCGAGGAGAGGTTACTAATGTTGAGTTCTGTGAAGCTATAAAAATGCTATGTCATGTAATAACCAACCAAGTCGGGCAACAGAGAGGAGCTCGACAAGACGGGGCTGACACCTCTAGGGTTTGTGAGTTTCTGAGAATGAATCCTCCTAGCTTTATCGGACCAAGCACTATTTAGGATCTGGAAAACTTAGTAGAAGAATCGAAGAAAGTGTTTGAGGTGATGCAAATGGTTAATACTGCTAGTGTTGAATTAGCTGCATATCAACTGAAGTGTGTGGCTAGAATCTGGTTTGACCCATGGAAGGACGGCATAGTTAAAGATACACCACCTTCAAGTTGGGATTGTTTTAAAGAAGCCTTCGTGGGAGGTTCTTTCCTTGAGAAATGAAGGAAAAAAAGGTACGGGAGTTCCTCACTTTGAAATAGGACTCCATGAGTGTTCATGAGAATGGTTTGAAGTTCACCCAACTGCCTCGCTATGCTCGAGAGATGGTGAAGGACATGAGGAACAGAATGACTTTGTTTGTCGTCGGGTTGGGTCTTGCTTCAACCAAAGAAAGTAGCGTTGCAATGCTGATTGTTTACATGGACATATCAAGACTTATGGTTAATGTTCAACAAGTTTAAAAGGAGAAGTTGAATGACAGACAGGAATACTGAAATAAGAAAGCGAAGACTCGGAGTTATTTTATGCAATAGAAATGTGGTATAATGACCAAAATTCACAGAACTTCAAGGCTACACCAGCCCAATCCCAAGGTAGTATGTCACAAGGAGGTAGTGGGATTTCTAGATGTGGTAAATATGGTTAAACACACCTGGGTAAATGTCATGATGGCCAGATAGGTTGTTTTGACTGTGGTCAAAAGGATCACTTCATGAGGGAGTGCCCTAAGACTAAGCAACGTGGTGGAAATACAAGAAATAGAGCTCAATCTTCATCAGTTGCTCCACCTTATAGGGATACACCTAGAGGAGCCACTTCTGGTACTTGCAGAGGGGAAAACCGTGTCTATGCAATCACTAGTTGCTAAGAGAAAGAGAACTCTCCTGATGTTATAATGGGTATGATTGAAGTCTTTACTTTCGATGTTTATGCTTTTTTAGTACCAAGAGAAATTTTATACTTTGTAACTCCTTATGTTGCAAATCAGTTTGAGATTCTACCTTAAAAACTTTGTGAACCCTTATGTGTTTCTAAAAAGGTTAGGGAATCCATTCAAGTGGAAAAAGTCTATCGTGATTGTCCTATTCCCATCAATCACAAGAGTATCACGGCTTATTTAATAGAGCTAGACATAGTTGATTTTGATGTCATTCTAGGTGTGGACTGGCTCTATGCCCGTTATACATCAATAGACTGCAAAACTCGAGTTGTCAACTTTCAAATACCTAATGAGCCAGTCATAGAATAGATTAGTAGTTCAGCATTGCCTAAGGGTCATATTATTTCATACCTTAAGACGAGGAAGTTAGTCTCAAAGGGATGTATCTATCACTTAGTCCAAGTTAATGACTGAAGTGTTGAGGTACCTTCCCTTAAGATAGTGCCTATAGTCGGTGAGTTTCCAGAAGTGTTTCCTAATAATCTACCCGGAGTCCCTCCCTAAAGAGAGATAGATTTCGGCATAGAATTCATCCCGAATACTCGTCCTGTATCTATTTCACCATACATTATTGGCACCAACAGAGTTAAAAGACTTAAAAGAGCAATTGAAAGATTTGCTAAATAAGTGTCTCGCCTTGGGGAGTTCCAGTCATGTTTGTAAGGAAGAAAAAATGGTTTCCTTAGGATGTGTATAGACTACCTCCAATTGAATAAGGTGACCATCAAGAATAAATATCCTCTTTCGAGAATATAGTATCTTTTCAATCAAATTCAGAGTGCTTCTTGTTTTCCAAAGATTGACCTCAGATCAAGCTATCATTAGTTAAAAGTAAGGGAATGTGATATTCCAAAGATAGCTTTTAGAACAAGGTATGAACATTATGAATTTTTGGTTATGTCCGTTGGTTTGAAAAATGCACCTGGAACGTTCATGGATATTATGAACAGAGTCTTCAAACCTTATTTAGATTTGTTTGTCATCATCTTCAATGATGACATACTGGTTTATTCAAAGAATGAAGAAGATTATTCTAGTCACCTAAGAATTGTTATGCAGACCTAGAAGGAGAACGAGTTATATGCCAAGTTATCCAAGTCTGAGTTTTTACTTGAGTCTATGTCGTTCTTGGGTCACATTATTTTTTGTTAAGGGATTAGATTTGACAATCAGATGATCGAAGTAATTCAAAGTTGCCCTAGCCCCATATCTCCAATGGATATAAGGAATTTCTTGGGTTTGGAAGGCTACTATAGGATATTTGTTGAAGGATTGTCATATATCTCATCTCCTTTGACCAAGGTAACTCAGAAGACACCCAGTTTCAATTGTCTGAAGCTTCTGAGAAAATTTTTCAGGAGTTGAAAAAGAGATTGATGATCTTCTGGTTTTGACATAACCGGAAGGAACTCAAGTTTTTGTGGTGTATTATAATTCATCAAGAGTTGGTTTAGAATGCGTGTTGATGCAGAATGGAAATGTTATAGATTATGTCTGTAGACAATCGAAGGTTCATGAGAAGAATTATCCAACTAATGACTTCGAACTGGATCCATAGTGTTTACTTTGAAGATGTGGTGCCACTACTTGTATGATGTGCATGTTGACATATTCACTGACCACAAGAGACTCCGATATGTATTCACTCAGAAAAAAACTCAATCACAGAGAGAGCAGGTGGTTGGAATTACTCAAAGATTATGACATGAGTATTTACACCACCCAAGTAAGGCTAATATAGTTGCTGATGCGTTAAGAATGTTGTATATGAGAAGTATTTCCCATGTTGAATAAGGAATGATGGAGTTAGCAAAATATGTACACAGACTTGCACGTTTGGGAGAAGAGTCATGAACTCCACAAAAGGAGGCATAATGGTGACCAATGGGGCATAGTTATCATTAGTATCAAAGGTGAAAGAGAATCAAGACCATGACTCCATTCTATTTGACTTAAAGTTAAATGTTCATAAGAAAAGAGTATTGACTTTTGAACAAAGGGGACATGGTGTGTTGAAGTATCAAGGTAGATTATGTCTACCAAGGGTGGATGGACTACAAAAAAGGATAATGGAGGAAGATCATAGCTCAAGTTACTCCATCCATCTGGATTCCACCAAGATATACCGCGACTTGAGAGAGGTATATTAGTGGGAAGGCATGACAAAAGATATTGCTGAGTTTAATGCCAAGTGTCCAAATAGTGAAATTATAACACAAAGGAATGGAGGTTGGAAACGGGAAACGATTAATATGTACTTAATCATAGGTTGCCAATGTCTCGAAGGCAGCATGATTTTATTTGGGTGTTTGTTGATAAAACAACAAAACCAGCCCATTTCTTGCCAATAAAGACTACCTATTTGGTAGAGGATTATGCTAAGTTGTACCATAAAGAAGTGGTAAGACTCCATGGAGTTCCAGTCTCCATTATTTCAGATAGAGGTGCACAATTTACTGCACACTTCTGGAAATCTTTCCAGAAAGGTTTGGGTTCAAAGGTGAACTTAAGCACTATTTTTCATACTTATAAGGATTGACAAATACAACGTACTATCCAAACTTTGGAGGATATGTTGAGAGTTTATGTGATCTATTTCAAAAAGAGTTCGGATGATCACATACCTCTCATTGAGTTCGCTTACAATAACAGTTACCATTCGAGCATCCAAATGGCTCCCTATGAAGTTGTTTATAAAAGAAGATGAATATCTCCTATTGGGTGGTATGAAGTTTGTGAAACAACGTTGATAGGACCAAATCTAGTTCACCAAGCTATAAATAAGGTGAAACTGATTCAAGTAAGATTGAAGACGACGTAGATTTGCCAAAAGTCCTCCACAAATGTTAGAAGAAGGCCATTAGATTTTAAGGTGGATGATTAGGTATATATGAAGGTTTCACCCATTAAAGTTTTTATGAGGTTTGTAAGGAAGGTAGAACTTAGTCCTCGATATATTGTACCTTACTGAATCTTCAAGAAAGTGGGCAATATGGCTTAGGAGTAGGAGTTCCCCAAGAGTTAGGATCGATTCATCCGGTATTCCACATTTCTATGTTGAAGAAGTGCTTAGGTGATCCTTCATTGGTAGTACCAAATGATAATGTTGGATTAAGGATAACTTATCCTATGAGGAATTTTAAGTTGAGATTTTAGATTGTCAAGTTCTCAAGTTGAGAACAAAGAAAGTTGCTTCAGTGAAGGTCCTTTGGAGGAACCAGTTCATTAAGGAAGCGACTTGCAAAGCTGAGGAGGATATGAAGAAGATATATCCACAACTCCTTCAATCTGGAGAGAATGTGAATCAAGGTACTAAATTCTCTTCCTAGAACTTTATTAAACTATGTGTAAGCATGTTATTACTTATTTTTGTTGTTGAGTGCTGAAGTGATGTTACTACCCTTAGCTTAGTGAAAAAATTCTCATTCGAGGACGAATGTTTCCAAGGGGTATGTATTGTAACATCTGGTAACTTGAATTAACTAAGAATAAGCTAAGAAACAAAAAATAATCATTTTTGGAAATAAGTACGGTAATCTTAAAAAAATTTAGCTTTGAAAAGTGAGTTTTGGTCATTTTCAAATGGTCATACTTCCAACTCATGAAAAGTTTGGATGATTTATTTATATTTTAGAAATCCTTGGGTAGATCTTTCAAACGCCACTGAGTTTGCTAAAATCCGATGTTGTTTGACGAAGATATGCCTTTCCAAAGTTAGGCTGTTGAGCTGAGGAAAAATCCAATCTGGATTTTAATAAGGGTAAAATTTACTTTTGACCCTAGTATTTCCTAATTAATTTTTAGGTTATATTGGGGGTAAAACAAGGTCCAAAATAAGTTTAGAAACACAAAGAACGCTTAGGGCTTGAAAGAAAAGAGAAAAGAAGATAGAAGATCAAGAATTGTCCAAGAACGCATAGATCATTGAGTTGATTTCGTCGGGGGTGATCCCTATTGAGATTTCTAAGATAATTCGGTGTTAGGTACTCTTTCCCACACCCAATTTGTTTCAACTCAGCAAGTTAGAGTATATGGAATGATGAATATGAGAGTTCGTGATGAAATTTGTTTAATTCTTATTGGTTGAATTGTAGTGTATCCCAAGTAGATTTGGTTCATGTTTCTGGACAGTTTTTGGGTCTAATATGTTGGGTTATGAAGTATTTATAGATCCTAAGTGTTTGGGGTGGGATCCATGAAAAATTGAGAGGTTGAAGATTGAAAATAGAAGAAGAAAACGGAAAGCACGTCTGATAGTCCCTGGGTCGCTGCGCCTACAAAAGCACCTTTGAACAGACTCTGTTCGTCTGGCACTGGACAACCTTTCCAGCCAGAGTGCCTGAGGATATTGTCTGTCAGTTGGGATCTGGCGCTCCGTGCCTCTCAGAGCGCCAAGACCCCCTAGAGGCCCCATTCTTTTCCTATCTTTTCGTACTAGTTTCTAAGTGATGTACCTATCATTCCTAGTTGATTTAGACACTCAAAATTATATCTAAACATCATCAAATTATCCATAAGCACGAGATCATGATCCTTAAATCCATAGTCCAATTGAATAAAAGTTAAGATTAAAATTAAGGAAGTCAGCAGTCAAGTTTAAAAGTAAGAAGCAAGTCAAATTAAGGTCTTAATGTTTTCAAAGTGTCTTAAATAATCAATTTAACTCTTTTTTAAGTCTCAAGTTTCAGGTTGAGCAAAGAGTAAAGTGTTGAGTTAAATTCTCAGAAGCTATAAGGGGACTAAGTATTCCCAAATAATTAAGTTTCAAGTTATGTAAAGAGCAAGAGTTCAGATCATTTCTCAAAATATATAAGGGAACTAAGTATTCCCTAAAGGTTTATAAATGTTTCACATTTATGTTAAAAGGAAACTAAGAGTTCCAAAAGAGTTTTGAACTAAAATGGGAACACTGACTCCAAAACGAGGCTTTTTAAAGCTAAAAGGTTCAATAAATTATCTAAACCCAAATCAAAGAAGTTTCATTAAAAGTATGATCTAAAGTATGAAAGTAGTTTTGAGAAGCGATGTGGGGATGAGAGTACATATTAACTCAAGTCTCCATGTAACCATGAAGTCATCATGGAGTTAACGGGTCATACATTTTAGATGACCACGTATTTGTTATTCTTACAATAACTTGTATTTATAAAGTTAATAAACAGAAACAGAATCAAGATGAAGCAGAAAAAAATTTAAAAAACAAGAATTAATCCGAGTCCACAGAAACTATTGTGTGTCCTTAAGAAATTTAATCCCCTCACTGTACCCAAGGTTATGGATTAATTTCTCCCAAGATAAAACGGATTAAACCTGTTAAAGAAATAGCGGTACCTCAAACTTCTTTAACTTCAACGAACTGAAGAACAGCAACAAGTCACACAGACTCAGTCGATCGACACTTTGATTTTGTTTTAGAAAAAAATAAATGCAGAGAAAGAAAAAAAATTCAGTGATTAAAAAATCAAAAATTGACTTCCTTTTATAGCCATTTTCAGCAAGGAACATGTCTGTTCAGTGAAATCTGTTCAGACCCATTTTATCCAGAAAGTTGTGTCTTTTGGAAAAAAATAAGAACTTTTTGAAAAATTGTGTCTGTTAGGAAAATAACTACTTTTTGGAAAGTAACGACTTTTCGGAAAAGTAATGACTTTTCGGAATGTTACTGTTACCCGCAAATTTATAAGAGATAATATTAACAGGATTTATTTGATTTAACAAAAATTGATTAAATAAATTTTGTCCAAAAAATTTATCACTCAATCACATCATTTGCCAAATCCAAATCCAAATCCTAAGAAATGACTTTTCATTTGCACTTTGCAAATGACTTTTCATTTTCCCTCCAAAGTAGTTCCCTCACTTTTGATATTCTCTCTTTTCTTTTCCCATTCACACTTGCTAAAACCCAACAATCCCCCACATGAATGGGGAAGGCTATTGTTAAAACATATGCATGAAAAAACTTGTGTGTCTTGTAGGTAAAGGTTAATCGCATCTGGATAAGTAGGTTTCCCTTTAAACTTTTCGTAGTGAACATATATCGGATATACTCGGTCAATCGGTAGATTTGACATCTTTGAACTGTCGAGCTTTGGTGTATACCTAGACAACATATGTCAGTTCTCATTGTTTTGTTCGTTTCAGCCATGAACACATCTTGGATAGTAAATGCTTAAAGAACTGGCCTTACCGGATTCTCCTTGAAGCGGCTTACACTTCACACTTACATAGGTGATTTCTAAATGTGTTATCCCATAGATACACCATTTGATATTCCCTGTATCAAACTTAGAAACCATTAAAAAGTCCTTATGTCTTTATCCTTGTTACTAAACATTGTCTCATCATGAGAATGGACCATAAAATAATAATAATATTTTTTTTCCTTTGACAATGTTGAACCGTCATCAATGACTTTGTTTTATCTCCTTGAACCTAGATCTTGGGATCTCCAGTATTCTAGGTAGAGTTACTGCCACGATGACTTGTTCTCGGCCATAGTCCCATTCCCGTCGATGATTTCTCAACTCCCTCTCTATTTAGGCCTTTTGTAAGTGGATCCGACACATTATCTTTTGACTTCACATAGTCAATTGTGATAATTCCACTAGAGAGTAGTTGTCTCATAGAGTTATGTCTTCGTCTTATGTGACGAGACTTACAGTTATACATAATGCTTCCAGCCCTTCCTATTTCAGCTTGACTATCACAATGTATGCATATAGGGGCCATTGGTTTGGGCCTAAATGGAATATCTTCTAAGAAATTCCGGAGCCATTCAGCTTCTTCACCTGCCTTGTCTAAAGCAATGAATTCAGACTCCATTGTAGAGCGAGTTATACATGTTTGTTTGGATGATTTCCAAGATATTGCTCCTCCACCAATAGTAAAAACGTATCCACTTGTGGATTTTGTTTCAGTTTACCCAGTAATCCAATTTGCATCACTATATCCTTCAAGAACGGTTGGATATCTGTTGTAATGTAAAGCATAGTTTTGAGTGTCATCTAAGTATCCCAAAACTCTCTTCATTGCCAACCAATGATTATGATTAGGATTACTTGTGTATCGACTCAGTTTACTGATAGCGCAAGCTATGTCTGGTCGAGTACAATTCATAACATACATTAAGCTTCCCAATACGCTAGCATAGTCCAATTGAGACTGACTTTCTCCTTTATTCTTTGCAAGATGAAGATTTACATCAATTGGAGTCTTTGCCCTTTTAAAATTCAAAAATTTGAATTTTTCAAGTATCTTTTGAATATAATGAGATTGAGACAATGCTAGACCGTTAGGAGTTTTAAGAATTTTAATTCCTAATATCACATCAGCAACTCCTAAATCTTTCATATCAAACTTACTAGCAAGCATACGCTTTGTAGCTTTTATATTAGCAATGTCTTTGCTCACTATAAGCATATCATCTACATATAGGCATAAAATAACTTTCTGATTTGGAGTATCTTTAATGTAAACACATTTATCACATTCATTGATCTTAAATTTATTTGACAACATGGTTTGATCAAACTTTGCATGTCATTGTTTTGGTGCTTGTTTTAGCCCATAAAGTGACTTAATAAGTTTGCACACTTTCTTTTCTTTACCAGGAACTACAAAACCCTCAGGTTGTTCTATGTAAATTTCCTCTTCAAGCTCTCCATTTAAGAAGGCTGTTTTCACATCCATTTGATGAATTTCAAGACCGTATACTGCAGCTAGTGCAATTAACATCCGAATTGATGTAATCCTAGTCACTGGCGAATATGTGTCAAAATAATCAAGACCTTCTTTTTGTCTAAAACCTTTGACAACAAGTCTTGCTTTATATTTGTCAATAGTTCCATCGTCTTTCATCTTCCTTTTAAAGATCCATTTTGAACCCAAGGGTTTGTTTCCTGGAGGAAGATCAACCAACTCCCAAGTATGATTGCTTAAGATTGATTCAATTTCACTATTACCAGCCTCCTTCCAAGAGGTTGAGTCACTAGACAACATTGCTTCCTTGAATGTTTGAGGCTCACTTTCAAGAAGAAATGTTACAAAATCTGATCCAAATGAAGTAGATGTCTTTTGACGTTTACTGCGTCTTAGACTTTCTTCATTTTGTTCATTCTCTTTTGGTTCTTCTCTAGGTTGTTTAGATCCCCCACTAGATGACTCAAGTCTAGTTTTATACGGATAGATATGTTCAAAAAATTCAGCACTATCTGATTCCATTACCGTATTATCATCAATATCCGGATGTTCGGACTTATGAACCAAAAAACGACATGCCTTAATGTTTGTGGCATATCCAATGAATACACAATCCACAGTCTTAGGTCCTATTTTTACCCTCTTAGGTATAGGAACTTGGACTTTGGCTAGACACCCCCACACTTTGAAATATTTCAAATTGGGTTTTCTACCTTTCCATTTCTCATATGGAATTACATTTGTCTTTGAGTGAGGAACTCTGTTAAGTATCTGATTTGCTGTAAGGATAGCTTCCCCCCACAAGTTCTGTGGTAAACCTGAACTTATAAGTAATGCATTCATCATTTCTTTTAAAGTTTGATTTTTTCTTTCAGCAATTCCATTAGACTGAGGAGTGTAGGGAGCAGTAGTTTAATGGATTATTCCATTTTCTAAACATATTTCTGCAAATGGAGATTCATATTCTCCACCTCTATCACTTCTGATCATTTTGATCTTTTTATCTAACTGATTTTCAACTTCAGTTTTATATTGCCTAAATGCATCTATTGTTTCATCCTTACTATTTAGCAAATAGACATAACAATATCTAGTGCAATCGTCAATAAAAGTTATGAAATACTTTTCCCACCACGTGATGGTGTTGACTTCATGTCACAAATATCAGGGTGAATCAATTCTAAAGGATTTGAATTCCTTTCAACAGATTTATAAGAATGCTTAGCATACTTAGATTCAACACAAATTTGACATTTTGATTTATTACACTCAAATTTTGGCAAAATATTTAAGTTAATCAGTTTTCGCAAGGTTTTGTTATTAACGTGTCCCAAACGTTCATGCCATAAACATTTAGACTCAAGCAAGTAAGAAGAAGCAAAATCTTTATTCAATCAACTGCAATTACATTGAGTTTGAAAAGACCATCACTAAGGTAGCCTTTTCCTACATACATATCATTTTTGCTTACTACTACTTTATCAGAAACAAATACACATTTAAATCCATTCTTGGTCAGAACTGGAATTGAAACTAAATTCTTTCTGAATTCTGGAACATATGAGACCCTATTCAAAGTCACCACCTTGCCTGATGTCATCTTTAATAGGACTTTGCCAGTTCCTTCCACCTTTACAACAGCGGAGTTTGCCATAAATAATATTTCATCTGTAAGTGCTGGAGTATATGATGAAAATAATTCTTTGTTGGCACAAACATGGCATGAGGCACCAGAATCTATCCACCATTCTCTTGGATTTCCAACCAAGTTACATTCTGAAAGCATTGCACAGAGATCGTCCATTTCTCCTTTGGATTCAGCCAAGTTTGCTTGATCCTTCTTTTTCTTGTCCTTCTTAGGACCCCGGCATTCATTAGCCCTATGACCATGTTTACCACAATTAAAGTAGTTTCCATTGAATTTCTTCTTAGGAGGACTGCTTTTTGGACCAGATGCTTTCTTTCTTTTCTTTAATTTTGTGGTATCTTCTTCAACAAAATTTACTCCACATATTGCACAATTACCACGTGACCTCTTTTCTGCAGCCTTATTATCCTCTTCGATTCTCAACCTTACTATGAGATCTTCAATAGTCATCTCCTTGCGTTTGTGTTTCAAGTAGTTTTTAAAGTCCTTCCACAATGGAGGTAACTTTTCAATAATTGCAGCCACTTGAAAAGCATCATTCACAATCAATCCTTCAGCAAGGAGATCATGGATTATGACCTGCAATTCTTGAACATGGGTGACTACAGTCTTACTGTCTATCATCTTAAAGTCCAGAAATTTTGCCACAATGAATTTCTTCATTCCGGCATCTTCTGTTTTGTACTTCATTTCTAAAGCATCCCAGAGTTCTTTTGAGGTTTTTGCATTGCTGTACACATTGTACAGATCATCTTGCAGACCACTCAAAATAAAATTTTTACACAAAAAATCTGAGTGTGTCCATGCTTCTGTTACCAAGAATCGTTCATCAGTTGTAGTTTAATCTGACATAACAGGAATATTCTCATTGATGAACTTCTGCAGACTCAACGTAGTGAGATAGAAGAACATCTTTTGCTGCCATCTCTTAAAGTCGACTCCAGAAAACTTTGCAGGTTTCTCAGCCGGTGCTAAGGCAGCATTTGAACGATTATGTGCAACCGTTGTTGTTGCAGCACTTACTGTTTCAGCATTTGTTTGACTTGAATTAGTCATTTTTTTCTGTCAAAAATGGCAGATAAATTAAGTATTTAAAATACTAACAGTAAAGAACAAATCTTTACACAAACTGTTTCTGATTTAACGATAAAGTTTTTATGTTCTTTTAATCGTTAATCAAATGAATTTTAAAAATTCAAGCAGAGTAGAAAACCATGAAGGTTTTAATCTCCAGAAACCTCAAATACAGAAAATGTTAAATTTCTTAAGATTGTTATTCTTACAATAACTTGTATTTATAAAGTTAATAAACAGAAACAGAATCAAGATGAAGCAGAAAAAAATTTAAAATACAAGAATTAATCCGAGTCCACAGAAACTACTGTGTGTCCTTAAGAAATTTAATCCCCTCACTGTACCCAAGGTTATAGATTAATTTCTCCCAAGATAAAACGGATTAAACCTGTTAAAGAAATAGCGGTACCTCAAACTTCTTTAACTTCAACGAACTGAAGAACAACAACAAGTCACACAGACTCAGTCGATCGACACTTTGATTTTGTTTTAGAAAAAAATAAATGCAGAGAAAGAAAAAAATTTCAGTGATTTAAAAATCAAAAATTGACTTCCTTTTATAGCCATTTTCAGCAAGGAACATGTCTGCTTAGTGAAATCTGTTCAGACCCATTTTATCCAGATGTTGTGTCTTTTAGAAAAAATAACAACTTTTTGAAAAATTGTGTCTGTTAGGAAAATAACTACTTTTTGGAAAGTAACGACTTTTCGGAAAAGTAATGACTTTTCGGAATGTTACTGTTACCCGCAAATTATAAGAGTTAATATTAACAGGATTTATTTGATTTGACAAAAATTGATTAAATAAATTTTGTCCAAAAAATTTATCAATCAATCACATCATTTGCTAAATCCAAATCCAAATCCAAAGAAATGACTTTTCATTTGCACTTTGCAAATGACTTTTCATTTTCCCTCCAAAGTAGTTCCCTCACTTTTGATATTCTCTCTTTTCTTTTCCCATTCACACTTGCTAAAACCCAACAGTATTTTTATCTAGTGTATCCACTAAGAAAAGTAAGGTCCTATATCAATAAGGTATGGGATGGTCCTTGGGCAACATGAGGTAAAACATTGTATCATAACTTAAGGTAAAAGTTACGGTTGTCGGTTAGAGAATCTCCAACAAAAGTAATATTATTTTCATATATATGTAAACTTGAGTTTGTTATTGCATTTTTTAACAAACTAAGTTTTATTGTTTTACAAGATTTATATATATCGCATGTGTTTTAAATTAATTTATATACATACTTTGAGTTAATGAGTTGAGCTGAACCAAGGTAAGTTCATCTTAATTCCCTCAAGCTTAAGTCATCGTTTAGATTTCCAACTCGCTTACTCGTACATTCAATGTACTGATTTCAGTTGGCCTGCATCTTTTCATGATGCAGATGCAGGTAAGTAGGATCTGCACACAACACACTATTGATCCCTTTGAGCACTTCACAATCACTTAGTGAGCCTTATATTGCATTCTGAAAGACACTCCCTTTTTTTTCTAGCTTAGTTCATTAGAATGTTGTCGTAGCCAGTTAGTAGTTTAGTTTTGTAGTAGAATTTATCTTATTTTTCACGTGTTCAAGTATTGAGACTTCAGTCCCATTTTGGCCAGATTGCTATATTAAGCATTTCTTTAAAAAATGCTCTTTTTCTTGGTTGAGGTTAGTTGAGTCTTCCGCTGAGTTAAGTAAGTCAGGCCAAGGGTTCGCTTAGGGTACAACAATGGTATTCGTGTGCCGTCCACGTCCAGGGTGTAGGCTCCGGGCGTGACATCAGTGTGGAAATACAAATTTAATAGTTATTTCCTCCTCAATTTGAAAAAATGAATTCAGTTGGGACCAACATTTTTTGATTGCGAGGGGTTCCTAACACCTTCCCTTCGGAAGACCTAAACCCTTACCTAGAATTTCTCGGTTTAGTAGATCAGTTTTATTTGATTTTCAAGTTTTCCTAAAATTAGATAGAAACTCCTTTAAAATTATTTCTTAAAATTTACTAAAACTGAATCAATTATTTATTTTTCGAGTCAGCACGACGTTTCTCCTTATTTGAATGGAGTAGGGATGCAAATAGAAGGTTTTATGAAAATCTTAGAATAAATCTACGTGTAATAAAGGAAGAAAAATGTACAAAAGTAATGACCCTAATTGTCCTAGCATTTTTATGAAAATAACAAGATTTGAATTTCTTATAGTATTTATGTATGTTGATGACTTGAACATCATTAGCACTCTTAAAAAGTTTTCAAATATTGATGAGTGTTTGAAAAGGTGAAAAGGTCTTGCTAAGAGAGAATTTTGTCTTGACTTACTGATTGATAATTTGAAAATAAAATTTTTGCCCAGACGTCAATATACACAAAAAGGTTTTGACGCAATTTTATGGATAAATCACATTCATTGAGTACCTCTATGGTTATGATATTGTTTGAAAAAAAATAAAAATTCAGTTTGATCTCAAAATAAGGATGAAAGAGCTTCTTTGTGATTAAAGTTGATATCTTACTACAATCAGTGCATCTTGCTAAAAGACTCGACCACATATTTGTTTTGCAGTAAGTTTACTGGCAAGATTAAGTTCCTCTTAGAAGCGACTATTCAAAGCTTGGTGGCAGGTTTTGTCGGAAAAAGAATGTAGCGACCCCACCCCAACTCTAGCTTAGAAGCACCCTCTATCCACGACTGAATTGATTGGTTACGTAGATGCAGAATATTTATCTTATTTGCATAGAACTCGATCTCAAGCACATTATTTGTTTTCATGTAGAGGCACAATAATATCTTTGCAATCGATGAAGCAAATGTTTGGAATCAATCCTTCAAACCATGCAGAAATAAAAGTCCCCGATGAACAAGTCGAGAGTGCGTCTGGTTGAGATTAGTGACACACCATATTCAGGAAATGTGTAGTTTTTATTTGAAAAATAATACATCATAATGTACTAAGATAATCAACTTCAAGTGAAAGTGTCCACAAATTTGTTGTTGTTATTAACAAGTATAATGAGCAATTTACTTGGAACAACGAGGTCAGGACGAACATAATGATATTCAAAATGTATTCGGCTAAGCTTAAAGTCTCGTCATATTCATTAAATTAAAAATCATATATCAGGATGAGTTTAACAATGCAAAATCTTCGCGAATGCAATTTGATCACAAAGACATTGTTAATATCAATATTTGAGGAGTGAATGTACAAGATTGAAGACATCATCACAAGAAATTAAGTGATGTTTTAATGAAGGGGAGTATAATACGTGTTGCACTCTTTTTTCCTTGATCGAGGTTTTGTATCATTGAGTTTTACTGACAAGGTTTTTAATAAAACAACAAATAATGTGTATGAATAGATATGTGTACTTTTTTTCTTCAGTAGAATTTTTTCCATAGGGTTTTTCCTAGTATGATTTTAACGAGACACATTATCTATGGACATCTAAGGGGGAGTGTTATAAATCTATTGAACAAGTGGATTGCCCATTTAGTTATTAATGAACCAAGTTTCATGTATGTGTGTTCCCTTGGTGATATGAAACCTTTTTGGGATAATGATGTATCTATTATGACATTTATCAAAGTGGCTTTTTGTAGTGATTTCGCTACTTTTAAATAGAGATATCATTCTTCATGTAAGACACACTTGAATAGAAAAAAAATTGTCTCTTCCATATTATTTCTCTTGTCTTCTTCTTTTTCTATTATATTATGAGCCTTATTTTATAACAATTCAAGGTTAATTGCAACCTTCATTTATATTTTAACTTTATTAATAACTATTTTTTTTTTAAATTTTTCTGTCTTTTACTCTAAATTTTATATTGGAGATGATTCGTATATTAGATAATAGTATATATCGATTAGATTTCCTTCATAATTATAACATATTAAAATAAGAAGTATTGTCATATCTCTTTTAGCTCGGAGAGAGATACTATGTTATCATACTTTAATTCGTTACCTTACATGTTGGTATCAAATAGTAGATCTCAAACATTTGAACTTTTCTTGTAAAAATGAATGATATTATTGTAATTTAATTGTAAGTTGATTTTTTATATTTTAGGTATTTTAAACATTTTTATGTCAGTTTAGATACGATACACGTATCTAAAACACTCTCTCTCTCTCTCTCTCTCTCCCTATATATATATATATATATATATATATATATATATATATATATATATATACTATTATGCATGAAAAATTAAAACTAAAGTGATACATATGTTGAATGTCATTATGATCAACTCAATTGTGGTTAGAAATCATGATAATGTTGCTTCTATTGAACATGAATATGCGGTAAAAAAAATAAAAAGAATTGAATGCATAAATAATTATTACAAATAATAAAAATAAAAATATAATATTAAATTCATAATCACAAACAAAAATCTCAATGATGTAAAAAAAGTTGAGATGCAAATGAGAATATATGGCCTGTGGAAGGAGAAAGAAGCATGACAAGTATATATCTATACTAATAGGTATAGTGACTCATAATATTCTTTTTCAGCTTTACTTAAAATCATTAATAATTTGAATAATTAAGATAGTAATTTTTGTTATTTCATCACAAGTAATTGAAGGTTGAAAGATTTAATGTCACATAAAAAGAAAAAGTATTTAAAATCTAGTTTGCTATAAATTGAATTTTCTTTCTAATTTATTTATAAATTTATTAATTACATATTAATTAAATTAATAGTTAATAAATGTAGTACTTCTTAAATCCGTGTATAACTTGTTTAGGAGTACTCTTTCACTTTAAACTTTATCTTGTAACAAATCTAGGAGGTGAAACAACTTTATAACATTTTGATTAATAGATATTTAATTTATAACTTTGTATGTTTCACGCTTTTTCTAATATTTTATTAAAAATTTATATTATAATATGATAAATTTAGACAGTACACTTTAAGTATTTTCTTTGAACAATAATATAGAAATCAAAACATGCACAAAAAAAAAAACTTAAATAATTTTAATTCATAAACTTAGAACTTGATGTTAATGACATAATATTTTAAGTTGAAGAAAGATCACACTCTCGATCATATATATATATATATATAACATTGATGTAATAAATCATTACATCACTAACTAATAGTTTTGTATGAAAACTAAAATCAAATTAATTCGAACTACTTTCAATTACATTATAACCAACAGAATGGTATATATACATACATTTCACGAATTCTATCAATAATTTATTTCCTCATAAGTTAAAAGAAAAATGCAGTTACAATGACTCATAAACTTAAAAACGCCATTGTATCTCTTCATCTTCATTTTTTTCTAATTTTCTCTATTTATTTTTTTGATAGTGAGTTAGATTCACATTCTCTTTTTTCCTTGTAGGACATTCCATTGATTGTTATGAATGTAATGAGAAAAATGGAAGTCTTCTTGGACTTATGCCAAAGACCATTTCTATTAGAGAATTCAGTTATTGTAACATGTCAACTTCTATAAAATGATTTTGTTTATAAATTAGACCACAATTTTATTAAGAATATATCAACTTTCTTTAAAAAAATTACTACATGTAAGGAACAATGATTTATTACCTGAAAATTGATACCACTTGAAAAAGTTTAATTTGCGTTGCTTCACTTGCTGCATCATCACTATGAAATATTAGTACTATTTCTTAATTATATTGATTTGCATTAAAAAAAATTAAGTTTAACAAAATATATTGACATGTTCAATAAATTGGATTTATTTAAATAAAGATAAACAAACTTTGAGCATAATAAACTCATATATAAAAAATAATAGAGATAACATGATTAAATGAGAAAGGAAAATATATAACATAGGTAAATGAAGATTCTGCTAATCAAATATAAAAAAAAAAAGTTACAAATTAAGTGGTCCAAGAGGTGACCTTTTAGTTTCTTTAACCTAACCCCTTAATATGATTTTTTTTTTAAAAAAAAACATAATAAAAGCATGTAACTTAAAAGGACAAATCATTATTGCTCGATTTTTTTTAATTATTTAATTTATTTCAATTCACATTTTTTTCCAGAATGTTCCAATGCATGTTTACCATTTTAAAATAATGATGATAAATTTGCACTTAATCCGTTTGGTTCTTATTGTATTATTTATTCCAATAAGTATAATATAATAATATGATATAACTAATATTTTATAACAAATTAATGAGTATATGGATATGGTAATTTATCTTTGGATTTTGAAGGTTCCCACTTTTATATATACTAGATAGGCATGTGCCCGTGCTCCCAACACTACTACTTACATATATACAATTACATGTGCAACAATCCTTTAGCAAAAGGAAATCTAATTAATTTAATTTAACGACATCCAATTCAAATATAAAGATTAAAAGTATTACATGCATTAGGCAACTTTTTTGTTGATCTGATAAATATACTAATGCAGCATATTTGATTAAACAAATAATTGTTTAAGTTCATATCCACTTTGGATCTAATCATATTTTTTTACATACATTAGACAAAAATATATGTGAGACTTAAAGCTTCTAACCACTGTTACATAACAAGTTTTTGAACCTTCTCATGTTTTGACAGATTATTTCCAGTTTCCACCTTGGAAACTTGCTTCAATTGACTCAAGATAACATCTTCTGATTCTATATATTGAAGAATAACACAACCATCTTCTTTTGAGGGCAAAAAATCGAAAGCATTCCACCAAAATATATCAGACAACTTGAACAAACTGAATAATAATTAAGTAAAACACATTAATCAAGATACAATTTTCAAAAAGTAACATCACAAACCATAGCACTCTTGCATACTCTTTAGATTTAAATGGACCACAATGAGGATTTTAATTGTCTATTAATCTTTGAACCCATTAGCAAGTCCACTGGCAAGTAATATAAGGAAAGGAAGACATAAATTAGCTATCATGATAGTGCCATTGGATATTAAGCTATATCACAAAATGCCAATATAAAGATGATGGTATCAAAATAACTTTTCTCGAGTGTTTACAGCTAATTAAGGGCAAAATTTAATTGTCTCTGATATAATTTGTAAGATTTGGGACATACCATTACATGTACAATTGATCCTTTGTCACATACATATTAGATGTCTTTTTTAACATTTGTGGAAGCTTATAGTGTATCCATGACTAAGAGTATCTGCTAACTATAACCTCGCAAATATTTTTTTTTAGTATAGATTCTTATTCTATGATACGAAATAAGGAAATTAATGGATATAATCAAGAATGACTATACATTGGTTATTCAATCAAAACCTATTAATGGTCTTGGCCAACAGGCTCCTCACGAATTTCCTTATTGAAGTACTCTCGTCTTCAGATTCAAGGAAAGTTTTTTTGAGGTTACCATACCTTTTTGGTGAGAGACCGATGAATAGTCAGAGCTCTCCATTTGTCGTATGTCAATCAAGAAACCCCGACTTTATCATGGTACATTGTACCTCAATGTAGTTCTTACTGAGTTTAAAGCTAACTGCAGTTCAAATACAAATGCAAAATTTCTAATTATTAATGAGTAAAGAAGAAAAAAAAAAGATAACTCTATCGTAAATTAGAATAGGTAAACTTGAAAAAATAAAGTTGATAAATGCATACATACCATAAACCAGAGAGAGAGAGGTGGAAAATAAATGAATTTTAATTTTCATTATCTACATCTATTATTGAAAAAGAAATACCAGAAGAGCAGAGGAGTTTTGAGGAGACGACGGTGAAGAAATGAATAGACCTAACTCATATCAATATGAATTGTGGCCTCTTGACAACTCAACCATCAGGATTCAATAAGATCTACTCAAATATGGTTGCTCTATGAGAAACAAACATAAGCAAACTTCTTCAGACAGTTGTAAGCTCACGGACACAACCATGAATATAAGGCTCATATACCTTCTCAAGGTATGGGAATGAAAGCAAATATCCATGGAATTGGAAGAGGTGCGGGATAATCCATTTATCTTTGGGTTATGTAGTTCAAAAATTACAAGAACAAACAGATTGTAATAAAAGATACATTATATATCTTTTAAAAAAGTGCTAAAATTAACCGATGAAAAATGTTGTGATCTTGAGTGATAAAGAGGATCTTTTTATTTTCAGCATATCTTTTTAGTAGTAATCCGGCATATCAACTTAATAGTTATTCATTTAACAGTTCCCTTCTCTTGAATTAGCATTGATTCTTTGCCCAAGTTCATACTTAAATCATATATTCAAGAATCAAGAATTAATTTCAAATAACATATTATTGAACTTATATGATAAGGTTGCGTATACACTATCCTCCCCAATCACCACTCATCAAATTACACTGAATATGTTGTTGTTTGATAAGAAGCAATGAAAAACTTCAACTGTTGTGGAATATTTTTCTAAAATTGAAAAGAAAAAAAACACATTCTTTCACTCAGATACGATACCAAAAAGATTGAAACTTGACTTACTGTGCAAAACGACTCTTTTGGGCAATAAAAGAGAAAAATTTTATGCTACCTCCTGCAACAGATTTTCTACATAGAGTGTAGTTAAAGGGTTTGCTCAGCATTTTTAACACGATATTTCTGCCACAAGTGAAAGTAGGGCTCATCTTCCCGAGGAGAGGAAAATTTCATGAGATAATCTAACCAACAAATTCAATCAGTTCATGCAACGTTTGAATACAATATGGTCCTTCAGCAGGAATAGTCATATAAAGAATTTTATCTGCGTAGCCTATAGAAATAATTTTTTTCAGGGAGAAGAAATAATTGATGAAAGACTTTCTTTCTAGTTGAATTTATTACTTACCAGCATAACAACGGGGATGTACAACCAGTGTACTCCAATCTTAATAGCCTGTTCATATGGCTTCTAAGTGTCCCAAGTCTCGAACATTGCAATTTGATCATTATGTTTCTTAACCAGTTCAACCAAGTGCAACAACACTTTTGACCTTTCCTGCAGCATGGAACAGTTAGTGTTGTACGAAAACCACATTAGAGAAATGTGTAAGCCACCAAAAAAAAGGTCAAAGACCCGATGTCACAACTTCGCGAATCCTCCGTGTTTCACTAAAACCCACGGCCGATTTCTTTCTCTGTTTGATCTCGAGAGAGGTTCATTCACTTCCTCGTCTTCTTTTCCAAGAGATAGCACTTCATCTTTATTGCATTCATTGGATTTCGGATAAACGGGTAACAAAAGGAACACTATCATGCCACTAAAAGCAATAAGGATACCAGGAACAATCACCGACAAACCCCATTTGTATTTCAATAATATTGATGCGACTAATGACCCCCTAATATCCCAACAGAAGTGTGAGAATTCTAAATACCCATTATAAATAACCTCTTCTTTGCAAAACTAATTCCCAACCATTCCAACTACTGCAGGACATCCAGAGGATTGAAATAATCCAGCAACCATTTGGATAGTCAGATACTCAAATAGTTCTAGAAACTATGGATGTTTTCCCAATATTCATGTCCAAAAAGAGTTGTGGATAAATCTGTTCTCAATATTTTCACAGTAGAAAAAACTATTGAATTCATTTTATAGCCTAAGTACCCTGAGATATTTAAGACCAACCCCCAAGATCAGGATCAACTATTAAGTGCTTGTTTCACGATAGTCGATACTTGCGGTTTTTCAATTAGCATACCCACAGCTTATAACTTTTCTTATCAAAACTCAACTCTAACTCAGTTGTAGTTCATACATAATGATACTAATAAGAATATTATTATAAGCTAAACTTATAGCTTGGGGGATGTATTCATAATTCATACCGGCAGCCTCATATTCTTCCATCTTCTGTGGCCCAGCCAGAATTTCAAAAATATGACATATCAACATAGCGCAAGGTTCAATATCTTTCTAGTATCTTTTTAATGGGAGAACATTTGGTTTGTAAGTTTTCCAATGTGTTTCTAGCCTGGTCATGCCACTACTACAAAAAACAACTCTTAATCGCTAAATACACATTATATTTTGTTGATAAATATGTATTTGTTGCAACCGCTAGAAACACTACAACAAATTTCGTGATTATTTATAATGGTTGGCTAAGCAATCTCTTGATAAACAATCACGAAATTTGTTGATGATTTTTGACTGTCTTACAATTTCTTAGTCAATCGTTATAAATGCCGGAACACACAGTTGTTTAAACAAGTGAAACATTTTCTTATCTTTGATATGATAACAAACTTTTGCAAAACCAGTGCATTGTTTAATATAAACCTCAAAGGTTCGAAAAGCTTACAAAACTCTGCTTCAGACCACGCCTCCAACCATGTCATAAGGCAGCCGATAATTTTAACATTCTTGAGATTGAAAAGCAGTATTTGAAATCCCAACTCGGAAAATTGATGTTATCTACTTTGGTGAAATATCTTAGCTTGAGCTAGCAGACACAACCTCTGCAAATCATGGTTCAATAAGTTCAAACATCTAAAAAGAAAAAGCTTGAAACTTATTTTAATAATAGCATATGAACATTTGTAGATGCGAATTTTTTACCATATAGGAGAAAAAACTTACCTCGCTTTGTATGCCTATGGCACAAGGTACTTGTTGAAAATTTTGATCACTACCAAAACAAGATTAGGAAAATATTTAGAGAGAAAACTAATCTGTATCGATGAAAAATCAAAGAGAACATAGAAGATAGAGTGGGTAGAATTATAACCACGGTATCGATGAAGTTAAGTTATGAAATTGAAAAATTTAAGTTTGGATGAATGAAATTCGGACAAGTCTTCTGGAAATTCTTAATTGTTGGAAAGAAGAAATGACTTAACGACTCTTCTAGAAAGGCCAAAAAGCTAGTCATAGAAATTTGTCTTTGACCGAAATGACAAATTTGCCCTTGTATATAGTACAGAACTACCAAAATAGCCTTGGTCGTCATCCTCTATCACACTTCTATATAGTAATAATATATATATATATATATATATATATATATATATATATATATATATATACACAAATATAAAGTACACTATTGTTTATTATGTATTCTATGATACTTAGAACAACAACTGAAGAACTATATACGAATCAAAAAAGTTTAAAGAGTTTAATACTAAAAAACTAAAACTAGTAGAGAAAATTGAATGAAATTTTTATTGACACCTTTTAAATTTCAACACCAACTTTAAATTTGCGACGAATAAAATCTCCTTATTTCATCACACGCATGATCATCCGTCTTCAGGTCGTATGTCCTTTGTTGAAGAATAAAATCTCACAAATAACATTCATGGTAGGATGAAATAATTGAAGAAGAAAGGGAAGAAGAAGAGTCAAGAGAAAAAAATTATACAACTTCTTTCAGACATAATGAAAAGGGTCAAATCCCAATTCACACGTGGTAGAATCAAACTATACATAAATATTTGTTGATGTATTATATACACACCGTCTGATGCTGCTAATGAGACAAATTACAATAATAAATGCACATAGTGGAGGAATAAAACTCTGATATACAATCGTACGAAAGCAGTACTGCAGTAGGACAGGTGTATTTATTTTCTATTTTCTTTACACACAACTTGTATAAATGTAGAGGAGGAAGATGAATACAACAGCGGAAAATTTCTGCAAATCATTGTTTCAATTTCTTACATCCTTCCACATTGAAGAGAATAATGATATGACTAGTCCTTTTTTCTTCTTTAAACTTGAAAACATAGTATTGCAGTAGCAACAATAGACTGACCATTCAGGTTCAACTAGCCGCAATAGTGATTCATATATATCCTCAAATCTATCACTATAAACCTCTTGAACCTCCTCACAAATGCATTTGTGTTGCTCCGTTTCACATGACCGATCTTTTCAATCTCGCTTCATGTATCTTGTCCATTTTAAAAGGTCACTTTTACCTTGCTTTGTATATCTTCATTTCTAATCTTATCTTTTTCCTAATAAACCCCACAGACCTAAGTATTGTGAAACCTTATACATGCATCATAAAAATCTTATTCATTTTCAACTATCACATAACACTAGATAAATACGCCAGTTATAGTATAACAAAATCTATGGTTTATAAATAAATTACTAAATCACAGATTGCAAAGACATGACTAAACATGGATATTCCTAAAACAAGAATTTAACATAAAAAGAGAGTTTACTTTTAAACATCTAAATCAAAAGGTTCTGCATATATAAGCAAGATAAAAAGTAGAATATATCATCTTAATTTCAACAAGGTAAAATGTAGAAAAGACAAAGTGATTATAAATACAGTAAATGATGAGAAGCACATCTAAGCTATAGTACCTTTTATGCGAGTTTCATACCTTAACAACTCAACTATCACTCCCTTTGTATTAGAATAACACACATTGATGTTGAGTTGACCAAATAGTTTTTTCCAATTGACAACAGATCGTGCATGTCAAATAAGCATCGAAGGAGAATGATAATTAAGGTATGAAACTCGCAAAAAGGTAATAGTTTAGGTAGGTAAATAGAACAATGCATTGTTCAAAAAACATACATTAAGTACTTTATATGGATGTAGACCTTAAGGCAATTGTTTCCCATTTCCTCTTGCTCTCGTTCATTATTTCTTGAAGAATACTCAACACCAATGCAGCAGTGATATAACTTAATTAACTCTAAAGTACAAATTTCTCTAAAATCTACTGGAATTTCATTAACGTAGTTGCATGTCTTCATAACAAGGCGTCTTAGATTTGGGAAGTTATGGCTACTAGCTTCCCAATGCTCAAGATCTAGGTCATCAAATAACAAAAACTTAAGTCTTTCAAATTTGTCTACATCACTCAATGCCCATACTATATTTAAGCTTGAGCTCTTCGAGATTTGGCAACATGACAAGAGTTGACATATCTTCCTAAGGAAAAAAACGCAGCCAGCTCTGATACCACTTGTTAAAATCTGTGCGTCAACTACCAGTCAATGGACCAGGTCCCTTGACACACTAAAATTATAAAAACTTTAAATAAATGAAGATTAATGACACAGTGAGTTTATGTGGAAACCTCCTTGCTCAAGGGAGTAAAACTACGACCTATCAAACATAATTTTCAAAGCGTTTCACTAATATTAAAGAGCAAAAGTAAATAAGTTTCAACAAATGTGAGAAAAAGTGATTAATCTCACTATCAAGCAATAACTATATTGCTTGATGAACCTAAGCAAATATTACTTTGTCCACTAAGCTATAACCTCTAGACAACTTAGAATTTTTTTGACAATCTTACAGACTGTCCACTAAACCATCAACCTACTAATGATTTAGGATTTTCTAAGCAACACAAAGGTTGTCCACTATATTAGTAGAACTTAACTAACTCAGAATTTCCAGCTCAGACCACACTGAATCCTTTTGTATGTTTTAGGATCAGCTTACAATATCATATTAGAAAAAAACTTCTAAAACGCACAAACTCTATCTTCACCTTAGCTTAAATAGTTTTAAATATATCTTTTCTCTGATTTTCTCAGGCTTTGCAAGAGTTCTTGATTTGCGTTTTTCAAGTTGCAAAAACTACTTTTTGGATGTAGATTTGTTATGCTTTGTAGGTCACAAACCTTAAAGCCATACCATTAGTTTAGGTTGCTGACGTATCTGCCGTTTCTGTCACTATTGTAGACTGTGGACAAACTTTTTGTACTTTCTCCAGCTGGCAGGAAAAAGCATATTGAGCCGACAACTAGGTACCTTCACAAGGTCCTTGTGTTCGTCAAATCATCAAAACTACAAATAATATTTTTCCCCTTTTGATGATGAAAATTTATGAACCAATCATTAAAAAAACTCTAACTCTCCATAATCACACCTTGAGTACCTTGAGCAATTTCCAAATATTTTCCAATTGACTTACATTAAATTTGATACGCTCAAAGTATAATTCCCTAAAGAAGTATAAGCGGTCGTATCAAGTAAAGAACCCAATTGTTAGGTTGGGGTAAATCTCAAAAGGAAAATGGTTTAGACTTAATTTTAGTCTACGATTACGTCTATTTAGTACAGTCCTTTCTGAAAATAATTAGTTAAAGGGGGGGGGGAGTTGTGAAACATATGTGTTCAATTATTTCCAAGTAAACAAGTAGAAAGATTGAAACTTCGGTGTTTATCAAGTAATGAGAGAAACTATGGTGTAACTGTTGTCAATAGGTTTATAACGCAATAATCCTAGCTATAACAATTCTTTCCTAGTGTCTTGCATGCAATGTTGTACGTTATGTATCTCTAATTCCTTGTTCCGGCAACTAAATGATTTCACCCCGTACCTTGGTTCTGATACGTGTGTCTAAATTACTAAACCTTACGTTTACCTCATGTTAAGCTTCATATTCAATGTATGGCTAAGTTACTATTTTGCATTAATTGAAAATAGCCTATTAGATAGTGTATACTAAATATATATTTGTTATTCTTTTCTATTAAGTACCTCCTTTGTCCGGCAAGTAGAAATAGGGCAAATTCTAATGCATGCACTCGTTAAAAAGACTTCTAAACGAAAGAATTATCAATTCATGCAAGAACCTATTCTAGAATTGTTATTAAGCTAGTTTTACCCTGTTAATCACCAAGGTTCCCACAAGACTAGTTGTGGATTAAGTTACATATGACTAGAAATACATAATTCAGGGTTGTTAAATAATAATTCATGTACTTACTTTAAAATTTTTGAAGAAAACCAGAAATACCACTTGAATTAGAAAAAATATCTTGAGAATCGATTTCGGAAACTTGAAATAACTCTCATAATCAAAAAGTTAAATCTTCAATAACAAGAGTATGAAAAATAATAAAAAGTCTAACCCCAAAAATGGGGTTTTAAACCTTTTTATAGTAACAAAGTCCTAAATTAAAAGTAGTTCAAAATTAGGAAAGTCTGTCCATAAACGTGTCTTCAATTGACGACTCCACTGACTGTCCGTCGAAGGAACGACGGACTGTCAACTGCCCCCCTCGGTCCATATTTAGCATCTTCTTAAGCCTTCATCCTTGCATTTTCTCTGATCCAATCGATGGACCAAAAGCACGGTCCATCAATACACTTACGGTCTGTCGATGCCTTCATCGTTCCATACTTAGTTATTTCTTCAACATCAGGTATTGTGACTAATCAATGATCTCATTGACGAATTTCCAGGACGGTCCGTCAATTAGTCGACCGACCTTCGATCCGTCTGTAGCCCCACACTTAGTACGAATTCCCGTAGTTTCTTCCAGATGCTTGGACCTCCAATCGACGATCACCACCTACAGACCGTCGATTGGACGATGGGATGTTGATGGTTTTCTGGGTCAGGTCTTCTTCACAATATTCTGCATTTCTATTTTGGACAACTTTCCTACAAAAATCAGTTAAAAACACATTAAAAATACCACAAAAAGGCCCTAGAAACACATTAAACTTGAGGAAAAAACATTGAAAGTACCGTGAAACCACTGTACATCACTTAAACACAACTATTCATTGTTCCCCCTGACTTGCATGCCCCAAAACACTCAAAGCCTAGAACCGTACATCTGTACCTTCTGCCATACAATTTGTTCCCCTGACTTTGTTTCCCATGACATACGCATCCCAAAGCCTAAAATTCTCCCTTTTTGCATCATAAAAAAAGACACAGTAAACCAATAATACCAATAATACAGCCAAGTAAGATCATAGCCTTTTGGCAGTCAAGCATAAGAGAAAAGAGCAACCAATAGACATTAGCTAGAACAAAAAAGGAATAAGATTTATTGCAAACCAGAAATAGCATTCAAAACATTAAAATTAAACTAGGATTTAAGGGACCTTGCAAATGATCAACACAAAAAAAAACACAGGGAGTTGACAAGACGGACTATAAGGGGGGTGGCTGATGGGAAAGGGAATGAATGATAAGGGTAAGTCTAACATTAGCGTCATCATTGTCCTTGATTGCTTTCTCTTACAAAGCAACAATCTTGGCCCTCAATTCTGCATTTGATTTATGTAGTTCTTGAACAATGGAGGTACTAATTCCCTCAATCTGCGCCTTGAGTAGTTCAACCTAAAGAATGACAATTTCAGCATCCTTGCTACTTATCCTTACAGTCATCTCTTTTAATTCATGCTTCAACGGATCCTGCTCTTAAATCAACTGAGACACTTTACTCTTAGGATTTCCCTTTTCTTTGATGCATTCACATTCAATTAGAGTAGTTTCAGTGAATGATTGCTTGGCATTCCCTACTTTACCGTCTCCAAGGGGAATGTTTTGTGACTTGAATACTTTCGTCAAGATGTATCCATAACTCATTTCATGTTTCCCTTTTTGCTCAATTAAAATTTTGTATGAGTGCGGAAAGATCGAGTGATTCAAATTTGCTCAAGCATGAGTGCGTAAAGATCCAGTTATTCAAATTTGCACAAAGATTCCATAAAAAACAGATCAGCAGAAGTGGCAGAAGTTCTCTTCTAAGTTCTGGGAAAAGAACCGTATTGAAAAATTCAACGATCAGCTGATTTCACTCTTCATTAACTTCTTGATCAATCCAACACATAGAGTTGTAGGAACCTTGGAACAAACCTCAAAAAATCCATAGAACAAGTTTTTCCAACCATAGACATGATACCTTCTAATGGTACTCCCTAAATATTTCCCAGTAAGTCTTCATCGATGTTCCTTACTCTTGTCTTAATGTTGCCACCTTCCTGAAACTCAATGTTGTAATAGCACTCATGTACTTCTTCCTCATGAAGAACATGAGGCTTGGTGTCAAATAGATGTATCCATGATTGAATGAGCATAATGTCATGTAGAGTATCCATCCCAAGTTGTGTAATAATAGTCATGTCCAACACTCTGCCAGCCAGGACACTTTGTGTACTAAGATTGTCAACAATTGTTTGTCTGTTGACATCTGAGTCATCCACATGGACTTGTGGACCAGGTCCCTATTCTGATTCTTCAGGTTCCACTTCAAAAGATTTTATTTTCCTTTTTCCTTTTTCCATAGCACCACCAGCTTTAGATTCTCCTTTGGGTTTCTTGTTGTCACCTTTCTTTGTTACATTTTGTTTCAAATCAACCATAATTTTCGTATCAAGTACCCCTTTAGATTCAGCCCCAGATACCTCAACTACATCTGAAAACGATATTTTGAATTTAGAAAATTTAAATAGTCTTTTCTTTTAATTTTTTGTAGTAGAGTATGCAACTACTTTCATAGCATCAACCACAATCTTCTTGGACTCAGATCTGGTTAAAGGTCTTCTCCTAAACTCAACTTCAACAACCTTCTATTTCCCCTTTCTTGAGACAGTTACGTCTCTGTTCTTCAGTAGTCATTGAATGGGACAATTGTCACGTGTCTGTAGAATTTGAAGATGGATATCTTCCAAAATCTGGAGCTTTGTCGAACACAGGTTGAGCTTCTCCTACTTCTTCATCCATAAAATTTTTATTTTCTTCCAGTAAGGCTTCTTCTCTCATCAATGTAAGACTTTCAATAACCATGCTTTCACTAGCGGCCAAGATGTTGGACCCAGAATGTCTTACTCTCTGTTAGATCTCCCTCAAATAGATGGTCGGAAAACACTTTTATATGATGAACAGGTTGAGGGGAGAGAACAAGGTTATTCAAATCGATGGTAGGGTATGGAATTTGAGGACTATCTGAAGCACTGTTGAATGTAGAAGTAGTCAACACTTTGGATTTATACCCACTAGATTAAGGAGTGTAATATGATACAGGGTCAATTTTACTTAAGGACGCAAGCATTTTCTTCGATGAAGATGATGGTTCAGACATGTTTCCAAGAGAGACAGAATAAGTAACAAAGAAGAGAAGAAGAAGAAGAGTATTTTAGGGTTTTCAAGAGAAAGTCCAGAACCAAGTATGAAAATTAAGTGAGAAGAGTAGGATGTATAAAAAGAAGAGAAATTATGCCACGTTCTCAGATTGGACGTGTATCTCAGAGTTAAGCGATGGGAAAAAGGGTCTGGATGACTGATGATTGACACATGGCCCTTTCAACGATCCCTTTCTAAACCATTTTTAAAATTTTGTAAAGAAAACTAACCTCTGGAAGGACCAGGTCCCTTACTACAAGTGAAACTCAATTCCTGAAATGTTTTGACCATGCTTTGTTTTGGTACTTATTTCATGAATGTATACCTTCAATAGGTACAACATTGACCTTACTTAGACAATTTATTATTAGTAAAGAGGATACATGCACTGCACATTTTAGCCACCAAGTAAATTTCATGCTTTTGAACGACTTTAGATAAATTTGGATTAAACATTCCCAACTTCATCCTGTTACTCTCAAACTGATCCGTGCTGAGAGCTTTGGTATGTGCAAAGATGTCTGCAATTTGATCCTCCATTCTGCAATACGTCAAAATAATATTTCCCTTTTCAACATTATCTCTCAAGAAGTGATGTCTCACATCACTATGTTTTGTTCTATTAGGTTGAACTACATTCTTCCCCATATTGACAATACTGGTAATGTCACACATAAGAGGAATTGAGTTTATGAACACTCAAAAATCTTCCAAGTGTTGTTAATCCACAAAAGCTAAGAACAACAAGAAGTTGCAGCTACATATTCAGCTTCAATCGTTGACAGAGCCACGTACTTTTGTATCTTCATTCCCCAGGAAATAATAGAAGACCCAAGAAAATGTACCATGCTTGAAGTACTCTTCCCGTGTACTAGATAGCCTGCAAAATCATCATCAGCAAACCCGATTAGATTAAAAGTATCACCTGCAAGATAAAATAGGACCAGGTCCACTGTTTTCTTCAAGTATCTTATTATCCATTTGGCAACTTTTAAATGTGAATCTCGGGGACATGCTTGAAATCTAGCACATATTTCAACACTGTACACAATGTCAGGTCTTCTAGCAGGTAGATACAACAAAGACCCAATAATTCCCATATACATTGTTTGACTCACAATGCGATCAGCTTCATCTGCTACAGGTTTGGAATTTCTTCACATAGGAGTATCTACACGTTTGGAATCAATCATGTTGAACTTCTTCAGCAACTCTTTCGTGTACTTCTCTTGAGTGATTGAAGTAACCTTTGATTATTTATTTATTTAAAGCCCCAAAAAGAAAGTTAGTTCACCCATCATGCTCATCTCGAACTTGTTTCCCATTAAACCAGCAAATTCTTCACACAAATGCTCAAATGTAATTCCGAAAATGATATCATCCACGTATACCTGTATAATGAGCAGTTCTTGTTCTATTTTCATCAGAAATAAGGTATTATCAATTTTCCTTCGTTTGAAACAATTCTTTAACAAGAATTTGGACAATCTCTCATACCAAGATATGGGAGCTTGTTTTAACCCGTACAAGGCCTTATTCAAACTTGAACACATAATTTGGTAGCTTAGCATCTTCAAAACAAGAAGGTTGATTAACAAACACCTCTTCCTTCATATCCATTTAAGAAAGCACTTTTGATATCTATTTGATACAATTTGAATCCAATAAAAGCAGCAAAGGCTATAAGAATTTTGATAGCCTCCATTCTAGCCACTAGCGCAAATGTCTCATCATAGTCTGTGCCCTCTTCCTGATTATAACCTTGAACAACCAATATGTATTTGTTCTTTGTAATCACACCACTCCCATCAAGCTTATTTCTGAACACCTACCTATTCCCTATAATTGTTTAGTCAACAGGTCTTGGGACAACGTACCATACCTTGCTCCCCTCAAACTGATGCAATTCTTCTTGCATTGAGTTAACCCAGTCTGCATCACACAAAGCCTCTTTTACATTTTTAGTCTCAATTGTTGAGATTAAAGCTGAAAATGCAACTAGATTTCTTGTTTTTGATCTAGTATGTACTTTAGAATTCAATGGTGAAATGAGATTATCAAGCGGATAAGATGAATTATGCTTTCAAGTAGGCCTTGATGCCAAGAGTTGAGGTTGATGAGTATCATTCTCTTCGTCTTCAGAATCCTCATTTTCTGGAGAATGAGATATTTCTTGATTTTCATTCTACGTGGAATAAGGTCCTTCAGATTTATCAGTGTCTTCTGTCTTTTTCAGATGAATCTGGATCAGCATTATCAGTCTTCAAATTTTCACTAGATTCAACCCTACTTCCTTCAATCTATTGAACTTGAAACAACACATTCAATTCATATTCATCATTTAATTTTATCCTTTTCAGATTACTATCTTCATCAAAAACCACATGAATACTCTCTTCAATGCATTGAGTCCTTTTGTTGAATACTTTGTAAACCTTAATTGATGATGACTATCCCACAAAAAATCCTTTGTCACTTCAAGGATAAAACTTTCCAAGATCATCTTTACCATTATTCAAAACAAAACACTTGCAGCCAAAAGCCCTTGAATAATTCAACTTAAGTTTCTTGTTGTTGAGTAGTGTATAGGGAGTTTTGTTCAAAAGCGACCTTATCAAGCACCTGTGTGTAACATAACATGTTGTGGTGACAGCTTCAACCCAGAAATTTTGAGGAACATTTGACTCAATAAGTATGGTTCTGGTAATACTCACCAAAGTTTTGTTCTTTCTCTCCACTACTTCATTTTGTTGAGGAGTTCTTGGAGCTGAAATGTTGTGACATATACCCTTTTCTAAGCGGAATTCTTCAACTTTTGAATTTTCGAACTCAGATCCATGATCAGACCTATTCCCAACAATCAAATTATTCAAGATAATTAAATCATTTTTAAAAACACAATCAGCACATCAGATGTCTCAGCTTTGACCTTAAGAACCTTGTCCATGTGAACCTTGAGTAATCATCAACAATCACAAAAATTTATGTCTTTCAACTTTTGCTTTGTCTTTCAGAGGTCCACATAGATCCATGTGCAACATTTCTAATGTTCTTGAAGAGCTCCTTTGGTTCTTTGACTTGAAGGATGATCTCAGTTACTTGCCTTTCACACAAGCTTCACACACTTTACTTTCGCTAAATTTCAATTTTGCAGACCCAGGACCAGGTTCGTAGAAACCAATTTATTCAGTAAAGACGAGCTCACATGACCTAGTCTTCGATGCCATAGATCAGCGTTATCACCTTGAGCACTTAGACATGCCAGATCGTCTCCATGAGAAGTTTCTAGGTTTGCCACACACATTTTGTACATCTTTGAGCATTGAGAACCACCTTTTTTGTAATAAGATTGATAACAGTGCACTTCTTAGAGGTAAAACTTCCTTCATTTCCCTTGTCACGGATCTGAGATATGCTAAGAAGAATGTACTTTAATCAACTCACATCATAGACATTTTCAATGGATTCTTTAAGTGATTTTCCAACTCTGCCAACACTTAAAATATACCCCTTCTTTCCATCACAAAAAGAGACACCTCCACCTTGAAGTGACTTGAGCGAGAGTAAGTTTTTGTATTTCCAATCATGTGCTTGGAGAATCCACTATCCATGTACGTACATTGACTTCTACTCCTCTTGCTCCCCTGCAGCAAGTATCACTTGTTATACTTGGGAACCCATTTCAACTTGAGTTCCCAGAAATCAGATAAAGGGGTGATCAAAGTGTTTCTTGCCCAGTGAGGTAATTTTAGGTCTTTTTTTATCTTAAATATTCTAACAGGACCAGATCCTCTTCTTTGAATTTTTTTCTGTCCTATATAAATCGCAAACCTTTCTTGTGATTCTTTCAAAGCTTCAAATTCCCCTTTTAAATGTCCATTTATACCACAATGAAGACCCAACATATTATCAAAAACATACACGTATTTGCTATGGGAGTTGTATGGGGGAGTAGTATTGAACCTTTCTAGACCCTTTTTGTTGTAGTTTCTTGTATTTGTTACATTGGAAAGTCATTTTGAGGATTTTGTTCATTTAAGGAAATTAGTGAGTTCTTCATTAGGCTGAACAAGGTCCCTTTCTAAGTTACTATTCCTTTCCAATTCTAAAGCAATTTTAGTCTCAGTAGGTTTTTGATTTTCTTCCAATTCAATTTATAAACTGGTAGACTCTCCTTTCATTTTTCCCGATTTCTCAATCATTATGTCCAATTGGTTTTTGAGTTCTAGTTTTTCAGATTCTAGAACAACCATTTGGTTTTCAATGACTGAAATTTCCATAACCATCTGCTTTGTATTCTCACTCAGATTTTCAAATTCAACTTTCATGGAATCTCTCTCAGAAGTTAACTCTATCACAAAATCAATCAAAACATTTGGTAATCTTCTCAATCAAAAGAGTAAGTATTCAAATTTTGCTTAGAGTCAAGAAGAGTTACATCATCTTCATCATCTTCATCATCTGACTGATCCATGAAAGGAAACATTTCATTCAATATATTTTCCTCATCTTGAATCACCACCATTGATACATATCTAAGTTCTTCAAAATCTTATGATTCACTTGAAGAATCACCCCATGCAGCAAGAGTTTCTTTACTACATAATCAGCTGCAACCTTCCGATATTTTTTTTGTCAAGTACCAGGTCCCTACGCTTGTCCTTTTCATCTCTTGACCTTTGATATTTTTTGTTTTCAGCCTTGAGTAGTGGACAATCCCTTATAAAATGTCCAGCCTTTTCACACTTGTGACAAGTGTTATTGGCAGTTGCAGCTCTAGGAAAATTTCCTCTTTTTCTGTAGCCTTTGTTTTTTCTTACAATCTTCTGAAATCTCTTTGTAAGGTAAGCCATATCATCATCTTCACTAGATTCTTCTTCAGGCTGGAATTTTAGCATTAGAGATTTGTCCTTCTTGGCTTCCCTTTATGACAAATCATGATTTCTGTTCATCTCATGTGTCTTGAGATTTCCAATAAAGCATCCATGGTTAAACCTTCAGATCCTTTGCTTTAGTGATAACATCTACCTTGCTTTCTCAGGACTTGGGAAGAATTTGAAGAACTTTCCTAACTTGCTTGCTCATACTGATGGGCTCTCCAAGACTTCACAGCTCATTTGTGATGGACGAGAGTTTGGTGTACATGTCATGAATAGTTTTTCTTTCTCTCATTTTGAAGTTTTCATATTAAGAGGTAAGCATGCCTATCTTTGACTCCTCAACTTGTTCAGTCCCTTCATGAGATGTTCTTATGCAATCCTAGATCTCCTTTGTTGATTCACATGAAAAGACACGATTAAATTCTTCAGCCCCTATACCACAAACAAGGAACTGCTTTGCTTTGTAGACTTTTTCAATCTTTTTCCTATCAACTTCATTGTAATATTGTAGACTCTTTGGAATAACTCAAGTGATCTCACAATCTTTTAATTCATACGTTTGAATAAATGGTCCATCCAAAACAATATTACATAGCTCACTATCTTCAGCCATGAGGAAATCATGCATCCTAGTTTTACACCAGCTTTAGTATTGGCCATTGAATCGAGGAGGTCGAGTTGAAGATTGACCTTCTTATAGATTAAGTGGAGCAACCATTCTAGAATAGGAATCTCTCTCGTGGTGTTAACCAGTAGAGAGAACCTGCTTGGTACCCCTTAGAATCTGTGCTTCCACTACTAATCAATGGACCAGTTCCCCTGACACACTAAAATGATAACAACTGTAAATAAATGTATATTAATGAAATAGTGAGTTTACATGGAACCTTATTTCTCAAGGGAGTAAAACCACGACCTGTCAAATAGGATTTTCAAACAGTTTCACTAGTCTTCAGGAGCAAAAGTAAACCGGTTACAATAAATGTCTTTAAAAGGTACTAATCTCTCTATCAAGCAATAACTCTATTTCTTGATGAGCCTAAGAAGATATTACTCTGCCGACTAAGCTTTCACCTCTAGAAAACATAGAATTTTCTAAGCAATCTTACATCTTGCCCACAAAACAATCAACCTACTAATGATTTAGGGTTTTCTAAGCAACACACACATTGCCCACTAAATTAGTAGAACTAACTAACTTAGGATTTCCATCTAAGACCATATTGAATCCTATATAAGTTTTCGAATCAGTTTACAATATCAGATAAGAAGAAATACTTCTAAAACACACACACGCTATCTTCACTTTAACTTGAATCGTTTAAGATATTTCTTCTTTTCGATTTTCTCAGCCTTTGCAAGAGTTCTTGATTTTCCTTTTTCAAGTTGCAAAAACTACTTTTTGAATGTAGAGTTGTTATGCTTTGTAGAAACGTCACAAACCTTAAAGTCATACCATTTGTTTAGGTTTCTAACGTATCTGCCGTTTCCGCCACTGTTGGAGACTGTGCACCAAATTCTTGTACTTTCCTCAGCTAGCAGCAAAAAGCATATTGAGCTGAGAACCAGGTACCTTCACAAGGTCCCTGTGTTTGTCAAATCATCAAAACTAAAAATAACAAACCTCCTAAGTGATTGTGGGAAAAAATACCACTTAATGGAGATCGGTAGCTTAAAACACATTAAGTCCTTACTAAAACACTTCAATGCTTTGAGTTTTGTCAAGTTGGACGTATCAATGATGTGATTGACTGATAAAGATAAAGGATGGACGAGCAATCTCTTTAGAATGGGAATGCTAGAATGAATTTCATTTGTTCAACTGGAGAAACATATATTAGAAAGTTCCTCTATATTTAAGATACTTTTCCTACTAGGACTTGGAAAATAGCAGGTTCCCTAATATATATATGCCTCAATTTTGTCATCATCCATATGTTCTGTGGTAAATCTCTATATTCATAATCATGCACCTCAAAAATTAGAGTTTACAAATTCTGAAGCTCTGAGATTGATGCAGAAAGACTATCATAAGATCAAACTTAGAGATATCTCAAATGAAATAACTTTGTAATAACTTGTGTAAATGAAATAAAAAACTTCCATATTCAGGGAAAATGGACAATACCATAAGATGGTGGAAACGAGAGAAAACTTTAAGATTTGCACAATGTAGATCTTTTGGATATAAATAGATAGATCTGGTAAAAGAAGGTAATATCTGGAAAGAATGATCACATAAGTAATCGGGAATTTGAAAACTTTAGCAACGATAATTATTATGCTTTTCTAAGGAAAGAGTACTAGGGACCATGTCACTTATCTCATCATGCGTAAACTTTGTTCTTTAAACTTCAGTCAAACAGAATTCATGGAGTAGATCATGCATTCCAGATGCTTTTATCTCACCGTTGGAATCTTTTTTTCTAACCATTATTGTTGAATGCCTCGAATCGGACCCGTTACAACAGAAAGGACGGGGGTCTCGTTATGGCGATTCTGTATTTGTGGCCCAAGCCTGTTAGGGCGTAGCTTAGCACTATATATAGACGCTATGGCAAACCCTATTCTGTAATTTTGTTTTTTGCCTCTCCATAATAAAACTGCTCCCCCTCTTCCCCGCGGACGTAGCCAATTTATTGGTGAACCACGTAAATCTGTTGTCTTGTTTTTCGCGTTTATATTTTCTCGTATTATATTGAATTCCGCATAACAATTATCATGTTTCTGCTGATAAGATCCTCCAAATAATTGTCTGCCACTTCCACTAAAATTTTATCGCTTCCCAACCTCCTAATAAAACCTTCAACGATCCATAATCGAATCAATCTCCAATTCTCAACCTGATAATCCTCCCGAAAACCACCAATATAAAGAAAGCAGGGTTTGAGGTGATAACTTAAATCGAGCAGTCCTAAGCATTTATCTGGATTATAAGCAATAAATTCACCTAAGGTTCGGGAAATATCCATCTAATTTCCTAATGTCTTGGCCACTTTTAAGAGATGTCCCGCAATCACTGAAATTGTTAAGGGTACTCCTTGACATTTTTCTACAATTCTCTTTCCAATTTCTTTAAACTCGAGAGGAAAATCATGTTTTGGTCCAAAGACCCTATCACAAAGTAACTTCAAAATATTTTCTAATTTCAAGAGGTTCATTTGATGAGGGCTAATAGAATTTGCATACATTGCTTCGTTTGTTTCCCTAGTAGTCAATAAGATTCGACACCTATTGTTGCATCAGGAAATATTAATCTTATGCTATCCCAAACATTCGTACTCCAAATATTATCAACGACAACAAAGTATCTTGGACCCTTCAATTTTTTTGCAACAATTTGGCTAACTCATTTTCATCCTTATTATCATAAATATCTTTTGCGATGTCAATATTTGTTTGCTTTGAAATGCAAGGTAAAGATTCTAACAACACATTTCTACTTACATATTCTTGAGATATTGAAATCCAAACATGAATGTCAAAATAATACCTGATAGTTAGATGATCATGAGCTTTTCTAGCGAATGTTGTTTTGCCAATGCCACCCATGCCTTATATTGTGATAATATCTAGATCCAAAACGATCCTTTCAATCTTTAAACTATTATCTCCAAGTCATCATCAAGTCTATGCACGATATCATCTTCCAAATGTTGAAGCAACCGATTACTTCTAGAAGAAGTGACAGTCAATGAATTTCCAGTAGATTCAAGAATTGGATAATCATTAATATCATGAGTGCTAGTGCTAAAATCAGAAACAATTTCCATCACTTCCCTGTTTATTGTATTTATTCATTCAACAACAGGTAGAAAATTCTTGTTTGGTGATCTTTCAGATGGATTTCCACATGTCCAGCTCATCTCAATAGCATCTTCTGCATATCTAGAAGGCACTCTTATTACTTCCTCCAAATATTGGATTTTTTCCAGATCACATCTACTTCTACTAACTTCTTTAACAACATTTTGAAAATATTCAGCACTATCATAAAGGGAATAGAGCATTTTAGCCGTTTGACCTTGAACGAGTTCTGGATGTCTCTGCTGAAACTGCTCAAGTGTTTGAAGAAGAGAAATTACCGTTGTATATGCTGCCATCAAATACTCAAGATATCATCGTCACAGAAGTTTTCACTTGGAAGTACCTTTCACAAGATTAAAATGATATCACTATAGAAAGATTTAAAACTTGGTTCACAAGTATTACAATATAAAGCTCCTCAGCTATTTACCAATTCTTTCTCAGAATTTTTTGTATAAAGCCAGAGGAGAAGGTGTAACATCATAATTCATCCATTTTGTTTGCCATTTCATAATAAATTCTCGTTCTTTTGAGGGATCGGACACCTTTTACTTAATTCAAAAGGCTCCAAATTTTGTAGATAAAAATTAAAACAAAGTTAAGGAGTAGGAGTAACATGATAATTTCCCCATTCTTTAAGATTTTCCCTTTCTTCTGATGGACAAGTTTGACATATTTTAAATAGAACCCATTTTTTGTATGCCTTAAATGTTGTAAAACCTGAAAAAGAATGATAAAAATACAATGAAACGATCCTACAACTTAAGCACATTTGAAGCACTCAACAACAGCACTAGCAGATAAAGATTGCTCTTCTTGGTCTATCGTGTCCTTTGTTGTATGTGTTCTGCTGTACTTGAGTTTTTCTTTGAAGATGACCTTCTCTTTGTAAGATTATGAGTTTTTGTTTGTCAAATCTTGAATTTGAGTCTTGTGAGAAGAGACTATATCAAAAGGACATAAACTTCCCTTGCGGTGTTTTCTTTGTGAGTTCTTGATAAGACTTGCTAGATCTCTCATTATTGAATGAATAATGTTGTTCGTTTATGTTGTACATATCAATCCCCAAGAGGATTTTTGACCATAGAAACAAACAACCTCGTCCGCTCTTCCTATTAGTGAAGTACACTACACTTTTCACCAACCAAACCGACAAGAGTGCTTTACAGTTGTACCCCATTTCGAATGTGGACGAGAGCACTCTATCAAGACCGGGTGCCTACATTTGTGAGGATCATCAAAACACCTAGAATGTAACAAGACCGATCATCATTTAGTTTTGGAAGATATCTTACTTCTCATGTACTGAGGTTTAAAATTGCAGCATGTTTCTTAATGCAAAATAAACCGTTCAACGCAACTGACATCAGAACCTACCTACAGGGATATAGAAGGGGAATTCATCAAAACACCGAATTTGAACAATGACGGAAGAAAAGCTTTTTCCATCTTCCTTTTACTGATCAGTGGTGCAATAAGATTCGCTTCCGTCCAAGAAGTATTTTGTTCCACCCTGAAGGATCATAGAATGAGATATATTGAAATCCGTAAAATATGTTTCAGAATAAAGAGAATTAAAGAATTTAGTGATGCACTTGAAACGCATTAGTGATTTGACAGGAAGCCCTGTGAATATTTGTATGAGTATTTCTTCGGGAATTAATGGATTCGTCTTTTTGTACACATGTTGGACGCTTTTAAAGCCATTATAGAACATTTATTTATGTGTTGATTTGTCAAGGTTGATACATTTTTTTAATTAGTTAAGGACTTGTATTTTTGTGTCTCCAAAATAAACAAGTAGATGTTTTTCTTACGGAGAAATGGTTTGATAGATCCATGTACTTGTATTTGTTTGTATTCTGAACCCTTTTAATCTTTAATTTATCAAATGGACCCTAACTTATTAAAACACGACATTTGAAGCCCATGTGATTATTGACCGAATTGATGTGGCATAAATATTGTTGAGTTGCAAAAATGTGTTACTATACTCGTTTTCAGGCGCATAAATACACTATATTTTATCTAAAAATAATATTTCCTTTTATAAAAACTTATTTATTCATTAATCGATTCCCAGCCCAGCCCACCCCTACTCCACCCTACTCCAATTTCTCTTCTTCTTAGACAAAATCACCCACCATACCTATTCTTTTCTTTTCTCTGAAATCACTAGTCATGCACGTGGTTTTTCTTCTTCAATCCACTTTCTTTTGTGCAACAAATCAAAATCCACCATTATTTATTTATTGTCAACCTCGATTTTTATAAATTCTTAGTCTTTTTTATTTTAAATGTTGAAACCATTGTTTGTTAGCTAGATTCAAAGAGGAAATATGATATGTATTAATGTAAAGGGTAATGGTGGGTATTAAAAAAAGTTGAAAACTCCATTAATAAGCTTGAAAAACAACAAATGGGTCTTATGAATTTCTGAAAGTAATTCAAATTTTTAATTGGGGCTCATGGATTTGTGTTAGTTAACTTAGTTTAAATTTCAAGTCAAATAAAGATGAATTTCATCTATTTGACATGAATTTGATGCTCAAATTGTAAACAAATATGAAGATTGAATAACCTGTCTATTTATAAAAATTCAAAATTTACAAAAGTTAAATATTTGAGTTTTTTATTTTATTAAGATTTAATTCATGACATGTCAGTGAAAAATTACGTGGAATTACATGGGTGAGAGATTGGATTAGAGACACAGATCATATAAGAAAAGTGTTTAAAATATAGTGTTTTAACGAGTACAGGGTCTAGTTTACAAAATGTTAGATAGGAGGGTTCACGATACAAATGCATACAAGTACTATGATTCATCAGACCATTTTCCTTTTTTCATACCCTCAAACTTACGTTAGCTGCTTTTAATATTTCTCGCTATAGCGGTAAAAAAATATTCTCTTTAACTTCTTGATTTCTACACAGCAATGGACTGCAAATATACTAACCCAATAAACTTGAAATCACAATCATATATATTAATTATTACTAACAGTATATGAGACTAATGCTACGATATTAGAGACTTGTTATTCAAGAAAACATGGCTCCACAATTGTCTCCTGTGCTGGCAATGTCAATATAGAATATAGACACTTGGCTAAAATGGAAATTACAAAAAGAAATCCAAATTCACCACATCAATACGAATATAAAATTGAGTATTGTTCTTGCACAAGGCAACTCACTAGTGACATCTCAAGTCTAATTAGGATAGACATTATAACTTGGAACACAAACAGATTTTCTGAGTTATGGATTGGACGATACCACAAATAGTCTCTTTCTCATGATATGTTCGTAGCACTTCAATTCAAAAAGTTAAGATAGTAGATTACTTCATCCATTTTTTTTATGAAAGACCATACTACATATTTCTTTATACAAATAATTTTGCCTTGAATAAATCCAAGACAGTGTTTCGGACTTAAATTCCCTTACATTGTCCAATTGAATGATCTAAACATCCAAGTCGTATAATTGGACTTGAATTCTCTCATATACCATGAAGTAGTAGCACAAGATTGAACTCAAATGTTTAATGAAACAACATTATATGAAAAAAAAACTGCTTTCAAATGACAAATAAGTATGACTCTCTGATAGAATGTATGCCTTCACTTAATAAGTAATGGACCAGGTCCCTAACTATACTTCAGAAAATATGCAGAAAATTAAATGCAGTAAAATCAACACAATGATTTTACGTGGAAACCTCCTTGCTTAAGGGAGTAAAACCACGACCTGTTCCACAGGATTTTCAATCGTTTTCACTAATCTTCAAAAGCAGAAGTAAAACACGATTACACCAAACGTAAGAATGAGTTATCAATCTTACCGTTAAACAATAGTCCTCTATTGCTCAACAAGCCTAAGTAGAAAACTATCTACCCACTAAGCTATCCCCCTTGGACAACCTAGACTATAACAAAACACACCAAGTCCTTTATAGATTTAGGAGTGGTTTACAATATAAGAACACGAGAATAAATTCCTAAACAACTAGACGAAATGCTCCAAATGTTGCTGTTGTTTTGGAATGATTCTGCCTTTGCTTTCTATTAGCCTTTGCAAGAGTTCTTGAAAAGTGTTTATCAAGTTGCAAAAACTAAGGAAAAGTGTTTAGGAAAGTGCCTTTTATATGGGCAAGTCACTTTCCTAAACTTCTTTGCCATTGGCTGGAAAGGTCACACTTTCTGACGCCATCGGGAAGTGTGCACCTACTTTCTGCACCATTTCCAGCTGGCAGTTGACTGGCTCGTCATCATGAGAGTCTGGTACCTCTACTAGGTCCCTAGGATTGTTTCATCTGCAATACTTCGAACAATACACCTGCAATACTCAAATAGAAAACCCGGTACCTTTATGAGGTCCCTAAGTTTGTCAAATCATCAAAACTACAAATAACATTTTCCCCCTTTTTGATGATGACAAACAATGATATGATCTGAAATCTTCACCAAAATTGTTCCCCCTTACTGTGTATTCCCCCTTACTATATAAATTGTTCCCCCTGACTGTGTATTCCCCTTACTATATATTCCCTCTTAAAGTAATATTCCCCCTTACTTATTTAGCTACTTACAGTTTACTTCCCCCTTTTGGCATCATAAAAAGGATATGCAGTAAACCATTGAGTCAACATAAATACTGTACAGGATCAGAGCTAATCAGCAATCAAACAATAGAGGACAAGCATTCACAAAAGAAACTGGGAAGAACATCAAAGGAATAAAGTAACCAACAAGCCATTATAACATTAATACATTAAAATCAAACTAAAAATCCATTAACACGAGAATTTGCCACACAAAAAAAAAACACAAGGAAGGATTGATTGACAGGTTTAGGAAGAGGGGGGAGTTTTGGACAGGGACTGGATGACAAAAGTGAGTCGTGCATTGGCAGCATCATTATCCTTGATGGCCTTTTCTTGCAGGGCAGTTATCTTCGCCTTCAACTCATTGTTCTCTTTCTCCAGGGCTTGTACAGCTGCAGAACCAGGTCCCTCACTTTGTGCAGTAAGCAGTTCTGCTTTGAGTACAGCAATTTCAGCCTCTTTACTACTCAACCGCACAGTGAGTTCTTCAGTCTCATGCTTGAGCTGATCCAGGTCCGCAAGAAGTTGTGCCATTTTGCTTTTTGGCAAGACTCTGCCTTCAATGCACTCACATTCAACCAAGGTGTGCTCAGAGATGGTCTGTTTGACTGTCCCCACCTTTCCAATACCAAGAGGAATCTGAAAGTGCTTGAATACTTTAGTGAGAAAGTATCCATACCCCATTCCATGTACTCCTTTCCTCTCGATAACTGTCTTGTGAATGTGTTCAATCATAAGACCAGGAAGACTCAGAGCCGCAAAGTTGCACAACATCTCCATGATGTACAAGTCAGCAGCAGTAGCAAGTGTTCTCTTTTCAGTGCGAGGGAGAACCACTTTGTTGACGAACTCGAAGACCAGCTGATACTCACTCTTCATGATTTTCCTATAGATCCCAGCAACCTTGGTTGTGGGAGTCTTTGAAATCAGAGACGCAAATTCTGAAGAGCAAGTTTTCTCCTGCACGGACCGGGTCCCCTCACTAGGCACTCTGAGTATTTTGCCCAACACCTTCTCATTTAAAGAAATGGAAATATTGTTCACACGTGTGAGGAGACTACCATCCTCCAGAAATTGAACATTGTAATAGAACTCACGAACCTCTTCTTCATGGAGGATGGGGGATTGCTTGTTGAACAGGTGCAGCCAAGATTGGATCTCCACCATGTCGTGCAGAGAGTCCATGCCTGGAAGAGTGATAATCCCCATATAAAACACTCTTCCAGCAAGAACTGCTTGGTTCCTCAGACTGTCAACTATTTCCTGCATGTTGACATTCTCACTTTTCCTGGCTTGAGAACCAGGTCCCTGTGTCCGCTTCCTCTTCTTTTCAGTTTTCTTCCCTTTTGACTGTGACTTCTCAACCTTCTTTGTAACCCTTTCCCTTTTCTTTTCTGACTTCTTCTTGTCACTTATATTTTCAACCTCTTCCCCAGACAACTCAACCAATTTTTCTTTAGGTATCTTAAAGTTTGATACCTTGAAAGTTCGTGCACTTTTGACTGCAGCAGCAGATCGTGCACTTGCCTTCAAGGCATCCCCCATCAATTTCTGTGCAGCAGACCTTGTATTAGGTCTTCTCTTAGGAGCCTCCTCCACAACCTTTTCCTTCCCCTTTCTACTCTCCACCTTCCATTTTAAAGGTTCTTCTTCACTAGCAGATTCAGATGAAGAAGAAGAAGAGTACCGCCCTAAATCTGGGGTTTTATCAAAAATGGGTTGAGAAGGCCTTACCTCTTCTCTTTCAAGGGCATCAGTGTGTTCTGTTCTGGCCTCTTCTCTCATCATTGCAAGACTCTCAACCACGAGTTCCTCACTCGCTGCCAGAATATTTGACTCTGAAGCCCTGTGTTTTGGTAGATCTCCATCAAACATGTTGTCAGGCAACATGTCTTCACAAGTACCAGGTACTGTAGAAGTGTTTAGATCAATGGAGAAGAACGGATTATCTGGAGCATTTTGTGGGGGACTGGGTGGGAGAGGAATGCTGGCTGGAGCAGGTGTTGGAGAATAGAAAGCAAGGGGTGTAATTTCATCAAGTGTGCCCAGCATTTGCGTCGAAGAAGATGAAGAGGAAGACATGGTTGTGATACAGGAAGAAGTCGTTGAAGAACGTAAGAGAGAAGGAAGACAGATTTGCCTTTGAATGTGAGAGGTCTTTGTGATAAATGAGAGAGACAAAGTTTCGAGATGAATGAGAGTTTCAAGAGAAAAGACCCCTTTTTAAAAGAAGTGAGAAGGTGCCAGGTCCATTGATTAGACGCGTCGTTTGAGAGAGAAACGATTGGACTGATCGGTCAGAGTAACCGATGACTGACACGTGGCATTTTCAACGGTCAAAATTTTTAGTTTAAATTTAATGTAAAATGCTAACCTAGACAAGTACCAGGTACCATGATAGAGTTTAACTTCATTCCTTAATTGTTCTACCCTCTTCTTTTTGCTGAGCAGATCCCTATTGAAAGTATACCTACGAAAGGTACAAAAATGATCTCGAACAAATATTTAAAATTCACACAAAGGATACCTGCACAACAGTTCTAACCATCAAGGGAATATTGCTGTTGGAAGCTAAAAACATCACTTGGAGATCAACATCCCCAACTTCAGCCGATTTCTCTCAAATTGGTCCTTGCTGAGAGCCTTGGTGAAGATGTCTGCAATCTGTTCCTTCGTTGGACAGTATGTGAGCACAATATTTCCCTTCTCAACATGATCTCTCAAAAAATGATGTCTAACATCGATGTGCTTTGTTCTCTTATGATGAACTGGGTTTTTTCCCATACTCACAGCACTGGTGTTGTCACACATTAGAGGAATTGCTTTAATGTGGATCCCAAAATCTTCTAAGTGTTGCCTGATCCACAGCAATTGAGAACAACAAGCTGCAGCAGCTACATATTCAACTTCAGCAGTTGAAAGAGCCACAGAGTTCTGCTTCTTAGTGCCCCAAGAGATAAGTGAAGATCCAAGGAAATGAGCCATTCCAGAGGTGCTCTTCCTGTCAACTTGATAACCTGCAAAATCAGCATCTGCAAAACCAACCAGATCAAAAGTATCACCTGCAGGATAAAAGAGAACCAGGTCCCCTGTTTTCTTCAGGTATCTGAGAATGCATTTTGCAGCCTTCAGGTGTGAATCACGAGGACATGCTTGAAACCTGGCACACATTCCTACACTGTAAACAATATCAGGTCTGCTAGCAGTCAGATATAGCAAGGAGCCAATAATTCCTCTGTACATTGTCTGATTCACATAGGGATCAGATTCTTCTACTATCATCTTGGAATTTGTTCCCATAGGAGTGTCAATAGGTTTGGAATCAAACATATTGAATTTCTTCAAAAGCTCTTTGATGTACTTCTCCTGGCATATTGAAATTCCATTTGATGATTGCTTGATTTGCAGCCCCAGGAAGAATGTCAGCTCACCCATCATGCTCATTTTAAACTCTCTTCCCATTAGTGATGAGAATTCTTCACAAAGGTGTTCTGAAGTGGCTCCAAAAATTATGTCATCCACATAAACTTGAATGATAAGCAATTCTTGTTCCCTTTTTAATAAGAACAAAGTATTGTCTATCTTGCCTCTTTTGAAATCATTCTTCAACAGAAATTTTGACAGCCTTTCATACCATGCTCTTGGAGCTTGTTTCAGACCATATAGTGCCTTGTTCAATCTGAACACATGATTTGGTAGCTCTGCATCTTCAAAACCAGGAGGTTGCTTGACATATACTTCCTCTTTGAGATCTCTATTCAGAAATGCACTCTTCACTTCCATTTGATACAACTTGAATCCCATAAAAGCAGCAAAAGCTATTAAGATTCTAATAGCTTCCATTCTGGCAACAGGTGCAAAAGTCTCATCATAGTCAATTCCTTCTTCTTGATTGTATCCTTGCACCACCAGCCTGGATTTATTTCTAGTAATAGCTCCACTTTCATCAAGTTTGTTTCTGAATACCCACCTGGTTCCTATTATTGTTCTGCCTTCAGGTCGAGGAACCAGGTACCATACCTTACTTCTTTCAAACTGATGAAGTTCTTCTTGCATAGAATTGATCCAGTCTGCATCACCTAATGCTTCTTTAACATTCTTAGGCTCAATGGATGATATGAATGCTGAGAATGCAACTAGATTTCTTGTTTTTGATCTAGTTTGAATTCCAGAATTCAAGGGAGAAATAAGATTATCAAGAGGATGTGATGAACTATGCTTCCATCCTGACCTTGCAGCAGACTGATTTGGCAGACCATCATGATCTTCTTCATCAGGAGTGACATCATCTTCTGGGGAGTCTGATGTACTCTGGTTGGAGTTTTGAGTAGTACCAGGTACCCTATCATCCTGTTCAACCTCAGCATCCTCTTCAGGTAGACTGTGATTCTGATCATCACAATTCCTTTTTAGTTGTTGATCTGCATCAGTTTGAGCGCCTTCAATCTTCTTGGATGTTAGCATTTTTAACACATCATCATCATCATTTGATCCATCACTCTTCAAGCTTCCATTTTCATCAAAAACAACATGAATGCTTTCTTCAATGCATTGTGTTCGCTTGTTGAATATTCTGTAGGCTTTGCTGGATGAAGAATATCCAACAAATACTCCTTCATCACTTCTGGGATCAAATTTTCCCAGATCATCCTTCCCATTGTTCAGCACAAAACATCTGCATCCAAAGGCTCTAAGGTAATTCAGCATTGGCTTCTTGTTGTTGAGTAGTTCATAAGGAGTCTTGTTCAGCACAGCTCTTATTAGACACCTGTTGGTAACATGACATGCTGTGTTAACAGCTTCAGCCCAGAAACTTTGAGGAAGATTTGATTCAATAATCATAGTTCTGGCAATATTCACCAAGGTTCTGTTCTTCCTCTCCACTACTCCATTTTGTTGAGGAGTTCTTGGAGCAGAGAAGTTGTGGCTTGTACCATTTTCCATACAAAATCTATCGAGAGTTGAGTTTTCAAATTATGTCCCATGATCAGATCTAATACTGCAAACAACTTGATTCAATTTGGTTTGAATCATTTTGAAGAATACCACCAACTCATCAGCTGTATCTGCCTTTGATCTCAAAAATCTCGTCCAGGTGTATCTTGAATAATCATCAACAATCACCAAAATATACTTCTTGCCATTTCTGCTTTGAATCTTCAAGGGTCCACAAAGGTCCATATGCAGCAGCTCTAAGGTTCTTGATGATGTTACCTGATTCTTGGGCTTGAAAGATGATCTGATTTGCTTTCCTTTGACACAAGCTTCACATATTTTATTTTCAGCAAACTTCATCTTAGGCAACCCTCGGACCAGGTCCTTTGAAATCAATTTATTCAATAAAGATGAACTCACATGTCCCAGCCTACGATGCCAGAGATCAGCATTTTCATTTTGAGCACTGAGACATGTCAAGTCATCTCCATGAGAGATTTCCAAGTTTGCCACATACATATTTTTACTTCTGTGTGCAGTGAGAATTACCTTGTTTGTAGTTAAACTCACCACAGTGCATTTCTCAGAAGTAAACTTGACCTCATTTCCTTTATCACAGATTTGTGACACACTCAGCAAGATGTACTTCAAACCATCCACATGGTAAACATTGTCGATTGAATCTTCAAGAGATCTTCCCACTTTCCCAACTCCCAAAATGTACCCCTTCTTGCCATCGCCAAATGAGACTCCTCCTCCTTGGAGGGTCTTGAGTGAGAGGAAGTTCTTTACATCACCAGTCATATGTTTGGAGCAGCCACTATCCATATACCAACACTGACTGCTGCTCCTCTCACTCACCTGCACCAAAAGTCACTTGTTAAGCTTGGGAACCCATTTCAGCTTGAGTTCCCAGTAGGCAGACAAAGGAGTGATCAGATTGTACTTGGCCCAATATGGTAGACTTTGAATCCTTCTAACAAAGGACCTAGGAGCAGGAACAGATTTTTTCTTTGAAAATCTGTGAGTTGAGACAGGTTCTGTAGGACCAGGTCTCTCATTTGGTACATTCTGTCTTTCAGCATAATTAGAGTATCTTTCACAAGAGTTTTTCCAGCTGACACACTCTTTTTTCAAATGTCCATTTTTTCCACAATGCAGACACAACAGATTATCAGACACAAACACATACTTACTGTGAGGATTATAAGGAGGACTTATGTTCAGACTTCCTAGTCCTTTCTTATTGAAATTACTCTGACTTGTCACATTTGACAATAACTTTGAGGATTTGGTCCACTTAAGAGAATTTTCAAGTTCCTCCTTAAGTTTAACAACATCCTGTTCTAATTTGTTATTCTTTTCAAGTGACAATCTGAGATTTGTCTCAGACTTTTTCAATTTTTCCTCAATTTCAGCTTGCAAGCTATTTGGCTCTCCATTTAGTTTTTCAGCTTTTTCAGTAAGCTGACACAACTGATACTTAAGTTCAGAATTATTTAACTCTAGAGACACCATTCTTGCCATTGTCTCTTCAAATTGAACTTTGTTTTCAGAAAGAATTTCAAGTTCAGCATTAATGGCATCTCTTTCAGATGTTAGCTCTATTACAGAATCTAACATGACTTTTGACAAGGTTCTTAATTTCTTAAGAGAATATTTATCCAAGTCAATTTTCATGTCAAGAAGAGTTACCTGATTGTTCTCTTCTTCATTTTCTGTATGTGCCATAAGCAAACATATCATTGAAGACAGTTTCCTCCTCATGCACAGCAACCATAGACACATCTTTTGGCTCATCAGGATCTTCTGAATCACTTGAAGAATCCCCCCATGCAGCAAGAGCCCTTTTTACAACCATATCAGCAGCAGCTTTACGATCTCTGTTTCCAAGTACCAGGTCCCTTCTGTTTTCTTTGTCACCCCTATGCTTTTGATGGTCCTTGTTTTCAGTCTTGAGCAAAGGACACTCTCTGATGAAATGCCCAGATTTTCCACACTTGTAGCAAGTATCACCTTGAGCAGCATTTCGAGTCCCATTAGTTCCCTTTTTATACATTTTGTTTTTTCTCACAATTTTTTGAAATCTACTGATGAGATATGCCATATCATCATCATCACTTGAATCTTCTTCTGATTTATACTTCAAATCAGAGACTTGTCCTTCTTGGCTTCTCTTTTTGACAAATCATAGCTTCGATTCATCTCATGTGTTTTAAGATTGCCAATCAACGCATCCATGGTCAGCACTTTCAAGTCCTTGGCTTCTGTAATGGCATCAACTTTGCTCTCCCAAGACTTTGGAAGAATTCGAAGCACTTTCCTGACTTGTTTGGTCATGCTTATGGGTTCACCCAAACTTTTCAGCTCATTTGTAATGGAAGAAAACTTGGTGAACATCTCATGTATTGTTTCTCCTTCCTTCATTTTGAAGTTCTCATATCGCGAAGTGAGCATGTCAATCTTAGATTCTTTGACTTGTTCAGTTCCTTCATGTGCAGTCAACAAGCTATCCCAAATCTCTTTAGCAGACTCACAGGCTGACACTCTGTTGTACTCATCAGGTCCTATCCCACAGACTAGAAGAGTTTTAGCTCTGAAACCCTTTTCAATCTTTTTCCTGTCAGCATCATCATATTTCTGCCTGGGCTTTGGAACAGTAATGGTCTTTTCTCCATCCTTTTCTTCCATCATGGGAACAAAAGGTCCATCTAGTATAATGTCCCATAGCTCGCTATCTTCAGCCATAAGGTAATCATGCATCCTAACTTTCCACCAACTGTAGAAATGTCCATTGAAACGAGGAGGTCTGTGTGACGACTGACCTTCTTCGAGGTTAAGTGGAGTAGCCATTCTTAGAACAAAATCACTTCCTTGGTGTTAACCAAATAGGTAGTGCCTGCTCTGATACCACTTGATAGAATGTATGCCTTCACTTAATAAGTAATGGACCAGGTCCCTAACTATACTTCAGAAAATATGCAGAAAATTAAATGCAGTAAAATCAACACAATGATTTTACGTGGAAACCTCCTTGCTTAAGGGAGTAAAACCACGACCTGTTCCACAGGATTTTCAATCGTTTTCACTAATCTTCAAAAGCAGAAGTAAAACACGATTACACCAAACGTAAGAATGAGTTATCAATCTTACCGTTAAACAATAGTCCTCTATTGCTCAACAAGCCTAAGTAGAAAACTATCTACCCACTAAGCTATCCCCCTTGGACAACCTAGACTTCAACAAAACACACCAAGTCCTTTATAGATTTAGGAGTGGTTTACAATATAAGAACACGAGAATGAATTCCTAAACAACTAGACGAAATGCTCCAAATGTTGCTGTTGTTTTGGAATGATTCTGCCTTTGCTTTCTATTAGCCTTTGCAAGAGTTCTTGAAAAGTGTTTATCAAGTTGCAAAAACTAAGGAAAAGTGTTTAGGAAAGTGCCTTTTATATGAGCAAGTCACTTTCCTAAACTTCTTTGCCATTGGCTGGAAAGGTCACACTTTCTGACGCCATCGGGAAGTGTGCACCTACTTTCTGCACCATTTCCAGCTGGCAGTTGACTGGCTCGTCATCATGAGAGCCTGGTACCTCTACTAGGTCCCTGAGTATGTTTCATCTGCAATACTTCGAACAATACACCTGCAATACTCAAATAGAAAACCCGGTACCTTTATGAGGTCCCTAAGTTTGTCAAATCATCAAAACTACAAATAACACTCTCACATAATTTAAAAAGTTGTTCTTGGCTACTATCAGATGGGCACAAGTCTTATTTCCCGTCAATAAACTAAGGTAGATGAGTAAGAACTAAAGTGGTTACTTTACTGCATTGTTTTAATATATCTCGTGTAATTAGGCTAAGTATGTGCAAGTTGGTCCTAACACCATAGTTATCACAACGGCACCTTCAGTTCGTATGTTCTTCTTATTTCATATTAATGTCAAGCCAATAATATATATCATTTAGTTTTAAATTAGCGTCTCAATAAATATAATTTTACTGTTATATCAAATCGCTCTATACATCATACAAATATATGAAGTGTGGCAGTGTACACCATACACATATGCGAACAGTGTTCCATTTTCCTCATCCTGTCTACTTTCTTTAAATCGACAAATATTTACTTGAACCAATAAAAGCAGTTCAGCTGATACCAATCAAACTTCCATCTCGGACAACATTTCTAGATTAACAGGATGATGTGCAAGAGGAAAGTGTAATTGCATAATAAAAATTTGTCATCTGCTAAAGATTGATTTAGTGTTACATACCTTTCTATTAATGAAAAAGTTCATTTGCTTTATCAGAAAACAAAACAAGATTTTAGGATGGAAACGTTTAAATTAGCAATAGCGATTCGAGATTATGAATTAAAAATGCATTAAATTCTGAATTGAGACATGGAAATCATTCCAATGACAATTACCCAAAGAGAGTCATGTTTTCTATCGTATGTTACTATTCTTTCTTCATAACTATAGATGCCTTTGATATTGGTCTTCTCCGGAAACCCCTTCATTCCTAATTCTCTCCACATCATTGTATTGACATCATAACACGAACATAAAGCATTTGAATTTAAGTTAAGCATGACTAGGATCTCCGCATCACGGGACATGTAGGATGATATAGGTCCAAACACTAACTTTTTACATATTGAAGGAAATTGAATCATATGTTTATGCCATTCTTTTTCGGGAGTCTTCTTGAAAATCCATAAGTCAATGAATCCATCTACCCTGTACCCATAATCTATAACCCCTAATATACCACTCACCTCTAACAACTCGTAAGTAAGCACACAGTGAAATCCATCCACAATGTAATAATTTCGAAATTTTCATATTTGACATCAATTGCAGCACTGATAATAAACTGATAGATAACTCCGCTAATGCAAACATACGCAGAGAACGCGGAGCAGTAGGAGGAATGCTTTGAGTCTATAATTCATTTGTGCCTAAAATTAAAACCCACTATTTTCTATACCCTTGTGGTAGTGTTGCTGACAAACACTTTGTGTTTCTTCTTTTGTGGCTCAAAACCTAATGAATACTTATACCAAGAAATATATTTATTTGGGTAGGAAAGAAATCTTGCGTTCCTTGTGCTGGTATTGAAAAATGCAGCAAGTTGCATAAATGATGGTTCCCAAATATAAACTAAACCATTAACTGAATCCAACAAAGAATTTGAACAACTATAGAGTCCATCAAATCTCTCCGTTTGAAAAAGGGAGGCAAAGATATTTCCATGTTCCTTTTTCTTAACCGAGTAAAATGCATTCAGTGGAGAAAGAACATTGTTCCACCGGACGACAACTATAGACATCCACAAAATCTGACTGGGATACAATTGAATTACATAGTCGGGAAATCCATTCGAAACACACTAACAACTTAGCAGGAAGCCATGAGAAAATTTCAAATATGAACTCTTGAGGAATTGACGATTCTCTTTATCCAAAACTCATCTTGTTGTGAATGTTGAATTTCTTTGAGGAATTGAGGCAGGCGGCTAGAGTTCATTTAAAAACCCTACACACAAAATATTGGCTACCTTTCTTATTTTAATCTTTTTTTAACTCTTTTATTATTTTATTACTAATGAAAAATTAATATATTTTGACTAATATGCCCTCTCTAAGTCATGCTTTTTAAATTAATTACTATTTTTGTTTAGTGTACGTGTAAAACATTAATTCCCAATTTTGGATAAATGAATATATATATGTATTGTGCATCTGTTCTATGGAGTTGATGAAAATAGTAATTGCTGGTGTTGTTTTATTTACTGTTAATTTCCCATTCAAACTGACAAGTCTTGCTAAAGACAGCACACATTTGAATGAGGGATTTTTTCTTTAAATATCGAAAGAGACGAGTTGAGAGAGCAATGTGAAAATTTTTCTCGAGTTGAGACAAGTTAGTTTATTTTAACTCATTGGATTTCAGTTAAAGACAAAAATTATATGAATGAGTCCTATTACCTTTTTGATTGTTTTACATCTATACACTTAGTGTTGAAATATGTGCTTCCACTACAAGTCAACGGACCAGGTCCCTTGAGACAAAAAGAATAGTGTAGAAGAGTAAATAACACGGAGAACATGCACAAGCAGTTTACGTGGAAATCTCCTTGCTCAAGAGAGTAACACTACGACCTGTTGCACAGGATTTTCAACTGTCTTCACTAATCTTCTCAAGCAAAAGTGAAACCCGGTTACAACTAATGTGAGAAAAAGTTGTTATCTACGATCAAGTAATCTACATATTACTTGAAGAGCCTATGCGGATACAACACCGCCCACAAAGCTATTACCCCTAGATAACTTAGAAATTTCTAAGCGGATACCACACCGCCCACTAAACCACCTAACTCTAGATGACTTAGAATTTGACTAAGCAACAAAACAATGTTGCCCACTAAATAAATTAACCTTAATTGATTTAGAATTTTACAAACTCGAAACAAATATCTGAATCCTTTATAGATTAGAAACAAATTTACAATGTAAGCACATAAGACACTAGGGTATAAATACAACAAGACTCTTTAGCATTCCATCTGGTTCCTTGTTGATGATCAGTGTTCTTCCTTGAAGATGACCTTCACTTTCAAGCTTATGAATTTTGAGAGAAAATCCAAGTTTAGTTTGCCAAATCTTTAATTTGTGTTTGTTGGAAAGAGATAATATAGATCACCACAAATTCATTGACACAATCCCATTGGCTGATGGCCTGGACATCAGAAGAGTTGTGCATCTGCCGCATCAGAGGTTTCATCTTTTCTGACAGCTGTCTCGTCACCTTTTAATGCCACAGTCTTGCGGGGACCAGCTCCGTTAAAGACTTATTTGTGAGTTCTTCAAAAGGCTTGTTGGTTGACTTTATTCTTTAGATGAATTAATTAATATGGTGTTAGTCATGCTAGAAATATCAAAACATAAAGGGTTATTACCCATTGGAAAAGCTCCCTGCACCATTATGATTGGTGTAGTACGCTAACTCCTCACCAACCTTTGGCGTCACAGCTTTACAGTTGTAACCAATTATGTATCTAATGGAGGAAACTATGCCTGAGACCAAGTCCCTGCATTTGTGAGATACTGAAAAATACAATCTCGTCCTCTCTTCTTATTGGTGTTGGACACTGCATTTTTGACCTACCATCTAACATGACAGCTTTTACAGTTGTACCCCGTTTGTATTTGGACGAGAGCACTCTGACAGGGACGAGGTCCCCGCATTTGTAAGAATCATCAAAACACATTGAATATAACATTTCCCCCATTTTTTATGAAAGCACACAAATATACCTCACATTGTGTTTATCAATCATCAAACTGTCAGCAATTCCAATAACAAGGATATGATTCCTTGTTAGATCGATAAGTTTGTTAAATAGTCAAAACTTCATGACATGTTTGATCTAACATCTTCAACTCAACTTCGAACTAACATTTTCCCTCTTTTTGATGATAACATACTCATTCACCAGTTCCCCCAATGAACAAGAATTTTTTGGGTAACTGGAGTTGAATCATCCCAAAAGTTTATCAAATAATCAAAACATCAACATAGCATTTTCCTCCTTTTTGATGATGACATACTTATTCACCGATTTCCCATATCAAAAAGAATTCTTAGGGTAACTGGAGTTGAATCATCCCGAAGTTTGTCAACTCATCAAAAGAACAACATAGCATTTTTCCTTCTTATTGATTATGACAAACTTGTTCAACTTGTTCCCCTTGAAGAAAGAACCAGGTGCTCTTCAGGTAGCTAGCACTCTTCAGGTAGCAAGCATTGATTCCTCCGTTGGCAAAACCATTTCCTCTTCATGTAGCTAGCATTAATTACCCCTATCATCATGACCTATGTCTTCTTCCAACAGTGATAACACCATTGATCTCATACTTCTTCAAGAAGTTATAACACCATTTAGATAATACCTTACCTTAACAACTTTCCCCTTTTTGACATCATAAAAATGGTTCAAGGTGTAAACCAAGTTGACAAAAATACAGTTCATCCAAATTCATGACCACGTGTAAAACACTGAGCATGAGTAAAATTACATAAAATAATGAGGCAACTGAGTAGAAACAACACATTTTTCATCCATAAACAAAAGATAAGCCATCAAAGCATTCCAAATATAATTACAAATGAAAACCAGAATAATGCCCAAAAAGAGTAATAAGGACTAACATAGAGAGATAGGAATAAAAGGGATTACTTAGAGGCAATGGATTGAAAGAATAGAATAAATAGTCCATATCCCTTAGCATAAGATGACAAGAAGCTTCTCTTAACGTGCAACATGTTGTGCAGCCCAACCTGTATGTTGAAACTTCAAGGCTGCCAATTTTCCTTTTTTTTGGCACCTGGTCCCTCTGATAGTGTTGTTTCAGAAGTTGGACTTTTAGACAACCAATTTCAGTATTCTAGTTAACACGAGCATCTGTCGAAGCTTCCAACACCAGTCTGAGTTTCTCATAATAGAAAGATTTGTAAAACAAAAAAGTAAAGGCCTCCGAAATGAATAGATCAACAATTGAGGAACCAAGAAGTTTTTTTTACACTTTCTCTTCAGAAAACTTTGATTTCTTAGAATACTAACTTCTCCTTTTTTTAACATCATCTTTTCCACTTCTTCATTTTTCATGGAGGACTAGATCCCTCTTCACACTTAAAACATTTTCATCAAAGAATTCTCCAGCAAGAATAAAGTGGTTAACAATTTGAAGTGTGTTTGGGAAGAAGAAAAAAGAGAATTTGAAACACTATGATATTTGGAAGGTAGCTTGATTTTTTCTAGGGAAATAGAAAGAAATGTGGAATATAAAGAAGGAGAAAATAAGATTGCAGTTTGGCATTTAAAAGATGGGACAACAATCAGATACCTGAATAACAAACATGTGGCAATATTAAGGTTCTCATGTATAACTCAAACTCCAATGTTAAGAGTGCTAACCTTTAAAGGTATGAAATTGAACTTGTTAAAACATACATAACTGAAAAGCAAGGATACCTGCTCCCTTTGCATAGTCATAAAAGAGTTGATTGCTTCAGGTAGGATCCATTCACAAAAGGTCTAGCATTTCCATCATCAACTTGATTATTTCAATATGATTTTTAAGAGCTTCAGGATGCTGGTTTGTCCGCAGAAGTTGAGTCCATCAAGCTTCACTTGCTGTAATATCATCTACTCCTGAGGTACTTCTTCATTAATTTGATACCCAGCATAATAAGCATCGCCATGTACTTTGAATCAAAAAGTCACCTGATGGACAAAATGGAACCAGGTTCCTGTTTTCTTAAACTATCTCAAGATTTTCTCGTCAACTTTCAAATCTGATTCCTTTGTACGAGAATATAATCTCTGAACAAGGCTCATCAACATCTAGCTCCAAGTTAGTGACTCTAAGAGTAGAATTATTTTAGGCAGTCATAACATGAAACTTTTTTTAAGCTGCTTCAGCTTCTCTGGACTGGTACCAGGTCCCTGACTTTGATATGACGTCAATTACCATGAACGTTGTGTCATCTTCTTACCTGTAGCTAAGTTCCCATTCGAGTATAAAATTTGTTCTATCTTAGGATGGCATCACCCTTCTTTCTCATTGTCTTGACTTTAAGCATGTTAAGCCAATTGAGTAGCTCAGAAATGTACTTTTCTTGAAAACAAAGGTACCTTTTGAGGTTTTAATGATCTATAACTCCAAGCAGAGATTTGATTCTTCCATTATGATCATTTTAACACTCACTCTGTTGAAGCCATTATTGAGGAGCAACTTGGACAACCCGATCAGCTTTTTTGAGAACCGACTGTCATACTTTGCATATTTCAAACTAGGCTTGATCAACTTTTTTATTCTCACCTTCAGAATTCACATTATAAGTTTGAACTGCATCATCTTTGTTCAACACTGTCTAGAGGACCGGGTCCCTCATCTGGTTCATAATATGCATCAGCTTCCATGAGATAGCTGGATTAATGAAGAGAATGTTCTTTAGCAAGCTCACTATTTAGACCATCTCTCTATCCCAAAGAAACCCTTCCATATCAAAAGCTTGTTTTCGTTGCAACTCCTAAATTCTTCCACATTCATCCACAAACACACGACCAAATATTTTTTTTACACCTCTGACAAACTCTGCTGGAGAAAAAGTGTACCAGAACTATTGTTTCATCAATATTGAGATCAAACTTCTCAATATCATCATTTTTGGTCACAAAACATGTAGTATTCAACACTTTTGTCAGAAGTTATTTGGAAGACTAATAATCTGCTTATTCTACCTGAAGGATGGCCTTATGTGCTTCACTTTAACACCAACACTACAACCTTTGTCATCTGCAAATTTCATTTTGTGCAGATTGGGAACCAGGTCCCTTGACACAAGTTTGTGCAGTAGAGAAACGTTCACAAGAGCATGTGTCTCTTGTCATACCTTAGAAGAACAAAGTCAAATGAGAGTGTCACAATGAATAGTAATCAGATCAGCAGTACACATGTTCTGCATCTCTTTTCTATCAAGATCATCTGGAAGAGCAATATCGTGAGAACCCATTTTTCGACAAGCACTAAACTTTATTTAATTCATCACAAATCTATGAAACGTTTAAAAATTGTACTTCCACCATTGACGTGTTACACATCCTCAATAGTATATTTCATAGATTTTCCAATCATGAATTTACAAAAAAAAAAACATACCTTTTTTACCATTGCCGAATGAGACACTTCCACCTTGAAGTGATTTGAGAGAGAGAAGAATTTTTCTGTTTCCCCTTCACGTGGTTGAGCATCACTATTCACGCACCAACACTGATTGTTGCTACTTCTTCTAACATGAATACCATATCACTTGTTAGCTTTGGCAACCCACTTTACTTTGAGTTCCCAGCAAGCAGTTAAAGGAGTGATAAGAGAAATCTTTGTCCAGTGAAGTAAACTGATTTTGTTCAACTTAGGAACAGAAGCACGACCAGGTCCCTTGTTCTGAAAATTTTTCTATTGACCAGTACTACCAGGTCCCTTATTTTGTAAGTTCTTCTGTTGATCATACACAGGAACATGTTTCTTCTTCTGTCTATTTCTTAGTTTGGAATAGTCTGATGAATTTTCTCCACATTTTTTAAACAGAGGATAGTCTCTCTTAAGATATCTATCTCGACCACCATACACACACAATAGATCATCTGCATCAGAAAGAGATTTCTGGTGACGATTGTTTTGGGGGATCTATCTTATCATAGCCCACACCTCTTCTAATGTTGTTGCTTGATTAATCGGATTTGTAAGAATCTTAGAGGAATTTGTCCATTCGAGGGATTTTTCCAGTTCCTCTTTTACATTGACTAGGCCCCTCTCTAACTCAAGCTCTTTCTAATGCAATTTTGGTCTTCATTTCAGTAGTGTGCAACTTATTCTCAAGCTCCAGCTGCAAGCTGATTACCTTGTTCTTTCCTCTAAAAAATCTATTAGTTACCCCTTTCATCTTCTTCATCAATTCTAGATTTTCAGCTACTAGAACAACCATTTGAGTTTCAATATCAGATATTTGGGAAACTTATTCAATTTTTCCATCTTGAGAGATGTCTAGACTATTTTTTATGGGATCATTCTCTCTTGTCAGCTCACTTATCAAATCAAGTAATACAACCGCTAGATTTCTCAGCTTGCTAGTAGAAAAGGTATTCAAGTTTTGTTTGAAATAAGATAGAGTTACATTTTCATCAGCATCTTCCTCGTCTAATTTTGCCATGAAAATCTTATCTCTGTTTTCAGAATGATGTGAATCACTTGAGGATTTCTCCCATGCAGCCATATCCCTTTTTACTGCCCCAAAGAAGACTCCTCTTCTACTTATCTTTGGAAGGACCTGGTCCCCCCCTCTGTCTTTACCTTTTGCAGTCTTGACAAATCTCATGTCGTCATATTTATGCACAAGAAAGTTTCCAATGTAATGACTAGGAAGATAACTCTTGCCACACACTTCACTTGAGATTGTATCCTTGTCATGGTTTTCTTTCGTAGGATTGGCCTTATCAACCAGATCTGCCCTCTTGTCTTTTTCCTTAAGGAAAAGACCCTCATTTATTCTGTGCATCTATTTAACTTGAAGATGCTCAAATAGTTTATGCATCGTAATTACATCAGATTCTCTTGTCTTATTTCCAGTCACAAAATCATTTGTCCAAGATCTAGGAAGTATTTCCTGTAACTTAGAGACTTGCTTGACAATAAGAATAGGTTCTTCAAAGAACATGAGCTCATCTGTGATGTTGGCGAATTTGGTGGGCATTTCATGAATGTTCAGCTTCATTAATAGTGAAACCTTCAAACTAAATAGTAAATATATCTAGCTTAGATTTTCTTATTTCCTCAGTACCCTCATAAGTTGTTTTCAACAGATCCCAAATTTCCCTGGCTAATTCACAAGATAAATTCAGATCGTATTCATTTATACTAAGGCCACACATCAGTAGCTTCCTTGCTTTGTGATTTTTCTGGACTAATAGTCTGTCGGAGTCATTATAATGATTTCTAGTTTTGTGAATGACTCTTGTGACCTCTTCATCATTAACCTCCATAGTTGGAACATAAGGACCTTTACATATGACGTCCTATACTTCACTTTCCTCAGCCATGACATATTCTCTCATCCGAATCTTCAAATATTTATAAAGCTTATCATAAAAAAGAGGAGGTCTTGTGGGAGACTGATTTCTTTGCTTATTAAGTAGTGATGCCATTTTTCGCATGAACTTCTCTCTTGGTGTTAACAACATAGAGAGAACCTGCTCTAATAACACTTGTTGAAATATGTGCGTTCACTACCAGTCAACGGACCAGGTCCCTTGACACAGCAAAAGTAGTGCAGAAGAGTAAACAACACGGAGAACACAACACAAGCAATTTACGTGGAAGCCTCCATGCTCAAAGGAGTAAAACCATGACTTCTAGCATACGCGGATACAACAACACCCACTAAGCTATTACCCCTAGATAACATAGAATTTGCTAAGCGGATACCACACCGCCCACTAAACCACCTAACTCTAGATGATTTAGAATTTGACTTAGCAACAAAAAATGTTGCCCACTAAATCAATTAACCTTAACTGATTTAGAATCTTACAAACTCGAAACAAATATCTGAATCCTTTATAGATTAGGAACAAATTTACAATGTAAACACATAAGACACTAAGCTCTAAGTAAAACAAGACTCTTTATCACTCCATCTAGTTCCTTGTTGTTGAGCAGTGTTCTTCCTTCAAGATGACCTTCACTTTTCAAGATTATGAATTTTGATAGAAAATCCAAGTTTAGTTTGTCAAATCTTGAATTTGTGTTCATTGGAAAGAGATAATTTAAATCACCATAAATTCGTCGAGACAATCCCATTGGCTGAAGGACTGGATTTCAGAAAAGATGTGCACCTGCTGGATCAGAAGTGGCAGCTTTTCTGATAGTTGTCTTGTCATATTTTCATGTTGCAGTCTTGCAGGGACAAGGTCCCTTACAGACTTCTTTGTGAGTTCTTGAAAAGGCTTGTTGGATGACTTCCTTCTTTAGATGAATTAATTTAATATGGTTTTTGTCATGCTAAAAATATCAAACATAAAGAGTTATTACCGTTGGAACAAACAGTGTGATTGGTGTAGTACGTTGACGCCTCACCAACCTCTGACATGACAGCTTTACAGTTGTAACCAATTATGCATCTGATGGAGGAAACTTTGCCTGGGACAGGGTAATTGCATTTGTGACATACTAAAACATACAATCTTGTCTGCTCTTCTTATTGGTGTAGGACACTACACTTTTCACCTACCACCTGACATGACAGCTTTTACAGTTGTACCCCATTTGTATTTGGACGAAAGCACTCTGACAGGTTTGTGAGGATCGTTGAAACACATAGAATATAACATTTCCCCCCCTTTGATGATAGAACACAAATATACCTCACACTGAGTTTGTTATTCATATGACTGTCGGCAGTTCCAATAAAAGGGATATGGTTCCTTGTTAGATGGATAAGTTCGTTAAGTTATCAAAACTTCATATCAAGTTCGAGCTAACATCTTCATCTCACCTTCAAACTAACACTTACGAAGCCCATTAATTTCTAATTTTCTCCAATTTTGTCTTATGATGTAATCAAAGAAACATAAAGCACCCAAACATAAGTTCACCATGAATTAATTCTTCCCATCACAAGAAGTGCATGATATTATTGAAGGAAAGTGAATGATATGAATCTTCTATACTTCTTCTTCCTGAGTTTGTTCTAAAATCCACAAGTGGACATGTCTATGTCCTGCTTCATATTCAATGACGGCTAGTGACCCTTCACCTCTATTTTCAGTTGTAACATAAAATACAGCTACAACAAATCTTTTGTGGATAACAAACTTATAAAGAATTCCATTGATGTAAACCCTATGAATCAAGATCTGAACTATGAATAAAATCAAACAATTTCCTTTTCTGGGACAATATTATGATTTATATTAATGACTTTGAACTATTACAACTAAGAACGGAAATACGAGTACTGAATTGAACTACTCCAGAGACCCATTGAATAAATGTTGCTTTTCTTCGAAGTTGAAAGTGCGAGTAAGCTTTGTATAGTCCATGCTAACTGTATCTATTGTTTTCAAACACCACATCATACTTCTCCACAAGGAAAGCTATCAAGTCCAGACAATTTATAATGCCCGAACTCTTAAAAAATGTACGTGTCGGATACTTCAAAAGTAGTACATTGTGGAGAATCCAACACGGATGCGGCAAGAAATCCTTGAATGTTCCAGATGTGGTTTATATGGTGTAATTACCCAAACTCACATATCCGACCTTAGTAGGTACCCCTGTCTCCACATTAATGAAATTGTGAATCTATCCTCCATGTAAAAGGATCTGGATTAGTTGATTATCATTATATATAGCGAGTGAGAGCACAAAATGAAATCATAGGAATCTCCCCATTAACAACTACTTCATTGATGTCAACTTGTGTTTCCTTAGCCTAAGTATCATAAAATTAACTTTTTCAGAACCTTAACTGATGTAGTGCAAGAAAATTGGTTTCACTGACTACCTGTCCAAAACCAGAAGTAGGTGATGGAGGCATATATGCACTGCTGTATTGACAATAAAATAGAACAATCTATCAAGCTCTTTCTGAACCAATGAGAGTTCTTCAGCATGTACAGATTTTGTATGCGCTTTGGAGCTACAGTTTGTTTCGTACACTTTGGGGAAATTTTCAGCAAAATAGATAAATGAAGGATATAATAGACCTTGTATGATAGTCAAGAGGCATTTTTTGCCCTTTTAAGACTGCTGTAGTTTGTTTTGTTTAAATGGATTCATCCGAAGGCCCTTTTAAGAGTGATGTAGTTTCACGAAGGTGACATTTTCTTTTGACATATACCAATAAGAGTATCTACTTGAACCTGTCTACTATTTTCAGATCGACAATAAGAGCAGTTCAGGTGATACCACTGACCCCTAGTGATCAAACTTCTGTCTCAGACAAAAATTCTCCTAAGCAGGGGAGAAAGGAGAAACGGGAGCAGTCAAAATAAAAAAAGTTTCAGTAGATGCTGCTGTTGGTTCGGGCCTGTTGGACTCAGGATTTTCTGAGTTATGGATCGGTAGATCCTCATTTCAGATACCATACTCTCTTTCTCAAGGTTCTTCCATCAGATGGCCTGTACAAAAATATTTTCAAACTCGGTATCTGCAGATTTCGCAAATGATTTTGTCTTGCTTAAATTCAATACTGTATTTTGGACTTCAATTCCCTCACATATCGTTCAATTAAATGATCTAAAGATTCAAGTTTTGGCTTTTCCAATTGGCTATTTTCTAACTCTTCTTCAGTTGACTCACAAATAAGGTAAAAGACATAGCCATTGAAAAAGTTTTGGTTATTTAGTAAAGTCTAGCTAGGGCAGGGCATAGTTTATATCTCATCTTTAACCGGAAATGCATATATGAATGGTAAAGCACCTACATTACATGTAGAATTAGTCAATTAACATACAGACATGTATATATAACCTCTGTTTTTATGTCAAATACATTTGTGCACTCAAGCTCAGATTATTGTATACATTGAACTCCATTTTGCTGCATTCTCAAACCATCCATTAGGCCGAGATTACCGTAACTTTGGTCCATGGTTTCCTCATTTCTTTCATCTTTTGATGAAAGACCATCATGAGGAGTCTAAATAAAAATATTTTCAAACTCGATAAGTGCAGATTTCCCTAATGATTTTGACGTGAATAAATTCAAGATTGTGTTTTGGACTTGAATTTCCTCACATATCGTTCAATTAAATTTTGGGCTTAAGAATTATATATAACTCAAACTTACAATAATTGTGAACAAAAAACACAAGCTCCATTGTGTTACCATACTTACTGTTCCTAAGGTCGTATGGCTTTGCACCAAAAAATGGGTTTTAAAAAAATAATAATTCAGTTCCTTTGTAAAACTTTTTTTTTTTACAATTTTAAACTAAAATAAAATAAATTTGAAATTTTAGGCAGTCCTAGTTGTAATGTACTACAAAGAATATAAAAAGAAATAGAGTCCTACCAGGAAACAGAGAGGCAAAGGGAACATAAGAGGCTAGAAGGAAAAAGAAATTTAGCCGCCAGTCAACCTTCAACGTTATGAGTTCTTCCGGCAACATTATGGAAAAGTCTCTGCCTTTGTTCTTCAACTTGACAATCTTTACAACTGTAACTTTGCATATTCTCATCTAAATTGTGTTAATGGTTTATTTTTTTCTTGGGAATCATGTGTATGCAACCTAATGCAATTTGCTATCCCAGCATAGAACAAGTAAAATTTCTTCCCAGCCCAGATGAAGGAAAATGCTGGAATACATTTTCATTAGGTTTTGAGTCAAAATAAAACAACTACAAAGTTCTCTAGACAACATATCATCCTCGAGAAAGGCGCACAAAGTACTGAGTTTTCACTTTAGGCATAGACAAATCATGGAGAGACACTCACAACATTTTTCCTTGTATTTCGTATTGTATGCCTAGTGTTTGCCTATCAATTTGATATGGCAAATTATATATCTATAGTTGCATTTGATGTTAAATCTGAAAAAATCGAAAATATTGCATTCTAGGATTCTATTGAGTTCTTGTACATTACCAATTGATCGAGGTGAAGGGTAAACTAGGGTCATAGAGTACAGAAAATGGGTAAGAGGATACTTTGACTTATGAATTTTAAAGAAGACTACAAAAAGAGAATGGGAGAGACATATTATTGGGTTTCCCTTGATACAGAACACTAGAGAGACTAGAATTGCATCATTCTTCGACGAGGATATTGTATTCGTCGTGAACTCAGGTGATTTATGTTGTTTGTGCTATGATTTCACAAGAAAGAGTTGGAGAAAATTGAAAATCAAGGGCCTCCTAAGCAAAACGACATCAAAGGCATTTATAGTTATGTTTAAAGTCTTGTTCCCTATGGGTAAGTTTGTTCAAACTGGAAGGTATTCATGAGTGCTTGTATGTCAAATATCTTGTTGATGACCTTTCAACAACTTTTTCATTTTACGATAATATTTTGTTCATTCATGTAGTAATGCTATGACCAAACAAAGTTGTGGCATAAGAGATTACTTTCTAAATATTGCATGTATTTGAAGTGAAAATATTGTGTATTTTTTTATTTCCTATAAAAGCTGACTATTCTTGTTAAAGGCAGCAACATTTGATAGAGGGGTTCTTTTATAAGAGAGACGAGTTGATAGAGCCATCTGGCCTGTGGGAATTTGTCTCAACATGTATAGATATATGTTATATTTCAATTATTTCTATTAAACAAGGGGAAAATCTAAATATACCCTTCAATTTTGCGATTTACAATTGATATACCCCTTATTTAAAAAGTAATGCTTATATTGATCTCCTAAATCCCGGTGTTATGATGTCAGAAGAAAGAGTTGGAAGGTATATATCTCATCTTTAACCGGAAATACATATATTAGTTCATGTGTAAAATTGTAAAGCACCTACATAACCTCGGTTGTTATGTCACATAGCTTTATACATACATTTGGGCACTCAAGCTCAGATTATTGTTACTCCAAGTTTAACTAGTTTGTTTCTTTTCTTTGATTTGGATAACAACCCTATGGACAAAACGATAGAGTTCCTCGTATGCATCTGAATTCAATACGATGCTCTCTTTGTAATTTAAAACCAGTGACCCATAACAACAAACTTTCTAGATCAACGGGATTTATGCACAGAGAAGGTGTTGAAACCATCCATACAGATTCTGTTAGTGGAGTTATCTATAAGTTTATTAATGGTGTATAGCTGAAAAATCCAGAAAAAAATCAATTAACTTGACCAATCCAATTCAAACTAAAACAACTGATTGATATATTCGAAACTATTGCATAGTGGAATGCATATCATGAGTCAATGTAGTATTACGAGTTTAAAAAGGTGAAGGCTAAATAAGAGGTCATATATTATAGAAAGCATGTAATATCATTGGCGTCCCCTCCACATGGAACCATATATTACATTTGCAATCAGTGGTAGTTCTATTACTCAATTGTGTGTTTTGGCTTTTAACATTACGTTCCATCTGTTTGCCCATATTTTGCATATTGTAATATTATTTTGAGCTGGTTATTTGACTAATAGAAATTGAGCAAGAAAGTCACTCTGTTTTTGTCATCTAAGACGCAAAAGTTACTTTTCTGATACAATAGCCTCTGCCTCTGCCTCCCTTCTTCACATGGAACCAATGAAATAACTCTATGAGAGGTACTCTGTTTTCAAGTAGTTTGCATCGTCTTCATCATCACCATATTACTAAGAACAGAACTAACATTCTCCTTAAAAATTTTCTAGTCTCACTTTCATTATTTGGAGTCACAGAAGTTGCATACAACTGAAACAAGTGTTGGTGTTTTATTGTTTAACGGGTTCCGTTTTCCTTATCCTGTCTACTTTCTTTAGATCGAAAAATATTTACTTGAACCAATAAGAGCTTTTCAACTTATACCACTGATAAAACGTTTCATTGGATGGCGAGAAAGTTGAAGCATAACAGTTATGTATGGAAATCCACTGTCAATTTCTGCTGAATGTCTCTCAAAGTGATTGTATTTCCATTATAAAGTGAGAATAAAGATTACATATCCCTAAAGATCCATCATTTCTATCCCTAAAGATCAGCTATTATATCTCTACAAATATGATGTCTATCCCTAAAGATTAGTTATTCTATGTCTACAAATCTGCTATTCAATCCCTCCAAGCCCGTTATTCTATAACAATATTTATTCCTTTGATTCTATAACAAATATATATATGATCATGATGATTTATATCACTATCTAAATAATCTAATATATACAATTATTTAGATTTCCATCATTTTAATATCCCCCCTCAAACTGATGTCGGTGGATCAAGAAGCATCAATTTGCCTACTAGAAACTGATGACGTTGTCGTGCTATAGATTTTGTAAATCCAGAAGCTATTTGAAGATTACTGGATAAATGTTGAAGAGTAATGACTCCTTTGTCTACATCGTCTCGTATATAATGACAATCTACCTCCATGTGTTTGGTCTTATCATGAAAAAATGGATTAGTAGCAATTTTAATAGAACTTGTATTATCATCATGGAGAGCAGTAGGATGAGATTTAGAAAATCCAATCTCAGCAAGTAATCCACGAAGCCATACAACCTCAGAGAAAGCAGTAGACGTGGATCGATATTCAACCTCTGTTGAAGATTTTGACATACGATCTTGCTTTTTACTCTTCCAAGATATCAATGACTCTCCAAGAAACATGCACCAACCAATGACTAAATGATGAGTATCAGGACATCCCGCCCAGACAGAATCACTAAAAGCATTAAGACGAATAGGAGAACCAATTGGAAAGAATAATCCACAAGTAGATGCTTCTAGAAGATACCAAATGACGCGATGAACAGCCACCAAATGGAGATGACGGGGATCTTGCTTAAGCTGACTAACTTGTTGAACTGCAAAAGAGATATCAGGCTGAGAAATAGTAACGTAATTTAGATTCCCAACTAATTGTCGAAACATAGTTGGATCCGGAAGAATATCGCCTTCCTCATGACGATTCTTCACATTCAATTCCAATGGAGTATGTACGGAGGAGGAATCTTGAAGACCATCCAATGAAATCAGATCTTGAGCATATTTGTGCTGGTTTAGAAACACAGCTGAAGCAACATTATGATCTTCCGAAGCAAAAAAATATATAAGAGCACCAAGATCTTTCATATGAAAAAGAATCTTTAAGTTGTTGTTGGAGGCTAGTGATTAGTGAAGAATCGGTTCCTATGATAATAATGTCATCTACATACACCAAATGAAGAACACAACCTGCAGATGCTTTTCGAAGAAACAAAGATGAGTCATATTTGCTCTGCTCAAAAGAAAACTATAGCAAAGTAGAACGGAACTTATCAAACCAAGCTCTTGGAGCTTGTTTTTATCTATACAAAGACCGCTTCAACTAGCATACATCTAATGTAGGCGATAAGAACAAACAATGTGGAGGTTTTATGTAAATATCTTCTTTGAATCACCATGGAGAAAAGCATTTTTGATATCCGTTTGATAAAGAGACCATTTTGGTGAAGCAACAATGGCAATAATAGTTTGCAACATAGTCATTTTTGTTATGGTGCAAAAGTCTCCTCATAGTCCACCCCATACTCTTGTTTGTTACCAAGAACAACCAATCGAGCATTATATTGATTAAGAGTTCCACTTGAATGGAATTTGAATGCATAGACCCATTTACATCCAATAGGGCGGACATTTGAAGGACATGAAACAATGTTCCATGTGTCATTTTCTTTAAGAGCCAAAATTCCTTCCTCTATTGCTTTCTGCCAACAGTCATGCTTGGAAGCTTGTGAGTAACAAGTTGGAACAGAAATGTTAGATAAAGTAGAGGAAAATCCATACAAATCGGGAGTACGCGATACTATGGTAGAGCGACGAGTAGGCTCAAGAGGGCACGATCTTGAAGAATTCTCAGATTCTAGTTGTGGTAAAGTTTCAGGCAGTGGATCAGTGTCGGGATAGGATAAAGTTGTCTGACATTGTTCATACACAAATCCAGGTTTGAACCTCTTAAGAGAAGATGATAAATCTGAAAAATTAGGAATAATAGGAGAAGTAGAAGATGAATTGACAATCATAGGAAAGAAATACTGATTCTCAAAGAAAACAACATTTCTATAAATACAAAATTTGTGAGAACATGGATCATAGCAAATAAAACCTTTTTGTTAAGTACTATAACCCATAAAAGAACAGTTAGTAGATTGTAAAGAAAGTTTATTGCGCTGAGAAGGAGGCAAATGAACAAAACAACCACAACCAAATGCATGAAACTCACTATAGTTAAGATTTTGGTGATGAAGACGAAAATATGGAGACTCAAAATTTAGCACTTTAAATGGCAATCTATTAATTAAATAGACAACATTAGACAAAGCTTCCACTCAACATTTAGATGGTACAGAGGACTCAATCAACAAAGTACGAGTGACATCTAAAAGATGGCGATTTTTAGGTTCAACAACTTCATTTTGTTGTGGTGTGTATGGACAAGAGAGTTGTGAGACAATTCCTTTGTCAAGTAAGATTTTTTTTGAATATATAAGACATATATTCTCTACCAGAATCAAATCTTAATAATTTGATGGACGTAGAAAATTGAGTCTCAATGAAAGCCAAAAATGTCTTGAAAATGGAAAATACCTCAGATTTCAATCGAAGAATATACACCCACGTAAACTGACTATAATCATCTATGAATATCACAAAGTAATTTAAATGAGCATGAGAGATAATTGGTGAGATGCCCCAAACATCACTAGAAATGACATCAAAACACTTTGTAGCACGACTACCAAAATTAGAAAAAGACAGAGTTTTACTTTTGCCTAATTTAAAAGTAAAACCATCAATGGAAGAAATTGAAAATTCATTTTTGTTTCCAAATAAATTAGATTTGATAAATGAGACAACACAACAGAATTTGGATGTCCTAGACGTTTGTGTCAAATTTCAGTCTTACTAGCAGTAGAAGTACAAGCAAAAGATAAAACATGAAGAATAGAAAAGTTTATAGGAAACAATCATCCAACTTTAGGCCCCTTTGTGATTATCGTCCCCGACACCTGATCCTGCACAAGACAACCATTACGAGAAAAATTCACATCACAATTATCTACCAATTGTCAAACTGAACTAAAACTAGTTGAGACCTTTGGTAAAACAAGCACATTCTTGAAAGTTGGAGTAATATCCCCAACCTTGGTAATGGGTAAATTACTACCATTGGAAATCTGTATTTGTGATGGACCTTGATACTTACGAACATTTTTTGGGATGCTCATTGAGTTGTTCATATGATTGGAAGCACCTGAATCAACAATCCAAAAATTTGATGTAACATCATTACCTTGTAATCCCAATACTGAAAAGGCTGACACGATCATTTGTTAAAACATTTCAGGTGTATGAACTTGTCCTGAAGATGAGTTATCACTAGTGGAACCATTTATCCTATCTTGAAAACTGTTGACCGTACGATTTTGAGGACGCATGGGACACTCTTTGATAATGTGTCCTTGTTGTTTACAATAATAATAGGATTTCTTGCTAATATTGCTAGCAATATGCCCATATTCCTTCCAACTGCAGCATCGAGTTCTACTCATATCCCTGCCCTTTCCTTTACCTTTAACAATAAATGCAACAGTGACGTCATATTCCTTCTTGAAAGCATTTTGTGTGACAAGACGTTGGTTTTCACGAAGTAATTCCCTACAAAAGATATCCAAAGAGGGAGACGGGTTACGATTCATTAAGTTAGAGCGAACACTCTCAAAGTCAGAGCATAATTTCATCAAAAAATTGTCTCGCTTACTTTGCTCATTAATTCCCTGAATCAGTGATAGAGATTCAATAGTGTAACGACCTGTTTAGTCGTTTCGAGCAGTAGAATTACTTTTGATAATAACTGACTGTGTCGACGGATCACACAACGGACCGTAATGGTCACGACGGATCTTCGAGGGTCTCGTTCCAAAACACTTCAACTCTGAAAATTTGGGTATGGGGATCAACTCTCTGAACTTCGCGACGGAATGGCAGCACGGACCGTCGTAGATACGACAGACCGTCACAAAACCCTTCACTGAATTTGACTCTCTGCACTCTGTGACGCCCTGCAGGACGGACCGTCGCAGGCACGACGGGCCGTCACGAGTGACGTAACCTTGACTGGGTCGGATTTCTGTTAAAAGTTTTTAAGGGGCTTTTTGGACTATTCATGGTTATAATTATAAAGTTAGTGGGTTAATGTTAATAATTTATTTAGTTGGGGATTAAAGAAGATAATATGGAAATAAATAATGGGGTGTTTTTATCATAATGAATTATATGGTAATTAGGGTAAAAAAAAGAATTTGAAAGAAGAGAAAATTAAAAAGAAAAGAGGGGAGAACGAACGAGAGAGAGAAAATGAAGAGGAAGGCGGCATTGGGAAATAGCTTGCTGGATCACGATTCATGGTGGAGGTAGGTTATGGTTTATTCTATTTCATAGTAAACTCTTAATAGCGAATGATATGTATTGGGTAGTATTGTAAAGTCTCCTATATGCTTAATTGTGTGCTTGCATGATGTGATTATGTAATTGTAATGGATTGGAAAGATAAGGCATGTGAATCTTAAACCTTAAATCCACTTTGTTAATGATGATGCCTTGGTATAAAAGAGGGCTTGATGAACTAAAAGAATGAGATTAGGGGATCAGGTGTCACGAACCGACACGTAGAATTAGGGGATCGGGTGTCACGAACCGACACGTAGAATTAGGGGATCGGGTGTCACGAGCCGACACGTAGAATTAGGGGATCGGAGTGTTACGTTCCGACACCAGGATAATAACAAGAATGAATATTGAGGGGATCGGAGTGTCACGTACCGACGCAAGAGGAATAAAGAGAATAAATCGTGAATTATGTTAATATACTCAATTTGAAGAACCTAATTCCAAAATGAGTATGGTGTGGAGGCTTGAGTCCTCATAGGTGTGTTTGGTGTTGTTGCCAATGATTCTTGACTTGTTGATTGTCACCTGTTAAGTATTGTGGTCGATTTTATGTTATTGTTCAATATATATTGCTTTCTATTCTGAGTTGGCCAATGATACCTACTCAGTACGTGTTCCTTGTACTGACCCCTACTTGTATTCTTTTTCTTTGTTAATTATGAAATGCAGCAAACGCACCATCAACTTCAACTCGTCCGCAACTCTAGCCAGTCTTCATCACACTAGATTTCAGGGTGAGCTATTGTTTCTAGCTTGGACTGGATCTCTTCTTCACGTCTTGATGCCTTGAATTTCTAGCATAGACTAGCTTTTTATTTATTTTAGCTTCTTAGATACTCTTAGATTTAGTAATTTGAGGATAGATGTTCTTGTGGTGATGACTTCCAAATTTTGGGAATAATAATTATTAATTTTTAGAATGTTGTTTATTGGTTATACTAATGAGTTTTAAGTCTTCCGCATTATATATTGTTTATTATGTTGAAATGTTGGGGTTTAGATTGGTTGGTTCGCTCACATAGTAGGATAAGTGTGGGTGCCACTCGCGGCTCGTTTTGGGTCGTGACAAACTTGGTATTAGAGCATTAGGTTCGTCGGTCTCATCACACAAGAACGAGTCTAGAAGAGTCTTAAGGAACGGTAGGGGGACGCCTTTACTTTTCTTTGAGAGGCTATAGGACTTTAGGAAAATTCCATTCTTTCTTTCTTTCGTGCTATTACTTGGATCCAATTGGTATCTAGGTGATACAAATTGGTATATGACCATCTTCACTCTATTTTGCAGATGGTTAGAACTAGAGCAACAACTGCGCCAACACCAACACCGGCAAGACAAGATGCGTCTGAGCCAGCCACTGGGGCTGTAGCTAGAGGAGGAACAGCGGCAAGAGGCCGTGGTAGAAGTCGCGGGAGGACGTCCTCTAGAGGAAGAGGACCGGTACCTGGCCTAGCTAGTACTAGGGCGAGGACTCCTCCACCGACTGAGGAAGTATTAAGAGAGGGTGAGGAAGGGGAGAATGAGCAAGTACAGAATGAGGAATTACCACCCCAGCCTACCCCAGAGATGATTAATCAGGTTCTTACTTATCTTAGCGGGTTATCTGATCAGGGCCAGACACCTCCACTGTTTTCTGCACCATCACCTCAGGTTCCGGGAGTACAACATGCAGCTGCTATGGCTCCCCGTATGGATGCCTCATTGGAAATAGGCACGTTTCCTCGATTGACTACAGGGCCTATAATGACTAGTGATCAACATGAACTTTTCACTAAATTCTTGAAGTTGAAACCTCCAGTCTTCAAGGGTGCTGAATCGGAGGATGCCTATGATTTTCTGGTTGATTGTCATGAGTTGCTACATAAGATGGGCATAGTAGAACGATTTGACGTTGAGTTTGTGACCTATCAGTTTCAAGGAAATGCCAAAATGTGGTGGAGGTCGTATGTTGAGTGTCAACCAGCACAAGCACCACCTATGACTTGGGCATCATTCTCTAGTTTATTTATGGAGAAGTATATACCCCGGACCTTGAGGGATAGGAGGAGAGATGAGTTCCTGAGCCTAGAGCAAGGAAGGATGTCCGTTGCTGCTTATGAGGCTAAGTTTCGTGCATTATCCAGATATGCCACTCAGCTTTGCTTCAGTCCACAAGAGCAGATTCGTCGCTTTGTGAAAGGGTTGAGGTCAGATTTGCGGATTTCAGCCTTACAGGTAGCTGCTGCGGCAAAATCCTTTCAGGAGGTTGTAGATTTTTTGATAGAAGTGGAGGGGGTGAAGCCAAGCGATTTCACCACAGCATTGGCATCTAAGAGGTTCCGTAAGGGAGGTGAGTTTTATGGTTCCTACTCCAGAGGGCAGAGTTCAGGAGGTTATCCATCCTGACCCATTCAGTCTTCACTGCAGGCTGTAGCAGGGGGTCTATCGCAGACCAGTCAACATTTCTCTGAGTTTGAAGGTTACCCCCAGAATTCATAATTTTCACAGAGACCTATGCTTGACCCCAGAGAATATTATGGATGTGGGGAGACTGGACATATTAGGAGGAATTGTCCAAAACAGAGTTACAGACCCCTAATAGTCAGAGGTAGAGGTGGTCATGGAAGAGGCCGTTATTCTGGAGGACGTGGTGGCCGAGGTAATGGTGGTCACCAAAACGGCCGGGGTGACGGGCAAACTGGAGCTACTACAGCACAACATGGTAAGGTCAACGGGCAGACAGGTGATAGGGCCCATTGTTATGCTTTCCCTGGGAGGTCTGAAGCGGAGACATCTGATGCTGTTATCACAGGTAATCTTTTGGTTTGTGATTGCATGGCTTCTGTATTTTTTGATCATGGCTCCACATTTTCATATGTATCTTCCTCATTTGCTACTGGTCTTAATTTACATTGTGAATTGCTTGACATGGCTATTCGTGTTTCTACTCCGGTGGGTGAGTCTGTAATAGTTGAAAAGGTGTATAGGTCTTGTCTTGTAACTTTTGTGGAGAGCAGCACTCATGTAGACTTGGTTATCTTAGAAATGGTTGATTTCGATGTAATTCTGGGTATGACTTGGCTTTCTCCAAATTTTGCAATCTTAGATTGTAATGCTAAAACTGTGACATTGGCCAAGCCTGGGACAGATCTGCTAGTGTGGGAGGGTAACTATACTTCCACCCCAGTTCGTATCATCTCCTTTCTTCGTGCTAAGAGAATGGTTAGTAAGGGTTGTTTAGCTTTCTTGGTCCATCTCAGGGATGATATTTCTCAAGTACCTTCGATTGAGTCTGTTTCGATAGTCCGTGTGTTTCTGGATGTGTTTCCTGTAGACCTTCCTGATATGCCATCGGATAGAGATATTGATTTTTGTATTGATCTGGAGCCGGGTACTCGCCCCATTTCCATACCCCCTTATAGAATGGCTCCAGCAGAGTTAAGGGAGTTAAAGGGCCAACTTCAGGAGTTGTTAGGTAAAGGCTTTATTAGACCAAGTGCATCTCCTTGGGGTGCTCCTGTTTTATTTGTGAAGAAGAAGGATGGAAGTTTTCAGATGTGCATAGACTACAGGCAACTGAATAAGGTAACTATTAAGAACAAGTATCCTCTTCCTCGCATTGCAGATTTGTTCGATCTGTTACAAGGTGCTTGTACCTTCTCAAAAATCGACTTGAGATCTGGTTATCATCAATTGAAAATACGGGCAGCTGATGTGCCAAAGACTGCTTTTCGAACCAGGTATGGGCATTATGAATTCTTAGTGATGTCTTTTGGACTTACGAATGCCCGTGCTACTTTCATGAGCCTGCTGAACGGGATTTTTAAGCCATATCTGGATCTCTTCGTTATTGTATTTATTGACGATATACTGATATACTCAAAGAGCAGGAAAGAACATGAGGATCATTTGAGAATTGTATTGGAAGTGTTGAGGGAGAAAAGGCTTTATGCCAAATTCTCCAAGTGTGAGTTTTGGCTAGATTAAGTGTCCTTCTTGGGGCACGTGGTTTCTAAGGATGGGGTGATGGTGGATCCTTCTAAGATCGAAGCAGTGAAGAGTTGGGTAAGACCTACCAATGTTACAGAGTTAAGGAGCTTTGTTGGTTTAGCTAGCTACTACCGTCGATTTGTCAAAGGATTTTCTTCTGTTGCCTCCCAACTGACAAATTTGACTAAGCAGAATGTTACATTTGTATGGTCGGACGAATGTGAAGAAAGCTTCCAGAACCTCAAGACCTTGTTGACTACCGCACCAATTCTTACCTTGCCAGTGGAAGGCAAGAATTTCATTGTTTATTGTAATGCATCTTGTTCTTGGTTGGGTGCAGTGCTAATGCAAGAGAGAAATGTGATTGCTTATGCTTCAAGGCAATTAAAAGTGCATGAACGTAACTATCCGACCCATGATCTGGAGTTGGCTGTAGTGGTATTTGCAATAAAGCAATGGAGACACTATCTATATGGGGTTAAGTGTGAAATCTATACGGATCATCGTAGTTTACAGTATGTCTTTACTCAGAAAGATTTGAATTTGAGACAGAGGAGATGGATGGAACTACTGGAGGACTATGATGTTACTATATTGTATCACTCAGGAAAAGCTAATGTGGTGGCAGATGCTTTAAGTAGAAGAGCAGGGAGCATGGGTAGTTTAGCCTACTTACAAGTTGCTAGACGCTCATTGGCTAGAGAGGTCCAGACTTTGGCTAACGACTTTATGAGGCTGGAAATATTAGAGAAAGGAGGATTATTGGCTGGTGTGGAGGCAAGATCTTCTTTTCTTGACAAGATTAAGGGAAAGCAGTTTGATGATGAGAAGCTGAGCCGAATTCGGGATATGGTGTTGCTAGGAGAGGCTAAAAAGGAAATAATTGATGATGAAGGCGTTTTGAGAATTAATGGAAGGGTATGTGTGCCCCGTGTTGATGATTTGATCCACACCATTCTTACAGAGGCTCATAGTTCAGGATATTCTTTACATCCTGGTGCAACCAAGATGTACCGTGACCTAAAGCAACATTTCTGGTGGAGTAGGATTAAGTGTGACATTGCTGATTTTGTTGCCCAATGCCCGAATCGTCAACAAGTAAAGTATGAACACCAGAGGTCCGGAGGAACACTTCAGAGAATGCCCATTCTAGAATGGAAGTGGGAAAGAATTGCAATGGATTTCGTGGTTGATCTTCCAAAGACATTGGGTAAGTTTGATTCTATTTGGGTAATTATTGACAGATTAACTAAGTCTGCTCACTTCATTCCGGTTAAGGTGACTTACAATGCAGAGAAGTTAGCCAAACTCTACATCTCAGAAATTGTTCGATTGCATAGAGTTCCACTTTTCATCATATCAGATAGAGGTACACAATTTACTTCTTAGTTTTGGAGAACATTGCATGCTGAATTAGGTACTAGGTTGGACCTTAGTACTGCGTTTCACCCTCAGACCGATGGGCAGTCTGAGCGAACGATTCAGGTTTTGGAGGATATACTCCGTGCATGTGTGATAGAATTTGGTGGTCAGTGGGATAACTTCTTACCCTTAGCAGAATTCTCATACAATAATAGCTATCACTCAAGTATTGATATGGCCCCATTTGAGGCACTGTATGGGAGGAGATGTAGGTCTCCCATTGGTTGGTTTGATGCATTTGAGGTAAGACCATGGGGGTACTGATCTCTTGAGATAATCATTAGAGAAAGTGAAATTCATTCAAGAAAAGCTTTTAGCAGCTCAAAGTAGGCAGAAGGAATATGCAGATCGAAAGGTTAAAGACTTGGAGTTCATGGAGGGTGAACAAGTCTTGCTGAAGGTTTCACCCATGAAAGGGGTGATGCGGTTTGGTAAGCGAGGTAAGCTTAGTCCGAGGTATATTGGTCCATTTGAAGTGCTGAAGCGCGTGGGGGAGGTGGCTTATGAATTGGCATTACCTCCAGGACTCTCAGGAGCGCACCCGGTATTTCATGTGTCTATGCTGAAAAGATATCATGGAGACAGAAATTACATTATTAGTTGGGATTCAGTGCTTCTTGATGAAAATTTGTCTTATGAGGAAGAGCCTGTTGCTATTCTAGATAGAGAAATCCGCAAGTTGAGATCAAGGGAGATTGCATCCATCAAGGTTCAATGGAAGAATCGGCCAGTTGAAGAGTCCACTTGGTAGAAGGAGGCTGATAGCAAGAATGATACCCACACCTATTTACAGATTCAGGTACTCTTTCTCACCCTTGTTTTCTTCTTGTGATCGTTCGAGGACGAACGATGGGTAAATTGGTATCTATTGTAACGACCTGTTTAGTCGTTTCGAGCAGTAGAATTACTTTTGATAATAACTGACTGTGTCGACGGATCACACGACGGACCGTAATGGTCACGACGGATCGTCGAGGGTCTCGTTCCAAAACACTTCAAGTCTGAAAATTTGGGTACGGGGATCAACTCTCTGAACTTCGCGACGGAATGGAAGCACGGACCGTCGTAGATACGACGGACCGTCACAAAACCCTTCACTGAATTTGAATCTCTGAACTCTATGACGACCCTGCAGGACGGACCGTCGCAGGCACGACGGGCCGTCACGAGTGACGTAACCTTGACTGGGTCGGATTTCTGTTAAAAATTTTTAAGGGGCGTTTTGAACTATTCATGCTTATAATTATAAAGTTAGTGGGTTAATGTTAATAATTTATTTAGTTGGGGATTAAAGAAGATAATATGGAAATAAATAATGGGGTATTTTTATCATAATGAATTATATGGTAATTAGGGTAAAACAAAGAGAATTTGAAAGAAGAGAAAATTAAAAAGAAAAGAGGGGAGAACGAACGAGAGAGAGAAAACGAAGAGGAAAGCGGCATTGGGAAATAGCTTGTTAGATCACGATTCTTCGGTGGAGGTAGGTTATGGTTTATGCTATTTCATAGTTAACTCATAATAGCGAATGATATGTATTGGGTAGTATTGTAAAGTCTCCTATATGCTTAATTGTGTGCTTGCATGATGTGATTATGTAATTGTAATGGATTGGAAAGATAAGGCATGTGAATCTTAAACCTTAAATCCACTTTGTTAATGATGATGCATTGGTATATAAAAGAGGGCTTGATGAACTAAAAGAATGAGATTAGGGGATCGGGTGTCACGAACCGACACGTAGAATTAGGGGATCGGGTGTCACGAACAGACACGTAGAATTATGGGATCGGGTGTCACGAACCGACACGTAGAATTAGGGGATCGGGTGTCACGAATCGACACGTAGAATTAGGGGATCGGAGTGTCACGTTCCGACAGCAGGATAATAACGAGAATGAATATTGAGGGGATCGGAGTGTCACGTGCCGACGCAAGAGGAATAAAGAGAATAAATCGTGAATTATGTTAATATACTCAATTTGAAGAACCTAATTCCTAAATGAGTATGGTGTGGAGGCTTTAGTCCTCATAGGTGTGTTTGGTGTTGTTGCCAATGATTCTTGACTTGTTGATTGTCACCTGTTAAGTATTGTGGTCGATTTTATGTTATTGTTCAATATATATTGCTTTCTATTCTGAGTTGGCCGATGATACCTACTCAGTATGTGTTCCTTGTACTGACCCCTACTTGTATTCTTTTTCTTTGTTAATTATGAAATGCAGCAAACGCACCATGAACTTCAACTCGTCCGCAACTCTAGCCAGTCTTCATCACACCAGATTTCAGGGTGAGCTATTGTTTCCAGCTTGGACTGGATCTTCTTCTTCACGTCTTGATGCCTTGAAGTTCTGGCATGGACTAGCTTTTTATTTATTTTAGCTTCTTATATACTCTAAGATTTAGTAATTTGAGGATAGATGTTCTTGTGGTGATGACTTCCAGATTTTGGGAATAATAAGTATTAAATTTTAGAATGTTGTTTATTGGTTATACTAATGAGTTTTAAGTCTTCCGCATTATATTCTGTTTATTATGTTGAAATGTTGAGGTTTAGATTGGTTGGTTCGCTCACATAGTAGGATAAGTGTGGGTGCCACTCCCGGCTCGTTTTGGGTCGTGACAGGTAGGTATTTTTTCATAGACAATATCCGTGAATTCAACCCATAAGTTCTCAAATCCAAAAAAAATAATCTTGAACAAAAAGACCTTCTTGAGAGTAATTAGCAATTTCATACTCTAACTAAAAGCATCTTGCACTATTATCTTGGTTGTAAACCTTTTATAATTAATCCCACATGGCCTTAGCTGGTTTATACGGCCTGAGATTTAGAACAATAAGAGGGTCAATTGACCCTAGAATCCATGTCATAACCCGAGCATCTTTAATCTTCCATTCATGTAGCTTTGGTGTATCAATAGGATCAGGATCACTTCCATCTAAATGGACCCACAGTTTAATCTTCCATTCACGTAGCTTTGGTGTATCAATAGGATCAGGATCACTTCCATCTAAGTGGACCCACAGTTCTTTGCCGATGACAAATAACTGAAACTAAAACTCTAAAGAATAATAGTTTTTTCCAGTGAAACAAATACTGAAGGATTCAAACTGATGTGAATTCATCCTTTTAAGTAGCTATAAAAACTATAGATACTCACGAAAGCAACTAGAATGAACAAGAGAAAAATTCCTAGGTGGTAGGACTGATTGATCACAAACAATCAACAAAAAACCATGATTTTAAAAAAATATATAATTAGAAGGATCCACATTGATTCTATGAAACAAGACAGTCAAGAAAAAGCTCTGATACCATGTCAATTTTCTCTTGAATGTCTCTCAAAGTGAGAGTCTTTCCATAATATAGTGAGAATAAAGATTACACATCTCTAAAGATCCGTCATTTTCTGATTCCTATCCCAAAAGATCATCGATTCTATCTTTACAATTTTGTATTCAATCCCTCGAAATTCGCTATTCTATCTCAATATTTATTCCTTTATTACTACAACAAATCTATATGATCATGCTAATTCATATCATTATCTAATAACAATAATATATACAATTATTTAGATTTCCATTACGCTAACACAAAGTTTGACTCTGATACAATTGAAATACATAGTCGGGAAACACACTTGAAACGCATTAACGAGTTAGCAGGAAGCCATGAAAATAATTTCAAATATTAATTCTTAAGGAATTGACGCTTATCTTTATCCAAAACTCATCTTGTATATTTGTTATGAATGTTGAATTTCTTTAAGGAATTGAGGGTGGCGGCTAAAGCACAATTTTGCACTTAAAACGCATTAATTCCCAAATTTGGATCAATGAAAATATATCTTGTGCATCAGTTCTACATAGTTGATGAAAATAGTAATTCTTGGTATTCTCTTATTTCCTGTTATGTCCCATTCGAAATGACTAGTCTTATTAAAGGCAGCAAACTTTTCAAAGAGGGATTCTTTTATATAGAAAGAGACTAGTTCAGAGAACAATGTGTGAATTTATCTCGAGTTGAGAAAAGCTAGATTATTTTAACTCATTGGATTTCAGTTAATGACAAAAAGCATATGAATGAGTTCCGTTACATTTGATTGTTCTACATCTATACACTTAGGAAACCCATTAATTTCTTATTTTCTCCAATTTTCTGTCGTGACATCATAACAGAAATTGAATGATATGAATATTCCATACTTCTTCCTGAGTTCGTTCTGAAATCCATAAGTGGATATGTCTACGTCGTTCTTCATATTATGTAAAGTTAGTGAAGGGGATATTGATATATTCAGTGTGCAGTTACATCAGGGTGTTCTGATATCACAAGAAAGAGTTGGAAGTTTTCTTTATGAACTGTTCAAACCATGCTTGGTTGTTTAGTGAAGTGTAGCTAGTACGAACATGGTATATGTTCAATAAGGAAGTAGATAAAATGTAGAATTAGTTCATTAACAGGAGCGTATGTATGTCAAATACCTCAGTACACCATACACATATACAGGGAAAACAGTCAAAACGACACAATCTCTGATGCTCAGTCTCTTCTAAAATGTCGTCAGGCATGTGTGTGCCACATCCTTCCAAAACACAGATGTGGCTAGAAGTGTAATGGATATTTTGTTGGAGCTCCTACTGATCTTAAACAATGTGCATCATGTCTTGGTTAATCATCTATCTTTGCCTGGGTTTATTTCTTTTTAATTTGATTTGATGGCTAATATCTTTAGATTTTTCTTCGTTCCTCTGTTTGCCTTAGCTGAGTGTGCCCTTGTGCCTTCGAGTTTGTTATTGATCTTCTTTTTTTTAATCTTTCTCTCTTTTTCATGTGTAAAAAAAGGGAAGAGTGTTTTGGAGTGTTTTGTTGAAATTGGCTAAGGAAAAGGAGTATATTTGTCACCATCAAAAAGGAAGAAATTGATGACTTAACCAAAATGTGAAATAACCTTTGATGATGACAACACCAACAAAATTTCCAAGCATATACTAGACATAATATTAAAAGGCGGAAAGAGATTTCTCATTCACATCTAAAATAGGAAAAGATGTTTTAAACAATAATCCTGTTTTTTGGAAATTAACTATTACATTTTATCAATCACCAAGTATGCAAATACACATCAAGAACATATGCCTTTAAGTACTCATCTAATGCAAAAACCTATCTACCTCCTTCTCATTCAGAATATCAAGCATATTACAACTTAAATATATAATCAAAGAGTTTGTTATTAGATCTAACTCTAATACAAAGGGTAGTTTAATGCTATGCACCAACTTCTTCTTCCCTGTGCTCCTATTGCTTAAAACTCTTGTTTTTTCTTTCACCCACAGTTCATATAAAACAGTTGCAAAAGGTACCTTTAGTAGTACACATTTGGCGAATTGTGTCTACTAGCCTTCAGAACCCAACTCCACTCAAGATACTTCTCTTCCATTTAAACAATAATCCTTAACAAACAAGGAAAAATAAAATTGCAGATGACTTCCATGCGAAAAAAGGAAAGAGAAACAAATTCTATGAGGAAAAGGACAATAATTGTAAGAATAAATAATTGATTTCCTTGTAGGATTTTTCAAAGGTTTAATCCACTTCGATAAAAGATAAAGTCAAAGAAGAGAAGACGGGCTTTTGCTATCACAAATCAAGAGAATTTTTCTAGCAAAGGCAGAGCGACTTCAGAGATCGAAAAGGGCTTTTGAATCAGTGTTTAGGAGTTATTTTTTAAATTGAGAGAGTGAGTTAGAGAGAATTATAACAAGAAGCGGGGTTGACTTCTTCGTGAGTAGAGTTTTGAATTTTAGTTAATTGTTGAAGAGTTAAGTTAATAGAGTTAGTCCCTTTGATTATTGAGTTGTAAACTAAAATTGATTAGTGAAGTTGGTGAGGTTTTGGCACGGTTTTTTCTTCTCTACAATAAGGATGGTTTCAGCGATAAAATCATTGTTTGATCATGCTGCTTTCATATATAAAATTGCTTATCAAAGTTGCATTTTTATTTCTTTGTTTCATCATTAACAACATGAATGAGTTGGATTTTATTTTCCCTGATTTCTTACCATAAATAGGTTTTCCTTTTAGGAAAATATTTTTAATTGACTAATCTTTTTTCTACTAGGAAAAGGTTTAGCACTCTATAAATCGAGACATGTTCCTTCTAACTTAATTAGTATTCAAAATGTAATCTTAAGGTCTTTGAGAGTTTTGGTTAAAGGAAAACTTATAGGTCACAAGCTTGATACATTATTACTTGTGTGAACCTCCCATTTATTCCGAGTGAATTGGTTAAGGTTGTTTACCCATGTATTTTGTATTCTCATATTTATAGTAGATTGATCATCTCCTTTCTGGACGTAGGTAGATTGACCTAACAACGTTAAATCTTTGTGTCTTTTTGTATATTTGTCGTTGTCTTCTTACTCGCGATCTTTCGAGGTTTGCATTGCTAGCTTCCGCGCTTACACCTGCTTATTTTCGTTCCTAACAACAACTAGTATAAGAGTTAAGGTTATCTATATGTAGGGGAATATGAGAAAGATGGTATGTATAAATGGAAGAAACTACAATATATGGAAAAGCAAGATGAAAGATCTATTGTTCGTGAAGAAGATGCATCTTCCGTTTTTTTCTGCTCATAAACCTGAGAATGTGACCGATGAAAATTGGGAATTTGAGAACCAAAAAGTATGTTGATATATAAGACAATGGGTTGAAGATAATGTTCGCAACCATATTGTGAATGAGACACATGCTAGAACATTGTGGGAAAAGTTGGAGACGCTTTATGCTTCAAAAACTGGCAATAACAAGTTGTTCTTGTTAAAGCAATTGATTACCTTTAAATACAAGGAGGGCATTCCTATTCTTTTTCATATAAATGATTTTCAAGGTATTCATGATCAGCTATCAGAAATGGATGTTAATTTTGATGACGAAATACAAGGAGTTTGGCTTCTTAATACTCTACAGGATTCTTGGGAAACTCTTCGTGTTTCTTTAACAAATTCTACCACTGGTGGAAAGGTTACTATGGAATATGCAAAGAGTGGTGTGTTGAATGAAGAGGTTAGAAGAAAATCTCAAGACACATCTTCACATTCAAATGTTCTATATACAGAAGATCGAGGGAAAAATAAGACAAGAGATCCGAGGAGTAAAGGTAAAAGCAGAAGCAAGTCAAAATTCAAGAATACAAATACTATATGTTATCATTGTGGAAAGAAAGAACATATTAAAAGATTTTGTAAATAATTGAAACAAGATCTTAAAGAAGGGAAGAATAAAAATAATGTTTTTGTTGTTGTCCAAGATGACCTTCTCTTCGCTTCTGATAAAGAAGTCGTCAATTTTGTATCTTAAGATACAAGTCGGATAGTAGATTCTGGAGCCACATCACATTTCACACCAACAAAAGACTTTTTTTCATCTTATACTTATGTTAACTCTGAGGTGTTAAAGATGGGTAATGGGTGTGAGATTAAGGTGTTGGCATTGTTTGTTTGAAAACCAATACCGATTCAAAGTTGGTCCTTCAGAATGTCAAGCATGATCCAGACATTCCAATAAATTTGATCTCTGTAGGACAATTAGATGATTATGTCTATCATAATGACTTGTGCAATGACCAATGGAATCTCACTAAAGGCTCACTGAATTTTTAGCTCGAGGAAGAAAACATTCAAATTTATACGGGACACAAGGATCGATTCTTGGTGACTCTATAAATTTTGTGGAGAAAGAGACTTTATCAGAATTGTGGCTTAGTCATATGATCGAGAGGGGGATCACCTGTTTGGCTAAGAAGAATTTTCTTGCTGGTATGAAACAAACAAAGGTGAAAAGATGTGTTCATTGCTTAGTAGGGAAATAAAAAAGAGTTTCTTTTCACAGTCTTCCTCCTTCAAGAAAATCTGAGCTATTAGAGCTAGTACACTCAGATCTGTGTGGTCCTTACATTGTTACTTTCATTGATGATCATTCTCGCAAGATTTGGGTATATCCTTTAAAATTCAAAGATCAAGTGTTTGATGTGTTTAAACAGTTTCAAGCCTTATCAAAGAGACAAACGGGAACAAAATTAAAATGTATTTGCACTGATAATGGTGGTGAGTGTATTGGTCCCTTTGATAAATACTGTGAATCGCAAGGAATTCATCATCAGAAGACACCTCCAAAGACTCCTCAATTAAATGGTTTGGCGGAGAGGATTAATAGAACATTAGTTGAGAGAGTTAGATGTGGCTTTCAGAATACGAAATGTACGTATATATACCTTTCTGTTGGCTACAATGTAATTGAAAGTTGTACGTATTAATTTAATTTTAATTTTCATCAAAATTATAAGTTAGTGAGATAATGATTTATTACATGCATGTTTTATATATATTTGGCTTTTTATTTGTATGTTTTGATTTCTATATTATAGCTCAAAGAAAATACTGAAAAAGAACCATCGAAATAATTTATAATATAATTTTTTAATAAAATATTTGGAAAAAATGTGCAACGCACGAAGTTATAAATTAAACATCTATTAATCAAAATGTTATAAAGTCTTTTCACCTCCTACATTTGTTAAAAGCTAAAGTTTAAAGAGGAAAGAGTACTCCTATAAAAATTATACATTGATTTAAGAAGTAATACATTAATTATCTACTAATTTAATTAAAATGTAATTAATAAATTTATAAAGAAATTAGATAGAGAAGAAAATTTAAAGGAAACTAGATTTTAAATACTTTTTCTTTTTCTGTGACATTAAATCTTTCAACTTTCTATTACTTGTGATGAAATAATAGAAGTTACTATCTTAATTATGCAAATTATTAATAAGTTTAAATAAAGTTGAAAAATAATATTATGAGTCACTGATCCTGTTAGTATAAATATATACTTGTCATGTTTCTTTTTCCTTCCATAGGCCATAGATTCCTCATTTGCATCTCATTTTTTTTACATTATCGATATTTTTATTTGTGATTATGAATTTGATATTATATTTTTCTTTTTATGATTTGTAAAAATTATTTATACAGTTCTTTTTATTTTTTAACGCTTATTCATGTTTAATCGAAGCAAGATTAACATGACTTTTTACCACAATTGAGTTCATCATGACGATATTCAGCATATGTGTCACTTTAATATTTATTTTTCATGTGTCATAAATAATTTTTGATATATATATATATATATATATATATATATATATATATATATATACAGATATATTCACCATTATTAGTTGCAATACAAACTTGTATAAGGTATTATGAGGTAAACGTGCAACACATGTTTCATAAAACTAATATTATTATAAGTGGAAAACACTCAAGTTAAAAGTTGAGTTACGAAAATGTCCTTGTAAGGTAATAATAGTTGTGGATAAAAATGTAAAAATTTCATTAATTTTAATATTATGTTCAACATTATTATTATTATATATTTATGAAAATGCACATTAATTTCAATATATATATATATACACGAATAGTCGTTTTTTACTTTTTACGATGTTTGAACTAATATTGTTTATATAAAGCGAGAAGATTAGGAGTTTTTCTTTCACTTTATACGAAGTTTGGATTTATAACAGTAATACCGCATTTTTATTCAAGCCCATCTTGCCGTTATAGTAAGTTTCCTTTTCAAGTTTTTTTCTTTGATTACCTTATGTTTCAAATTTTAGTAATTGTTACTACATATTATTTAAATGGTTTTAGGCGGAATTTTAAATTGTAATATCAATTTTATAGGTGTATGACAAATTATAAGGTCAAAAAAAATGAGATTGATAAATATATTGGTACGAAAGTCAATTTCAGTCTACTAATGCACATATATGTGCATATATTTTTGATAGGTCTAATATTTTATATCCATTATCACTTGACATTATAATCCACTAATGTTTAATGATACATTTGATATAATGATAAGTCATTATCCAAAATAGCATGGATCAATTACCACTTAACATTCTATTTTTCTCCCTTTCTTTTTGAGATCACAAATATTCAAAATATGTCTATTGGTCTTGACATTAATTAAAATGTTAGCTACAATAAATAATTTATATGTGTTTCTAATTTTCACATTTAGATATTGAGGCACTTATTAACTTTGCAGATATATGACATAGAAGTTTCATTATTTTTTGGGGAAAATGCAGAAGTACCCCCCTCCCCCAAACTATACCCAAAATAATAGACACACTTATACTATACTAAGGTCCTATTACCCCCCTTAACATAGTTTATAAGTCATTTTCTACCCCTTTTCGGCCTTCGTAACACTATCTTGAAAAAAAAGTCAAATAGCTTTGGACCTACGTGATAGTGCCACGTAGGCCGAAAAGGGATAGAAAATTATTAATAAAATAAGTTCAATGGGGTAATAGAACCTTAATATAGTATAAGTGTGTCTCTGAGATTTCGGGCATAGGTTGAGGGGGTACTTGTGCATTATCCCTAGTTTTTTTAATCATTCTTCTATATTAAAAGGTCACATTTCAATAGTTCACACCTTTTCAGTTCCAGATAATATATTTTTAATAATCTGCATAGTTTTCTTTCCTTTTGTATTTACAACCCCCAAAGTTAACTGTGTAAATTTATGACAATTTCTCGTATTCTTTTATGTATCTCTATATAAATGTAAATATATAAGCAAGTCTTTGAATTAGATAGTGAGGTATAGTAGTTAACATTTGTCAGAACAAAACATTATTAGTTGTTCATGTTACCTTTTCTTGCTTTTTATTTTGTCTATCTTCTTAGAATATAGAGAATTTTCATTACTATATCGACGTGGGTTTATAATCTCATTTTAGAAAAATAATTTTGATACTAATTTCTTTATTGTGTGATAATGGTTCTTTTTATGCTATAAGTAATTAGTGTAATTTATTTTAGGAGCATGAATTTCACAAAGTTGATCTAGTTGTTACAATATGCAAGGCTTTATGCACTATTTTTATTTTTCTTAAGTTTTTAACTATTCTATGTGATATAAAAGTTATCTTAAGTTTAGGGGTTACATATTTTATAAAATAATAGATTGATTGTTCATATATTCCAAATTATATATTTATTCGTTGAGTAGTTTGTGATACATATTCTTGTGTGATTTTATGAACATACCATATATAATATTATCACGTAACTCACGTGTGAAGCACGTATCCAAGACTAGTATGTAGTTAATATAATGAAAATAATTGATGAATCAAAAATATATCCCAAAATCGGTTTGCCCATAACATAAAGATCCTAAAGATACATTTTTCATAAAAAGATTGAGTTCAACTCGATAAAAATTCAATTTCCCCACGAAATATATGGATAAAGAGAGAAAATCATATGAATAAATCATGAGAGAATCTCATACTACCCCCTATATTATATCAAGAAGAATTTTGTAAGAATCACTCCATTCTGAGCGCTAGATTCCCAACATACTCAAAATACCAATTGAACACAGTATGACATTTGAAATACCTAAATAATAATATTTATGCCGGAAACTAACAACTTAATTTTTGACTAAAAGAGTTATAGCTTTCTCATATGATTGCAAATGAACCGATTCTTTTATTTAATCAAACTCAATTCCATGCTCATTTGCCTAGACATATATCATTTCTATTTGGTAAACAATTATTCATTGAACCTTTTAGTTGACACAAATTGTTGAAACAGTGCAAAAAAATCCCCAAAAACATAGAATCACATGAACTTCATCTCGAACCTCCCATAGACAAATGTCAGTATGCCCAACCCTTGTCTTGCCTTTAACCTAATTTGTTCTTCCCAAGTAATTTGTTCAACTTGGCTTGCCACTCACACACCAGGGATGGTCCAGTGGCCTTGGTGAACCAATAGGCGTGGGCCACATGGAAACTCCCATCATTTTGGCTAATCTCAAAATGTAATTTAGAATACAAGAGAAAAGAAAACATAATGAAGAAAATTTAGCAAGGAAAATTACAATTAATGTGTACAACCAAAAAAATATTTTAAGAAAATTAATTTAAGTATGATTAAATGTTAACCGTTGTACGATTTTAATCTCTACTAAAACCGTGCTCTAACTATATAAGGTGATGATAAAGGGCTTGGCCAAAACATGAAAAAAAAATTCATATTTAGGATGAAATCAAAGTCTTTTCTCCCTTTTTGAAACTTTATGCACAAAAACTGCAGATTCCTCTCAGGTTTGATCAACACTCTGAAACGCTAGAAGCAAAAGAAGGTTATTTCTTTGGGTGAAAATTCGACAACCTTCTTTTGCTTCTAGCTATTCAGAGTGTTGATCAAACCGGAGAACATGTGCAGTTTTTATGCATAAAGTTTCAAAAAGAGAAAAAAGGGAGGAAAGACTTTGATTTCTTCCTAAATGTGAACTGTTTTTCATGTTTGGCCTAGACCTTTATTTTCAACTTTAATTTTATACATGGAGGAGGGTTTGAGAGAGGTTAAACCCGTAGTGGTGTTAACATTTAATTATACTTTAATTAAAATTTCCAAAATATTATTTTGGCTACACACATTAATTGCAATTTTCCTTGCTAATTTTTTTTAACTATGTTTTCTTTTGTCTTGTATTATAAATTAAATTTTGAGACTAGTTTGTTTTTCTAACCATAATGGTACTTCCTTGACTAGATAAGAATTTATATTTCACTTCAACTTAATTTTTGATGTATGATGCCCAAACTATTAAAAAAATCTTAACATTGAGTACTGATAGTTTTCCTCATGTTCTTGTGCTAGTTGGTCATCGCTATCTATATGAGCCACTAAGAACTGAACCAACATTCTCTACGTCATATTCAGGGATTAGAACCTCTCTCTTGAAAAACATTGTCTGGCTCTTTCTAATAACCAAGATATTTCCAAGATCCAGTTAATACAAGTTTTGTCAGAACGAGGTTTCATTTTATGGCCTGTTCCACATTGCAATGATCAATTACATCCCTTGATTAGCTACACATTGTTGTAGGTTAGACTAGAAGTAGGACAATATATATATATATATATATATATACCCTTCTCCTATCCATATGATAATCAGACGGAGAATTTCGAGAAGAATGATAGCGATTTTGTTTGTATCCGCTACGGAGCGATGCTCAAAGAGGAAATTTGAGTCAACTAAAGCACTCAATTCTAAGGATGATTGATTTTACGAAACATGACTTTAATTTAGTCTCTTTTTCGTATTATTAAAAGCAGCGAAATGGTTAGGAAAAAAGGTAGAAAGAAAAGAGATAAACATTATTCTTTTTTTCATTGTAAATGTGACAATGATGAATATCAATTCAATAACTTTGTGTATTTATGATTTGTGTATAAGTACGAAATTATAAAATAAGAATATTAGAATTGAAGATCAAACACAGAGCTTGTTAAAATAAATAAGAAAGCGAAGACATATAATATGGGGAAAGACTTTTTGGTGGGAGTTCAATTTCCCACATTATAATCTCCCTTCTCATTTTCCATTTCAATAACAATTAAAAAATATTGTTAAAATAAATCACACAAAGAAAAATCAAATCATTTAACATTCAATGAACAAATAAATAGAGTTATCCCCATTTAAAAATATTTAAATAATTTCAATCATATTTTGTGATATCTTCATCTTCATTCTATTTCTGGACGATTGTTGAGGAAACATCCTCTCAAATTATGTACATTCATTCAAAATTTCATAATAAATGGATAATTGAGAAAAAAAAGAATAAAATGAAAAAGGGAATTCGGGAATTACTAGAACAAGCAAACTTACTCGAAGAGTTGTTCGGGCTTTTGGATAAAAGAGAAAATTATCTACTAGAGATAGAATGAAATAAGGTAGCAACTAAGACACTGGGAATGAACAGAAACAATTTAAGGGAGCTTAATAGAATCACACCCAAATTATGACCATATTAATAATGGATGAAAAATTCAACGCTATTGACTTAAACATTGATTATAGACAAGTATATTCCTTAAAACGGAAAAGAGAGTAAAGAGACTAAACAATTCAACCTGATGTAACAAATTAAACACCACCTAATTCAAAAGATGTTAAGATAACACAAGCCTTCATTCTTGAGCATTGAGGTTAAAGCAAGAGACAACACCTAAAACTCACAAAGAGTGCTAAAAATTGAGGTTAAATCGATTCGCTTTTATTTAGTTAACTAGATTAGGCATATATAATTGCTAAAAGTGAACTAAATAGAACACAGAACATCACATTAAGATATAACTGAACTAAACACAACAGAGAACATCACATTAAGAACAAACAGTTAATATAAAACTAAGTGTTACCTGGTTCTGGGCAGTAAAATGAAACAACGAGTTGAGAAGAATGAAACAACGAGTTGAGAAGACGACTCCAATTCTTTCACTCGAATAACTACCAAAACTTTAACTTTTTGAACAGAGAATTCCCAAATATTATAGGGGGTACTACTCTCAAGTCCCAAAACATAACCTGAACACTGAAGAGAGAAGGGATTATATAGTACAACTTTTAGGTCGAAAGATAGGGTGAAAACGATGTGGGACTAATGCAAAAGTCCAAAATTCCTTAGTAGATAAGGTTAGGGTACGATTTCGTACCATTTTTGAACGAAAATTTGCAAAAATAAAGGAAAATTGAGTGAATAATGTTGTTGGGAAAGTCTTGGAAACCTTGAGCTGTCCTCGAGCTTGTGTTAGTCATGCGTAAACGTACGAATTCAAGGGAGAGACGAGTAAATTAAATCTTTAAATTAGAGAATTAAGGCTCGCTTTTTATGGGTCTGCTGTTGCTACGCTGTTCTGTCATGTGAAGGAGAAGAGTATTTGGTTGGGGTCGGGTCTGTTGGGCTGGTAAATATTTTCTTGATGTAAGTATTGTATTTGAGTTGAACTGATTTTACAAGAGGTAAAAGGCAAAGAGATGGCCTTAGTCCATTGATATAAAAATAACTTATGTATCCAATGAATTATTAAGCTTCTTTAACTTCGACAATATAAAACAATCATACACTCACACCCACGCGCACGCGCACACACACGTACACGCACAAACACGTACACGTGCACGGGTGTGCACACGCATAAGAATTAAAAGCTGAATTAGGGTTGTACTCCTACTATGGATTAAATTGTTTTTAAAACATTTAATTATTTAATTTAAATATTAAATTTTATTATTTTAATCAAAATATTAATGAATTTTGCACTTTCTTAGATTAATTCATAACTATATTAAGTTGTATCGTTTTAATAAAAATGTTAATGACTTTTGCACTTTATTAGATCAGTTCCTAACTAAAATATCTAATTTAATAATATTTATCATATATAATTTATATGTATATTTAATTTTATCACACACACACTTATATATATATATATATATATATATATATATATATATATATATATATAAAACTAATTAATTTATTCAATGTTTCTAAAAAACATTAAATGAGCATTTTTTCGTTCACCAAATTAACATTGTTCCTCTAATAATCATTAATGTTTCAATGCACAAAAAGTAATGACAGATCCTTTTTAGGAATTTCAAAGGTTATATTTAAACTTACAAGCAATTTAATATGGTTCATGTATTATCTTTGTCATATTATCCAAGAAAAATTGTTGATATTCTCATGCATTTATATCACGATTTGCACTTCATTATCTAACTCTTGATTATACACATTCTATTACATTTTTTTATTCATATTGAAATATAATAAAAGTATTATCGTATCACTAATATGATACAATAAATTTATTTCAAAGTGATTATTCATTATAAACATATATACTTATTAGCTAAAATTTTTATAAACCTAACAAAACTAAATACAAAAAGGAAATAAATATTCAATTACTTATTGATGGCAAGAAATTAAAGTAAATATATGTATCTTCCAAAGTTATTGTTCATGATTTGACCTTTCAAATTTGTATGTGACTTTTTGCATACTACAATTTTTGTCATATAAATTTTAATCTTTAACAAAAGTTTCTTAGGAGCTCTAAATTGGTGAGATAATGTCATGATTTTTGGAGAAAGTTGTGAAATCTCCCTTATGTAGTCATGAAGATAGATAAAAATTCAATTACTGTAACATGGTCTTTATCTTTATTTATATAGTTGAATCGTCAATTTTTTTTCTAATTCCATTTAGTTTAGGATTTTTTTTTAAAAAAATACATTGATTTTTCCATTAGATTTTGTTATGATTTTCATTATCAACACAAGATCGCCAAAACATAATAAACTGCATGGCATATATGTTTTTTTTTGTTCTTTGTATTTGTATATCATCTTTAACACAAAAGATAATTAAAGTTGAAATATATTTTGAATATGATTTTGATTGCATCCTATTAACAATCTTGAGTTTGTCCATCAATTATCATTGTCATCATTTATCCTCCACTGTTCAATTTTTTCTCTGATAATGATAAAAAATAACTAACCGAAGAATTTATCGATGATGTTGTTCTGTCATCTTTTTAAGAATATCTTGATCCTCATCTTGTAAGGTAAAATTGCTAACTGCTAACCAAAGTTTAAAATACATAAAAATTTCGATACAAATTATGAATCCACTATGATTGTGTATGAAGTCTATATTATACTAAATCATACATTTTATATCATCAGTAAACATGAACTATCATAGGAAGTATGACAAGAAAAAAAAACACGGACTACCATAGGAAGATTACCTGAAAGAGAAACTTCAATTATTGGTTCGGGTTTGACTTTTCGAACTTGTGGTTATAGATTAATTAATTGTAATTGGAGAGAAATAGTCATGGGTGTAGGGCCTTTCAAAATTAACAAATGGAAGTGGACAAGGAAGCATTTAAATGTAACTTATTATTCTCAACCTACTTCAAAAAACACATTTTAAAGAAATATTGTATTCTTCCATCGATTAACACTTATCTATATTCATCTAATAACCTATATATATAAAATTAAATTATGAGAACACCAGAATATTTCAATGACCAATAAATTAATTACAGAGCTTTTCTAGGAATATAAAGTTTTAAATTAAAACTATCAAAAAATTTAATTTGATTTATGTATAAAAAAGGATTCACGTTCTTCCAAACAAATTATTAATATTTCCATGAATCTATATCATTATATGTACTTATCTAACTCTTGACTTTACGAATTCCTTTACATAATTGAATTACTCCTGCATTTTCTATCTATAAATATCAGTGATATTAGTGTTAGGAACATCAAGAGACATATAAGCCTATGAAGTATTTAAGGATAAAGTATTTGAGCGAACCCTTGGCTTGACTAACTTAACTATGCAGAAGACTATACTCAGCTCATATAAAGAATTAAAAGTATTCTCCTAAAATAAATTAGATACTTTCTTGGTCAAACTGACACTTAAGTCTCAACATTTGAACATATGAAATTATAAAGTAAAGGAGACTACAAAACTGAACTACTAACTGTCTATGAAGCCTCTAAACTGACTAAGGTAGATGTTTGGATAGACCCCACAACATCTGATGAGCTAAACTAGTAAAGCATATGAAAAAATTGTCCCATAAGGAGACTCAACACTGACTCTGGAGCTCAAACTGGATCAACGAAGTGTTGTGTGCTGATCCTTGTTACTTGCGTCTATATCAGAAAATAATGCAGACCAACTCGCATCAGTACATTGAACGTACGAGTATGGGAGTTGGAATGCTTAACAATGACTTAATATTGAGGGAATAAGATGAACTTACCATGACTCTTCTCAACTCAAGAATATGCTCAACTCAAAGTATGTATTTAAAGCAATTTAAAACGCATGCGATATATATAAAGCTTGTAAAACCTTAAAATAACTTAGTTCAATAAAGAAATGCAATAAAAAACCAACTTTACTTATATATAAAAGCAATATAGTTCTCTGGAGTTCCTATAACCGACAACCATCACTATGAGCCTAAGTGGTGATACATTGTCGCGCCCCACGCTGCCAAAACTGTTCTATACTTTGCAGTCGAATAGAACATCCTCAACCTAGTGGATACACTAGCTAACCTCGTGTGATCATCTAAAAAATATTACCCATAAATACCCATAATGGCAACATGATTTACATGGAGACTTTGAGTTACTATTGAACTCTTGTCGCCACATTGGTGCTCAATACTACTCCGAAAATATACTTTAGCTAATGCTTTTAAAATATCCTCTTTCCTCTTGAAATCAATGTTCCCCTTTTTATTTTTCAAAACTCTTTTTGGAAATCTTAGTTCCTCTTTAACTTAAATGTGAAACATTTATAAATTTTTAGGGATTACTTTGTTCATAGCTCTTACTCTTTACTTAACTTGAAACTTAACTTTTAGGGAATACTTAGTTCCCTTATAGCTTTTGAGAACTTAATTCAACACTTTTACTCCTTGCTCAACTCGTTGGTTTAAACTTAAAAGAAAGTTAAAATGTTTGTTTAAGACTCTTTGAAAACATTAAGAACTCACTTTGATATGCTTCTAACTTTTAAACTTGACTCTTAACTTTTGTGACCTTTGTCTTAGCTTCCCTTGAATTGAATTATGGATTCAAGGATAATGATCTTATATTTATGGATGATTTCATGTCGTTTAGATGTACTTTAGAGTGTTGGAATCAACTAGGAGAGATAGGTACATTACTTAGGAACTAGTACGAAAAAATAGGGAAAGAACGGGGTCTCTAGGGGGTCTTGGCGCTCTAAGAGGCGCGGAGCACCATAGCCAGTGAGACGGACTCTGGTATGAGGATCTCTTGCTGGCGCGCTGCGCTAGGGCTTATCACACAGAGCCTTCCCTGAGGGGCTGTGGCAGGCGCGACACCCCGGGTCCTATCAGACGAGTTTTCCTACTTTTCTTCTTCGATTTTCAATTCTAAACCTCCCAAACTTCAATAGATCCCACCCCAAAAACATAGGATCACTAAATACCTCATTACCCGATAGATTAGACCCAAAAGAATTCCGGAACCATGAATCAACTCTACTAGAGATAAACCACAATTCAACCAACAAGAATTTTACAATTTTTCTTCAACAAATTCCATGTTCATCATTCAATAAACTCTAACATGATGAATTGAATCAAATTGGGGTATGGGTTAAAGGACCTCACAGAGAATGATCTCGCATACCTCGATAGGGATCACCGCCATTGAAATCCATGCATATGATATTGTTGTTCTTGAATAATTCTTGAACTTCCTCTTCTTTTATCTTTTCTCCCTAGACCTAAGAGTTCTTAGTTCTTATTAAAAAGATTTGGGACTTGGTTTTACCGCTAATGTAAAAAAAATGAATTAGGAAATACTAGGGTGAAAAGTCAACTTTACCCTTACTAAAATCCGAATTGCTTTTTTCTCAGCTCAACAATACAACTTCTGAAAAGCATATCTCCCGCATACGACATAGGATTTTCGCAAACATGGCTGGAATGAGATTCCCAAAGTCTTTCCAGAAATATAAATAACATATTCAAACTCCTCCTGAGCTTGAATTTAAGTCCATTTGAAAATGACTAAAACTCACTTTTGAAAGTTGAAAAATTTTCAAATTACCCTGCTTATTAAAAAAATTGTTTATTCTTGGTTTCTTAGATTATTCCTAGTTAGTTCAAGTTACGAGATGTTACAATATCTCCCCCTTGAAAACATTCATCATAGAATGAGAACTCTTTCTCAAAGCTAAGGGCAGTAACATCATCTCAACACTCAACAAACAAAAGAAAGTAAAAACATGCTTATACACAGTCTAGTTAAGTAATAGGAACAAAATATAATATCTTGATTTGCATTCTCTACGAATTCAAAGAGATGTGGATATTTCTCCTTCATATCCTCCTCAGCTTCCCAAGTCGCTTCCTCAACGAATTGGTTCCTCATAAAGGACCTTGACTGAAGCAACTTTCTTTGTCCTCAACTTGTGAGCTTGACGATCCAAAATCTGACCCCGAACTTCTTCATAGGATAAGTTTTCCTTAATTACAAAATTCTCTGTTGGTACTATCAACGAAGGATCACCCAAGCACTTCTTCAACATGGAATTTAGAATACTGGATTAACCGCTACTAACTTTTGGGGTAGTTCAAACTCATAAGTCATATTACCTACTCTCTTGGAGATTCTATAAGGTCCAATAATAAATTATTTCATTCATGGAAGAAGTCATGATATTATTTCATTATTTATATAAAAAAAAATTATATATCTTATTTTGAGAAATGTAAATTAAATTTTTAACTTTTCGTACATTTTGGCATTCAAGTTTTCATTTATCTTTCTATATTCAAAGCTAATCTTTTAAAAAATATTTCACTTCGTAGGATTCAATGTTTTATACTCATTAATAAAGTTAAAAATCAATGTTTATGTTATAAATTCATTGAGTAAGTGGACTGTCCAGTGAGTTATTCATGAACCAAAATTCATGTATATGTGTTCTCAAGGTGATATGAATCCTTTTGGGATAAAGATGTATATATTATGACATTCATAAAAGTGGATTTTAAAGTGATTTCTCTACTTATAAATACAGATATCATTTTCATGTAAGACATACTTGAATAGAAGAAAAATTATCTCTTCTATCTTACTTCTTTTGTCTTCTTCTTCTTCTATTATATTTTGACCTTGATTTTATAAAACTTTATCAACACGAATTGTCTCTAGTTTCAATTTTGTTCTCCATGTCATCCAAGTTGAGTTTTATACCAATGATTTGATGATGAATATCATAAGAACGAGAAAATAGTTGTTGGTCAAGTAAATCTAACAAAAACAAAGAAAATGAAATCAATAAATATGACGTTAGCCCAAATCTGGAGATGTGCTATGTGTTGTTTTACCATGATGATAGAGTAAAAAGGTACATTTTATTTATACATTAATATTTACATTATTCAATGAGTTAGTTTAATCTTGCACATGAATTGTCGATAAGAAATTATATTACTATGCAAGATTAGATACATCTATACTCTTGTGGCAAATGCCAGGGGGTGGGGTGGACAAGCTTGTGAAATTCAAGAAAAAAATGATTTCATTTATTGTTGAAATTTAATTCACTTATTTATATACAATAATAAAATGATAATAATTTTAAAGTCTCATGTTTGAGTTGTATTTATATTAGATTGGTTGAAGGATAAGACGATGAATTCAAATCACATCGCACCAAAAGGGTAAGACATCTGGTTAAAGTCCGGATGTACATAATATTTGAGGATAATACGGTAGATTCATGTAATAAGACATCAATTTTATTTTTTACTTTTGATACATTATGATGATAATGTATTGGGTTCAAGTTACATAGAATTATGTCCTAACACGCCTTAAATTTATAAGACATTGAGTTTTGAGTCAATGCACCATGGTGATGATATAATGATGAGTAGGACAATGATGAAAAGTCATGAAATTCATCCTATTGAATTTGTTCCATTCCTTGAAAACAATATGGTAGAAACATATGATAACTTTGAAATCCGCATGTTGAGTTGATCCATTAATCATATTAATGTGGTAGCATTGAATAATTAGTTTGAAAGATGACAAATAATTAACGAAATGAATAAGGGCGCAGAGGGACAGAATTATAATATTCATAATGAGATAATTATAAAAGGAAGAACACTATAAGTTCGCCAAAGAGTCCTTCTTAATGTGAAAGTAATTTTTATCATTAAAATGGGTTGAAAGGTCATTGAACCCACGGTTGTTGTCGAACTGATATTTGATAAGTGTATAAATCCTCCATCAAAATAAAAAATGGTAAGTGATGGTGCTCTTTATATTTTAAAGTGATGGTGAGGTGGATCATGTAAATTATTCAAATATTAAGATATGACATGTATAAATAATAATGGTTAACTCATGAAGAGATTGTGACTTGTAAAAAATATGATGAATGTTCAATCATTTCGTAAGTGAATGTGTCAAAATATAAATAAGAACATATTCATGTATGGTTGGAAATATTTCACAACTCCCCTTTACGGGAGGTTTGAGAGGAATAATAAATTTTATTTGACGGAAATGATTAATGGTATTCTATGTTTATACATCATAAATATTATGGTATGTTTATTGTGAACTACTGAAATAACAAACGAAAGAAATAATTCTTACCTATAATGGTTGTGGACATTATTATGTAAAGGTAACTAGAATTAAGTAAGAATAAGCTAAGAAACCAAAAATAATCATTTTTGGGAATAAGTAGGGAAATCAGGAAAATTTCCAGCTTTCAGAAGTGAATTTTTATCACTTTTAAATGGCCATAAATTCCAGATCAGGAGGAGTTTAGATGAGTTCTTTATATTGTTAGAAAACCCTTGGGGATATTTCCAATGCCGCAGAGTTTGAGAAAATCCAATGTCGTATGAGAGAGATATGCTTTTCGAAAGTTGGGTTGTTAAGTTGAGGAAAAATTCAATTCGGATTTTAGTAACGGTAAAGTTGCCTTTTCACCTTAGTATTTCCTAATTCATTTTTTAGTTTATATTAGGGGTAAACCAAGTCCAAAATGAGTTTTAGAAAAACTAAGAACACTTAGGGCTTGTGAGAAAGGAGAAAAGAAGAAACAATAGCAATAATTGTCCAAGAACTCCATAATCATTGCGTGGATTTTGTCGGGGTTGATTCCTATAGAGATATGTGAGATCATTCGGTGTTGGCTTCTTTAAAACCACACCCAATTTGTTTTTATTCATCAAGTTAGAGTATATGGAATGATGAATATGAGAGTTCTTAATAACAATTTGTTAAATTCTTGTTGGTTGAATTGTAGTGTATCCCAAGTAGATTTGATTCATGTTATCGGACGGTTTTTGGGTTTAATCTATTGGGTAATGAAGTATTTAGATATCCTATGTGTTTATGGTGGGATCCATTAAAATTTGAGAGGTTTAGAATTGAAAATCGGCGAAGAAAGTCAGAAAACTCGTCTGATAGGCCCTGAAGCGCCACGCCTACAAGAGCGCCTCAGGACACACTCTGTTCGTCAAGCCCAGGTGCGCTGCGCCATCTAGAGCGCCTGAGAAAGTGTCAGTCGATCAGTCTCTAGCTCTCCGCGCCACTCAGAGAGCCAAGACCCTCTGAAGACCCCGTTCATTCCCTATCTTTTCGTACTAGTTCCTAAGTGATGTATTTATTTTTCCTAATTGATTCCAACACTCTAAAGTACATCTAAACATCACGAAATCATCTATAAACATGAGATCGTGATCCTTGAATCTATAATCCAATTCAAGGAAAGTTAAGATCAAATTCAAGGAAGTTAGGAGTCAAGTTAAAAGTAAGAAGCAAGTCGAATTAAGTTCTTAAAGTTTTGAAAGAGTCCTAATGAATCATTTTAAGTTTGGTTTAAGGCTCAATATACAAGTTGAGCAAAGAGTAAAGAGTTGAGTTAAATACTAGAAAGCTATAAGGGGAATAATATTCTCTAAGAGTTAAGTTTTAAGTTAAGTAAAGAGAAAGAGTTGAGTTCATTTCTAAAAAGCTATCAGGGAACTAAGTATTCCATAAAGGTATATAAATGTTTCAAATTTAAGTTAAAAGGAAATTCAGTGTTCGAAAAGAGTTTTGAAATAAAAGGGGAACATTGACTCAAAAAAGAGGCTTTTTAAAGCTAAAGGGTTAGTAAATTATCTCAACCCAAAGGAAGAAACTTTTATCAAAAGTATGAGCAAAAATATGTTTTGCAAGTATTATTTACAACCGATGTGGGAATGAGAGTTCATATTAACTTAATTCTCCATGTATACCATGAAGCAATCATGGGAATTGACGTACCATACTTTTTAGATGATCACGTAAGTTTATCTAGTGGATTCACTATGTAAGTAAGGTCCTATACCAATGGCAACATATGAGATGGTCGCTGGACAATGTGAGGTAAAACGTTGTATCATCACTTGGGCTCAAAGTAATGGTTTTCGATTAGAGAATCTCCCACAAAAGTTATATTATTTTCATGTATAAGTAAACTTGAGTTTGTTGTTGAATTTTTTAACTAACTAAGTTTTCTAATTGTTTTACAAGCTTTATGTATATCACAAGTGTTTTAAATTGCTTTATATTCATACTTTGAGTTAAGTATATTCTTGAGTAGAGTAGAGCCAAGGTAAGTTCGTCTTAATTTTATGAAGCTTAAGTCGTCGTTAAGATTTCCAACTCGCATAGTCGTACATTTAATGTACTAATGCAGTTAGCCTACACAATTTCATTATGCAGATGCAGGTAATCAGGATCAGTACGAAGACCACTATTGATCCCGTTGAGCAATCCACAGTCACTTGCTGAGAATAATTGCATTCCGGAGGACATTCCCTTCTATTGCTTTTCTAGCTAAGTTCATAAGGATGTTATGGGGTTTGTCCCAATATCCATCTCAATCAATTTAGAGGCTTCGTAGATAGTTAGTAGTTCAGTGTTGGAGTCAAATTTGTCTTATACTTCATGTGTTCAAGTATTAAGACTTAAGTGACATTTTTGTCAGATTGCTATATTAAGTATTTGTTTAAAACATGATCTATTTCTTGGATGGGTTAAGTTAAGTCACCTGCTGAGTTAAGTATGCAAGGCCAAGGGTTTGCTTGGGGGCCACCATTGGTATTCGTGTGCCGGCCACGTCCAAGATTTAGGTTTTGGGCGTGACAAACTTGGCATCAGAGTACAGAGTTCAAGATTCCTAGGGAGTCTATGAAGCCATGTCTTTAGAGTCTTAGTCATAAGTGTGAAGTGTGCAACATCTATTATTAGGAGGCTACAAAATTTAGGAATATCTCACTTCTTCACATTTTCATTTCATGCATTTAAATTTATCTCTAAAAAAGTCTCTCTATAATTTGTGCTTGCGCATGTTTCAGATAATCCTGCCTCCATCAGAGTAGTCATAGGTAGACCAGCCAGGAGAAATATTAAGGAAATGCACCAGATGTGAAACCCCAAGGAGGTTACCAATGTTGAGTTCCATAAAGCTATTCAGATGCTAAGTCAAGTAATAACCAAACAAGTCGGGTAACAGAGAGTAGATCGACAAGAAGGGGATAACACCTCTAGGGTTTGTGAGTTTCTGAGAATTAATCCTCCTAGCTTCACCGGACCAAGCACTACTGAGGATCCGGAAAACTGTGGAAGGATTGAAGAAAGTGTTTGAGGTGTATGCTTGGGGTTAATACTGATAGGGTTGAATTAGTTGCATATCAACTGAAGTTTGTGTCTAGAACCTTGTTTGACCAATTGAATGAGGGCAGAGCTGATGACACACAACCTCCAAGTTTGGATTGTTCCGAAGAAGCCTTCTTGGGAGGTTCTTTCCTCGAGAACTGAAGGAAGCAAAGGTAAGGGAGTGACTCACTTTGAAATAGGACTCAATGTGTGTTCATGAGAATGGTTTGAAGTTCACCCAACTTCCTCGCTATACTCCAGAGATGGTGAAGGACATGAGGAGCAGAATGAGTTTGTTTGTCACCGGGTTGGGCCATGCTTAAAGCAAAGAAGGTAGGGATGCAATGTTGATTGGTGACATGGACATATCCAGAATTATGGTTTATGTGCAACAAATTTAAAAGTAGAATTTGAAGGACAGAGAGGAATACATAAATAAGAAAGCGAAAACTGGGAATTATTTTGGGCAGTAGAAAGGTGGCATAACAGCCATAATTCACAGAACTTCAAGGCTAGACCAGTCCAATGCCTAGGTAGTATATCACAAGGAGGTAGTTGGATTTATGCATGTGGTAAATATGGTAGAATCCACCTGGGTAAATGTCGTCATAGCTAGATAGGTTGTTTCGAGTGTGGTCAAGCGACTGACTTCATGAGGGAGTTCCCTAAAAATAAGCAACATGGTGGAAATCCGGGAAATAGAGCTCAATCTTCATTAGTTTCTCCACCATAAGGGTTGCACCTAGAGGAGCCACTTCTGATAGTAGCGGAGGGTCAAACTGTCTCTATGCAATCACTAGCTGCCAAGAGCAAGAGAACTCTCCAGATGTTGTTACGAGTATGATCAAAGTATTTACTTACGATGTTTATGCTTTGTTAGGCCCAAGAAAAAATTTATCCGTTGTAACTCCTTATGTTGTTAGTTTGAGATTCTTCTTGCAAAAAATTGTGAACCTTATGTGTTTCTAAACCGGTTATGGAGTCTATTCTAGAGGAAAGAGTCTCATGATTTTCCTATTTACATCAATCACAAGAGTATCATGGCTTATTTAATAGAGTTAAGCATAGTAGATTTTTATATCATTCTAGGTATGGGATGGCTCCATGCCTGTTATGCATCAATAGACTGGAAAACTCGAGTTGCCAAGCTTCAAATACCTATTGAACCATTCATAGAATGAATTAGTAGTTCAGTAGTGCCTAAGGGTAATTTTATTTCATACCTTAAGGTGCTGAAGTTAGTCTCAGAGGGGTATATCTATCACTTAGTCTGAGTTAATGACTCAAGTGTTGAGGTACCTTCCATTCAGACAGTGCCTATAGCCAGTAAGTTTCCAGAAGTTTTTTCTGGTGATCTACTCGTAGTCCCTCCCGAAAGAGAGAGATATTTCAGCATAGAATTCATTCTGAATACTCGTCCTATCTCTATTCAACCATACATAATGGCACCAGCAGATTTCAAACATTTGTCGAAAGATTTGCTAGATAAAGACTTCATTCGACCAAGTGTTTCTCATTGGGGCATTCCAGTCATCTTTCTAAGGAAAAAAGATTGTTTCCTTAGGATGTGTATAGACTACTGCCAATTGAATAAGGTGACCATCAAGACTAAATATCCTCTTTCGAGGATAGATGATCTTTTCGATCAACTTCAGGGTGCTTCTTTTTTTTCCAATATTGACCTCAGATATGGCTATCATCAGTTGAAAGTAAGGGAATGTGATTTTCCAAAGATAGCTTTAAGAACTAGGTATGAACATTATGAATTTTTTCTTATGCACATTGGTTTCACAAATGCACCTGCAATGTTCATGGATCTTATGAATAGAGTCTTAAAACCTTATTTTGATTTGTTTGTCATCGTCTTCATTGATGACATACTGGTTTATTCAAGGAATGAAGAACATTATGTTAGTCACCTAAGGATTGTTATGCAGACCTAAAAGGATAAGGAGCTATATGCGAAGTTCTCCAAGTGTGAGTTTTGACTTAAGTCTGTCATTCTTGGGTCACATTATTTTTAGTGAAGGGATTAGATTTGACAATCAGATCATCGAAGCAGTTCATAGTTGTCCTAGGCTCACATATCCATTGGAAATAAGGAGTTTCTTGGGTTTGGCTGACTATTATAGGATATTTGTTGAAGGATTGTCATCTATCTCATCTCCTTTGACAAAGCTAACTCTATAGGCATCCAAGTTCAATGGTCTGAAGCTTGTGAGAAAAGTTTGTAAGAGTTGAAAAAGACATTGACGACCGCTCCTGTTTTTACTTGATTGGAAGGAACTCAAGGATTTCTGGTGTATTATGTTCATCGAGAGTTGGTTTAGAATGCGTATTGATGCAAAATTGAAAAGTTATAGCTTATGGCTTTAGAAAATTGAAGGTTCATGAGAAGAATTATCCAACTCATGACTTGGAATTGTATGCATAGTGTTTACATTGAAGATATGGTGTAACTACTTATATGATGTTCATGTTGACATATTCACTGACCACAAGAGCCTACAATATGTATTCACTAAGAAAAACTCAATCTCTGATAGAGAAGGTCGTTGGAATTAATCAAAGATTATGAATGAGTATTCTATACTAACCATGTAAGGCTAATATGGTTTTTGATTCCATAAGAAGGTTGTCTACGAGAAGTAATTCCCATGTTGAAGAAGGAAAGATGGAGTTAGCAAAATATGAGCACAGACTTGCACGTTTGGGAGTTAGACTCATGGACTCCACAAAAGAGGCATATTGGTGACCAATGGAGCTGAGTCATCATTAGTGTCAGAGGTGAAAGAGAAGCAAGACCAAGACCCCATTCTGTTTGACTTAATGCCGAATGTTCATAAGTAAAGAGTACTGGCTTTTGAACAAGGGGTAAATGGTGTGTTAAAGTATCAAGGTAGATTATGTTTACAAAGGGTAGATGGACTCCAAGAAAGGATAATGGAGGAATATCATAGATCAAGATATTCCATCAATCCGGGTTTTACAAAGATGTACCGCGACTTGGGAGAGGTCTATTAGTGGGAAGGCATGACAAAACATACTGTTGAGTTTGTTGCCAAGTGCCCAAATAGTGAGAGTATAACACCAAGGGCATGGAGGTTTAGCTAAGAATATAGAGCTTCAGGAAATAGGAGATGATTAATATGGACTTCATCATATGTTTGTCAAGGTCTTGAAGGCAACATGATTTTATTTGGGTGATTATTAATAAAACAACAAAATCAGCCAATTTCTTACCGTTATAGACTACCTATTCGGTAGAGGATTATGCTAAGTTGTACCTTGAAGAAGTGGTAATACTCCATGGAGTTCCAGTCTCCATTATTTCATATAGAGGTTCACAATTTACCGCACACTTCTGCAAATCTTTCGAGAAAGGTTTGGGTTCAAAGGTTAACTTAAGCACTATTTTTAATCCTTAGAAGGATTGAAAAGTAGAACGTACCATCCAAAATTGAAGGATATGTTGTGAGTTTGTGTGATCAATTTCAAAGGGAGTTTGGATGATCATATACCTCTGATTGAGTTCGCTTACAACAACAGTTACCATTCGAGCATCCAAATGGCTCCATATGGAGCTCTTTATAAGAGAATATGCAGATCTCCTATAGGGGGTTTGAATTTGGTGAAGCAGGGTTGATAGGACAAGATCTAGTTCACGGAGTTATGCATAAGGTGAAATTGATTCAAGAAAGATTGAAGACGACACAGATTCGCCAAAAGTCTTACACATATGTTAAAAGAAGGCCATTAGAGTTTGAGGTGGATGTGGGTATATCTGAAAGTTTCACCCATGAAGGGTGTTATGAAGATTTTCAAGAAGGGGTAACTTAGTCCCCGATATATTGGACCTTATTGAATCTTAAAGAGAGTGGGCGATGTTGCTTATGAGTTGGAGTTATACCAAGAGTTATGAGCGATTCATCTGGTATTCCAAATTTCTATGTTGAACAAGTGCTTAGGTTATCATACATTGATAATACCAAATGAGAATGTTGGATTAAAGATAACGTATCCTATGAAGAAGTTTCGGTTGAGATTTTTCATTGTCAAGTTCGCAAGGACAAAGGAAGTTGCTTCAGTCAAGGTCCTTTGGAAGAACCATTTCATTAAGGAAGAGACTTGGAAAGATGAGTAGGATATGAAGAATATATATTCACAAATATTTGAATCCGGAGAGAATGTGAATCAAGGTATTAAATTCTCTTCCTAGCACTTTATTAGACTATGTGTAAGCATGTTATTACTTGCTTTTGTTGTTGAGTGCTGAAGTGATGTTACTACCCTTAACTTACTGAAAGAATTCTCATTCGAGGTAGAATGTTACCAAGGGGGATATATTTTAACATCTCGTAACTTGAATTAACTAAGAATAAGATAAGAAACCAAAAATAATCATTTTTGGAAATAAGTAAGGAAATCTAGAAAATTTCTAGCTTTCAAAAGTAAGTTTTGGTCATTTTCAAACGGCCATAACTTCCAACTCAGGAAAATTTTAAATGAATTCTTATATGGTTGGAAATCCCTTGTGGATATCTTTCCAACGCCCCCGAGTTTGTGAAAATCCAATGTTGTATGAGGAAGATATGCCTTTAGAAGTTGGGTTGTTGAACAGAGGAAAAATCCAATCCGGATTTTAGTAAGAGTAAAATTGTCTTTTACACCTAGTATTTTCTAATTCGTATTTAGTTTATATTAGAGATAAAACAAAGTCCCATATCAGTTTTAGAAAAACTAAGAACGCTTAGGGATTGGGAGAAAAGAGAAAAGAAGAGAGAAGATCAAGAATCTTCCAAGAATGTCAAGATCATTGCGTTGATTTCATCCTAGGTGATCCCTATCGAGGTATGTGAGATAATTCGGTGTTAAGTCCTTTCGTCCACACCCATTTTGTTTCAACTCAGCAAGTTAGAGTATATGGAATGATTAATATGGAGGTTCATAATGAAAACTTTTTTAATTCTTATTGGTTGAATTGTAGTGTATCCCAAATAGATTTGATTCATCGGTTTGGACGGTTTTTTGTCTTATATGTAGGGTAATGAATTATTTAGAGATCCTAAGTGTATGGGGTGGGATCCATGGAAAATTGGGAGGTTTAAAATTGAAAATCGTAGAAGAAAAGTCAAAAAATCCGTCTGATAGGCTTGGGGTGCTGCGCCTACAAGAGCGCCTCAAGACAGACTCTGTTAGTGTGGCCCTTACCCACCGCGCCAGCCACACTGACTTGAGGACATTGTCTGTCCGTCGGCCTCTGGTTCTCCACGTCTCTCAGAGCGCCAAGACCCCCTGGTGACCTTGTCCTTTCCTTATCTTTTCGTACTAGTTTTTAAGTGATGTATCTATCATTTGTAAATGATTTCAACACTCTAAAGTACATCTAAAAAGCATGAAATCATCCCTAAACATGAGATCATGATCCTTGAATCCATAATCCAATTCAAGGAAAGTTAAGATCAAAGTCAAGGAAGTTAGGAGTAAAGTATAGAAGTAAGAAGCAAGTCAAAGTAAGTTCTTAAAGTTATGAAAGAATCTTAAACCATCATTTTAAGTTTTGTTTAAGGCTCAAGTTACAAGTTGAGCAAAGAGTAAAGTGTTGCGTTAAATTCTCAAAAGCTATAAGGGGACTAATTATTCCCTAAGAATTAAATTTCAAGTTAAGTAAAGAGCAATATTTGAGTTCATTTCTTAAAAACTATAAGGGAACTTAGTATTCCCTAAAGGTTTATAAATGTTTCACATTTAAGTTAAAAGGAAACTAAGAGTTCCAAAAGAGTTTGAAACTAAAAGGGGAACATTAACTCCAAAAACAGGTTATAAAGCTAAAGGATTCACTAAATTATCTCAACCCAAACGAAAGAAGTTTTATTAAAAGTATGAGCTAAAGTATGTTAGTAGTTTTGAACACCGATGTGGGGAGGAGAGTTCATATTAACTCAAGTCTCCCTGTAAATCATGAAGGCATAATGGGAGTTAACGGGGCATACCTTTTAGATGATCACATAAGTTTATCTAGTGGATCCACTAAGCAAAGTAAGGTCCTATACTTATAAGGTATGAGATGGTCGTTGGGCTACGAGAGGTAAAATGTTGTATCATCACTTAGGCTCAAAGTTATGGTTGTCGGTTAAAGAATCTCCCACAAAAGTTATATTATTTTCATATATAAGTAAACTTGAGTTTGTTATTGAATTTTTAACGAACTAAGTTGTTTTATTGTTTTATAAGATTTATATATATCACATGTGTTTTAAATTTCTTTATATTCATACTTTCCGTTAAGTATATTCTTGAGTAGAGCAGAGCGAAGGAAAGTTCATCTTAATTTTCTGAAGCTTAGTCGTCATTAAGCTTTCCGAATCGCATAGTCGTACATTCAATGTACTGATGCAGTTAGCCTACACGGTTTCATAATGCAGATGTAGGCAACCAGGATCAGCACGTAGAGCACTGTTGATCTCTTTGAGCACTCCAGAGTCACTTGATGAGCCTCATTGCATTCCGGAGGACATTCCCTTTATTGCTTTTCTAGCTTAGTTCATTTAGGATGTTGTCGTAGACAGTTAGTAGTTTATTTTTTGAGTTGAATTTATCTTATATTTCATGTGTTCAAGTATTGAGGCTTAAGTTCCATTTTGGCCAGATTGCTATATGAAATATTTCTTTAAAACATGATCTATTTTTTTTATTGAGGTTAGTTGAGTCATGCGCAGAGTTAAGTAAGTCAGGCCAAGCTTTCTCTTAGGGTCCACCAATGGTCTTCGTGTGCCAGCCACGTCCAGGGTCTAGTCTATGGGCGTGTCAATTGTGTGGAAATACAAATTAATAGTTTTATTTCCTCCTCAATTTGAAAAAAAATGAATTCAGTTGGGACCCACATTTGTGTATTTCTAGGGGTTCCTAACACCTTCCCTTCGGAATACCTGAACCCTTACCTAGAATTTCTCGGTTTCGTAGATCACTTCAATTTAGTTTCCTAGTTTTCCTAAAATTAGGTGGCGACTCCTTTAGAATTCATTAGAATTGAATCAGTTGTTTATTTTTGGAGTCACTACGACGTTTCTCCTTATTTGAATAGAGTAGGGATGTAAAAAGAAGGTTATATGAAGATCTTTGAAGAAATCTAGCTGTAATCAAGAAAGAAAAAGCTACAAAAAAATAATCCTAATTCTCCTAGCATTTTTACGAAAATGACAATATTTGTTTCTTATAATAGTTTTGTATGTTGATGTCTTGAACATCATTAGCACTCTTAAAGAGTTTTCAAAGGTTGTTGAGTGTTTGAAAAGGTGAAAAGATCTTGGTAATAGAGAATTTTATCTTGACTTACTTATTGATAATTTGACAAATGAAATTTTTGCCCATCGGTCAATATATACAAAAAGGTTTTCATGCAATTTTATATGGATAAACCACATTTATTGAGTACCCATTTGATTATGAGATTGTTTGACACAAATAAAAATTTTGTTTCTCCAAATAAGGATCAAAGAGTTTCTTTGTGATGAAAGTTGATATCTTACTGCAATAAGGGCAATAGTGCATCTTGTTACAACACTCGACCACATATTTGTTTTGTAGTAAATTTACTTAAAAGATTCAGTTCCTCCCCAATATAAGGACATTGAAATGGTTATGAACACATGATTGAATATTCTCAAAGGATCATAGTTATGAGTTTATTCTATTCCGAGGAATCCACAACTGAATTGATTGGTTATGTAGATGCATAACATTTATCTTATCAGCATAAAACTCGATTTCAAGCACGTTATTTATTTTCATGTAGAGGTACAATAATATCTTAGCTATCAATGAAGAAAATGTTGGTAATAACTCCTTCAAACCATGCAGAAATAAAAGTCCTCCATGAAAAAGTCGAGAGTGTGTCTGGTTGAGATTAATGACACACCATATTCAGGAAATGGATCGTTTTTATTTGAAAAATAATATATCATAATGTACGAAGATAATAAACTTCAAGTGAAAGTGTCCACAAGATGTTTGATATTATGAACAAGTTGAATGAGCAATTTACTTGCAACAACGAGGCCATGACAAACATAATAATATTAAATAATGTATTCGGCTAAGCTTAAAGTCTTGTCATATTCATCAAATAACAAAAAAATGCTATATCAGGATGAGTTTAACGATGCAACATCTTCGTGAATGCAATTTGATCACAAAGACATTGTTTATATTAATATTTGAGAAGTCAGTGTACAGGAGTGAAGATATCATCACAAGAAATTAAGTAATGTTATAATCAAGGGTAGTATAATACGTATTGCACTCCTTTTTTCTTGATCGAGGTTTTGTCCCAGTGAGTTTTCCTGACAAGGTTTTTAATAAGGCAACAATAATGTGTATTAACAGATATATATACTCTTTTTCCTTCACTAGAATTTTCGCCATAAGCTTTTTCCTAGTATGATTTTAATGAGACAAGTTATCTATGGACATCTAAGGGGGGTGTTATAAATCTATTGAACAAGTGGATTGCCCATTTAGTTATTCATGAACCATGATTCATGTATGTGTGTTCCCTAGGTGATATAAATCATTTTGGGATAATGATGTATCTATTATGACATTTATCAAAGTGGCTTTTGAAGTCATTTCTCTACTTTTAGACAAAGATATCATTCCTTATGTAAGACAAACTTGAATAGAAGAAAAATTCTCTCTTCCATCTTATTTTTCTTCTCTTCTTCTTTTTCTATTATATTATGATCTTGATTTCCTAACAATTCAAGGTTAATTGCAACCTTCATTTATATTTTAACTTTATTAATAACTATTGTGCTTTAATTTTTCTATCTTTTTCTCTGAATTTTATCTTGGAGATGATTCGTATTTTAGATAATAATATATATCGATTATGTTTCCTTCATAATTATAACATATTAAAACAAAGTATTTTAATCTCTCTTTTAGCTCGGCGAGAGATACTATACTATCATATTTTAATTTGTTACCTTACATGTTGGTATCAAAGAGTAGATCTTAAATATCTGAACATTTCTTGTGAAAATGAATGATATTATTGTAATTTAATTGTAAGGTGATTTTTATATTTGATTATATATATATATATATATATATATATATATATATATATATATATATATATATATATAGATATTTATATATACACACATGTAATTGGAGTCTGTTTTGGGGCTTACAAAAGATCGTGCAAAGAAAATTATAGAACATAAATTACTCATCTCTCTTAGGACTTACGTCTCTTGAAAAATATTGTATTCTTATGTTTGAGATAAACTTTTGTGTGATTCATCCTAAGTAGCTAACCGAAAAGGAACTGACTGAAGGATTGATAAGAGAAGAGGCTCTCTCTCTCTCTCTCTCTCTCTCTCTCTCTATATATATATATATATATATATATATATATATATATATATATATATATATATATATATATATATATATATATATATATATACACATAGAGAGGAGATAGAGAGAGCATTTTAATATTTTTATGGCAATGAATTTGACATAATTGTCATTTAGTTGCTAAACATTGTGATAGTGTTCGTTGTTACTATTTTATGGCAGGGTATGTAATGGTCGACTAGGACTATTATATGTCCATGACATTCAACTACTTATTCCTCCATTATTCTTTGTAACCTATGTAACCTTTAGTGCATTTATATTCACTATTTACTATACTATTTATCTTCCAATTCATTGAAGGAAGTCTTCTTCTAGTATAAATAGTGATGGTCTTCATTTGGTTTGAAACAAACAACACAAAATATAGAGTAATAAAATTTGCCAAAAAGAGAGTTTTTATTAGTTGAAGGGAGGTGTCCTTATTCATGGTGATTTGGACTAAACTCTTATCCAGAGTTGTTGAGTTATGCTTTGTGAAGGCTATTATATCCTGTAGGGGACAAGTCAAAGAGTACTAGTGCTGGATCGGTGAAAATATTTATTTCAGTGGGCTTGAATCTTCTCAAAGAGAGTGAGATACTCGCGCCTCAGCGTGAAGAGATTTTATTTCTTCATTTTATTTAAGTTGTAATCTTTGCATTGCCGTCGTCGCTGCCCTGGTGGAGTAGTAGTAGATTTTCCAAGTAAGAATGAAGAGAGACGTAATTTGACACAGTAATCTATAAATTTTCGAATAGTAATGAAAAGCACAGAAGACAGGAAGGAGACGAGATACGACACGGTGAGAGAAGCCATTGAAAAACAAAGACCCTAAGTAATTAAAATTATTGAGTTACGTTAAATTCACATCTAAGCATCATAATGTCTAAAGTTATATTTTGATGTTTCGCCCAAAGGAGGACATCAATATACATATAAGAATTTATAAACCATTTTTGAATTTAATAGAGGTTAAAATTCATCACTCAAAGTATTATCAAATGATTATATTATATTTGCAGCATTTTATCCTCATTCGCACTCTGCCTCTGTTACGACCTTTAACGATCTTAACTTCTCAGATTGGTGCGAACATATCAAATTCCATCTCGGAGTTTTAGATCTTGATGTTGTACTTTACACTGAGACGCTAACTACTATTATTGAAACTAGCAGTACTGAATAAAGGTCTCATTATAAGCAGCGGGATTGATCTAACAGATTAGGCATAAGGTTTATGGGAATGAATATTGCGAGCAACATTAAGACTACTCTTCCCAAAACTGAAAATGCAAAAGATTTTTTGAAATTTGTGGAAGAATAGTCTCAAGCTGCTGATAAGTCTCTTGTTGGGACACTAATGGGTACTTTGACCACCATGAAGTTTGATGGTTCACGTACCATGCATAAGCATGTCATCGAAATGACAAACGTAGCAGCAAGACTCAATACTTTAGGAATGGAAGTGGAACAAAATTTCCTTGTACAATTCATTATCAACTTATTATAGTCTTAGTATGGGATTTTCCAAAATGAACTACAACACCATGAAAGACAAATAGAACGAGCATGAATTGTACGTAATGTTGGTTCAGGAGGAAGTAAGGCTCAAGAATCAAGGAACCCACTTCATTAACCTTGTAAGTTATTAAGGACTTGGAAAGAAATGAAAGAAACATGCTAAAGGAAAATAGAGGCACCACAATGTTAATGAGTCATCCTCTCAAGTACATAAGAAGAACATATGAATGATAAGTGTCGTTTTTGAAGAAAAAAAAACTTTCAAAAAGATTGCCTGAAATTTAAGGCATAGTTGAGATAAAAGTTAAGCCTAGTGCTTTTACATATCTCGGATCAAATTTAACTGAAGTACCTTATAATACTTGGTGGATTGACTCTTATTGTACTGTTCATGTTTCTAATATGATGTAGGGATTCCTTACAACAAAAACCATAAACCTGAATGAACGATATGTCTTTATGGGGAATAGAGTGAAGGCTCATGTTAAAGCTATAGGAACTTACTGTTTGATCCTTGATACTGGAACCACTTTGATTTACTTGAAACTTGTTATGTACCTTCTCTTTCGAGAATTTTAGTTTCTTTTTCTAAGTTGGATAAGACCGGATACTCTTTTAATTTCGGTAAAGCATGTTTTAGTTTGTTTAAAGATAATTATCTAATTGGTACTGGTAAGCTTTGTGATAACTTATACAAACTGAATCTTGATATTCTATTTGTCGAAACACTCTTAAATATGCATCATAATATTGGAACCAAACGAAGTTTGGTGAATGAAAAATATGATTTCTTGTGGCACAAACGTTTAGGTCACATATCCAAAGAAATACTGGAAAGATTAGTTAAGAATGAAATTCTTCTAAATTTTGATTTTACAAACCGTAACATTTGTGTTGGTTGTATAAAATGAAAACAAACAAGACACACAAAGAAAGGAGCCACAAGAAGAACACAACTTCTTGAAATTATACACACTGATATATGTGGTACTTTTGATATTATATCTTTCAGTAAAGAAAAATATTTTATCACTTTTATTGATGATTTTTCACGTTATGGGTATTTTTATTTGTTGCATGAAAAATCTCAAGCGATAAATGATTTAGAGGTCTTTATTATTGAGGTTGAAAGACAACTAGATAAAAGGTAAAAATAATCAGGTCAGATAGAGGTGGTGAATATTATGGAAGATATGATGAAAATTGATAACAACTAGGTCCATTTGCTAAATTACTCGAAAACATGGCATGTGTTCTCAATAAACAATGTCTGGAACACCACAACAAAATGGTGTAGCAGAAAGGCGTAATCGTATATTCATGGATATGGTTAGGAGTATGTTAAGTAATTCATCTATTCCTCTTTTATTGTGGATGTATGATTTAAGGAGTGCCGTTTACTTACTAATATTGTTCCTAGTAAAGCAGTCATAAAGACTCCTTTTGAACTATGGACTGGTAGGAAACGTAGTGTAAGTCACCTCCATGTTTAGGGTTGCCCAGCAGAAGTTAAAGTTTATAACCCACAAGAAAAGAAACAGAATTCAAGAACAATCAGTGGTTTCTTCATTTGTTATCCAGAAAAATCAAAAGGGTATAGATTTTACTGTCCTAATCATAGTACAAGAATAGTTGAAACTGGAAATGCTAGATTCATTGAGAATGGTGAAGTTAGTGAGAGTGAAGAACCACGTAAAGTGGAAATTAAAGAAGTTAGGGTGAGGGTTTCTCTACCTTTTACTTCTTTTAAAGATGTTGTTCCTAAAGTTGTTGCACAACCTAACAATCAACAAGAACAACAAATTGATGCTCCTATTAATCTAAATGAAGTAGTAATTAATGAACCTGCAATAGATGTACCACAAGAAGTAGCATTAAGAAAATCTCAAAGCCAAAAGAGACCTGCTATTTCTGATGACTATTAAGTATATTTACACGATTCAGATTTTGACTTGGGAATTGATAATGATCCAGTTTCATTTTCTCAAGCTATTTAAAGTAATAATACTGATAGATGGATAAATGCTATGAAAGATGAGTTGAAATCTATGGAACAAAATGAAGTACGAGACCTTGTTGAATTACTAGAAGGTTGCAAAATAGTTGGGTGTAAATTGGTCTTTAAGACCAAATGTTACTCAAGTGGCTGCATGGAAGGTCACAAAGCCAGACTTGTTGCAAAAGGTTTCACTCAAAAGAATGACATCGACTATAAAGAAATATTTTCACTTGTTTCTAGAAAAGATTCACTAAGAATTATAATTACTTTAGTAGATCATTATGACTTAGAGCTACATAAAATAGATGTGAAAACAGTCTTTCGAAATGGAAATTTGGAGGAAGAAGTTTATATGAATCAACCTAAAAGGTTCTCTTGTAATGTTAAGGAACACATGGTGTGTAAACTTAAGAAGTCAATATATGGACTTAAACAGGCTTCTCGACAATGGTATCTTAAGTTTAATGAAACTATTGCCACTTTTGGATTTAAGGAAAACATTATTGATCGAAGTATATATCTGAATGTTAGTGGGAATAAGTTTATTATCTTATTCCTGTGTGTTGATGACATCTTGTTTGCTACTAATGATTTTTGTTTGTTGCATCATACCAAGAGATATTTATCTATTAATTTCGAAACAAAATATAAGAGAGAGGCATCCTATGTGATTGGAATAGACATATTTCGAAATAGATAACAAGGATTATTAGGTTTGTCTCAGAAAGCCTAAGAACATAAGCAAGATTCCACATGAGAAAGATTAGAGTGCATTAAATATAGTAAAATATGAGGGCTTCTAAGTGTCAATGGACTAACCTGTTGAAGAATCCTAACAGATCCATATCAATTAGACTAAAACCTGAAATACACGGACCTATATTAAAAAAAACATCATTTTATGAAACATGTGCAAGAGAATATTGTTAGGTACTGGAGTATTTCCTAAAACATGAACAGTGTCATGAATAGTTTTCCAAATTAAGTTTGAACCTGTTCAAGCTTCAAGGCCTTATAATATGAAAGAGAGAACCTCTAGCATTGTCTTGTAGTTGATGGTACTAGAACAAAAAAGCTTTTCCATTAGAAGTTACAACTCGTAATTCACTTGTTATAATTAACCCTATTAGAACGTAAACATGAACAAACCACACTTGAAAGGATTTAAACCTTCAACCTATATAATATGTTCCGTTTTACTATTTATCATTTGTGTGTGAGGAAGATAGAAAGAGAGTTGCTCCATGCATTAATTTGTTGAATCTGTTTAAACGCATTGTGCTCCAGATCAAGATTATTTCCCAATAAGATAATCGCAAAATGGATATCTTCAGCACAAAATCATTGCTTGGTAGGTAAAAACAATAAATAAATTATGTATATTCCCATGAGAGTTTTTTTTATTACTAGGATATGGATGATCTATGTCGTTTTCTAAACACTAGAGGTTGATTTCATTTTGATGCAATGTATGCGATGCCTTAGAGGAACCCCGATACAATGAACCAAACTTAGCAATCTGTTCATGCAGAGCACCCAAGTTGAGAAGAGAAACAATAGTCGGTCTCCTGTGAGCACACTAACAAATAATGTTCCACCACAGATATATCCTGAATGCAATTTTGCACTCACTTGAAGCATCTCAAAGCATAGTTGCACCAATAAAATATAATCTTAAAATAAATAGAATGGCAACACCAGCAGCAATAAATCCATCAATAATGATACTCACCCAAACTCAGTAGGCCCGCTACTGTTTCTTTGAATCTTTTCCACTCTATCAAGAAATAACATTTAGCGATGAATTATATTACATCACTAAATAACGACAAATTAGCAACGAAATTACCATTTTGTCGCTAGAATAACTTTTTTTTTGAGTTATGATATAGTGACGGATTAGCGACGGAATATTTTTTACGTCGCTAAATATCAACGCAAAGTTTGGCGCCCAAAATTTCCTACGGATTTAGCAAGAAATTATTTGTTTTACAAATTTAATTAATAGTTCTCGAAAGAAGAAGTAATTTAAAATTTGTCACTAAACTTTTAAATACATATTTTTAAAAAATTATTTTTTATAGTGGAGAAAAAATATGTCGGTAGAATTTAATCTATAAAAATATCTTAATTTGGTAGCAACTCCGTCTGTAAGTTTGTTACAAAATTTATTTATGTCATATATTCTAGGCAAAATTTCATTTCATCATTTGCACTTGTATATGAAGAAAGTAGATCTCAACCTCTCCAATGTAACTCTTTTCTGAGATATGAGATCTCAACCTCTCCATCTTTGATCGATGAATTGAGCTTATTCTTCTTCATCTCTCCAACTCGAATCGATGAACTTTCTTTTTAACACTTTTTTTCCTCCTTCTTAAGTAGCTCTATCTGCCTTCAAAGTTTAAAGAAAATCTTCCATAAACAAGTAAGTATTCTTTGAGTTCAATCAATTAATTGTTTAGTTTAGTATTGTATTTTATTTTGGAGACAATAGTTGTTGTGCAAAATCAAACCCGATTTATGTTCAATATTTGAGGTTCCAGTTTTGGGAAAATGGGGTTTCGTGATGTTCCTATTTTGAGGAAGAAATGTTGAAATGTTTTGAAAATACTAGTTTAGAAGTTTGGGTGTACTAAAAATAGGGTTTTTTTATGAAAAGATTCAATGACTTATGTGGTGTTTGAGGTTCAAGTTTTCTTCTCTAGTGAACTTGAAGAAAACTGAGACATTTGAGATAGAGGGTTGCTTGCATTACAACCTAATGATTTTGAGTAGTGTTTGAGTACGTGGCTAACGAGCAATACTTCCACCCCCATTTTCCCCCTTCCTCTATGATTTTACTTAACATGTAGTATAACATCCTTGGTTGTTGCTAACTCAAAATTACTAGTGTCACCACTGATGTCTATAATAAAACTACTACAGTTTGTTTCTAGTGCACTAGCAAGATGTTTCGAGACATGGAAACCTCTGATTTTCAGCATGTGAGAAGTTTCTGAAGACCTGTTTTTTAGTGCTAGAATGCATAATAGGATAACTAAGCACGGAAATAAAGAAACCTTCATTTCTTTTGGAGCTAACCAAGAAATAAGTTTATTTTAGTCTGCCTGCTCTTTCTGCTTTAAGAGTCTGCCTCATGACACCAATCTTACGAGAAACATATTTACTGAGTGTAGTTACTCTCTTGCATTTATAACCAAGTGTAACTTTAATCTAACAACCTCCAATTCTACAGCAACGTGCTTAGTGTTGATATCGTATATCAACACAAATTTAATTCTTTCTTTTTTGCGAAGTAAATTCCACACTGATTTCTGTTTTATTTTACATTGGAGATATTTTTTTTGTTCTTTTTACTAGTGGTTGTTGACCTTTTTTGCTTCATTAAAAGGTATCTCTTTTTCTCTCCCTACCTTAACCCCCCCCCCCACTAGCTTCTTTTGCGCCAGAAAAATGTGTTGGTGTAATTTTTTTTATTTATAATTTTCTAGTAATAAATAATGTTAGTTTATTATGGATGGCAATGGTGAAGATTAAGGGAAGGGGATAATAAAGGTTTAACGGGGCAGGGCGGGGCAATACTCAAACGGGGAAGCGCAGGGTAGGGCAGGGCAGGGCGAGACATAACTAATATTTTAAAACAATTAATAGGACGGGAAAAGGGTGGGTTCATGAGAGGTTCCTTAGTTTGAGTATTTTGTAGCTTGTCAACAGTGCTTAGACTGATCTTTCCGAAAGGAAGATGTCGAAAAGAAGAATACAAACTCCACATTGTAGTTGAGCTTTTTTGCTTAGCATAAAAATTAAAAAAATTCGACGCGACTTTAACTATGAGTCTATGATAAGTCATGCAAAATGATAGGAAACTCATTCAAGATATATCATATTAAAATCAATTACATGAATGGGTAAGGACAATGTATTAGAATAGGCTGCAAAGATGGGCATGGTCTGGCTTGTAGACAGACAAAGGAGAGAATTTATATGGCTTTTTAAAAGACTGATGATTTAGTTCACCTGTAGAGTGGAAATATGTTATACATATACTGTCCACGATCCTTATGCTCTAGAAGGTTTCGTGCGTGTATTGCTACAACAATAGCTACCACTAATGCAATTGAGCAGCCAGAAAACATACTGGTAGGTTAAAAGTATATCAATTAGTAAAATAAACATATGGTCCTTATGAAAGTGAGATGACATGTCAATCTAGATGGCTCAAAAATGGGTTATACAATACATTTGACCTCCGATTACATAGGAAGAGGAAATTTATTTTAACAAGGATGTATGCTTACCCATGAAAAATGCTACTCTATATGTGTCCCTTTTAGCTTGTAGTCTTAAAAACTTCATTCCTTTTCTTTTATTCTAATTAACAAAATGTTTTATGAATATGGCCTACACTAATTCAATGATCTTATCAACGTTAAAAGCAACAATCGATGAGAGTTTCAAGATATAGCTGCAACAACAATGATGCTGAGAGGGGAATAGTTTTTGAAAGTGAAAGAAAAGGTTTGTCATCTAAGCTACCAAGATAAGATTTATCAATCATTTTCAAGTATGATTTATAAAATTTCCTTGAGCCGAGCTGTATCAATAAACTGCATGATTAGAAGCAAAAGTACATACTAATACTTCCTACTGTAGAATAGTGATCACTTTAGTAATAGCACTTTATTATACTTTTTTATGATCTTTGAAAATGTCAACACATTAAAGAAATTGCAGAATTAAGTAGCAAATAGTTAGTTGAGTTGAACACAACAAACAACTATAATTCATCATTTGGGAGGAATAACAGTGCAACATTACCTGTAGTTTTTTAGAAGTCTAAGGTATTGATAAAACTAAACAAAAGCCGTTCTTATTTGTTCTTTAGCTTTCATGAGCTCGTTTTTGCTGAATGATAAGTCATATTTAGAAGACTTGATCACATTTTTCAAAGTCGAGATAGGTGTTGCTGGTTCAATATTGATTTTTTCATTGTCCAGATCTCTACAAGAGCAGGCCTAAAACCTAGAGGATTCATCATTGTTGTATGTCTTTTCCCCGATGTTTATTAATCTTCCACGCTTTAGTTTGACTTCATGGAAATAAACAGTTTTTTAATCGAAGATTATGGATCAGATCTTCTTGGACCCAAAAAAGAGAACTGCATAGAGTAACTCAGATAAGATCATTAACATAATTGTCATTCTTATACTTTTAAATGTCTTGCCTTATTGTTTTCTAAATTGTTGAGCTCAACAGATCATTTTCTTAAATGAATGGAAGTACTTAACTTAATCATGTGACAGTTCTTATGTAAATGGTTTATATATCAGTATTACTTTGATGAGCAAAGTGTAACCAGATTCCTTATCAATATCATATGATTTGATAATATCTAGCATTTCAGCCTTTCGGAAGGCTTATCCTGTTCCCTAATGTCTTGTAGTTGTGTTCAAATTTTCTATATATTTCTACTAATTCTTTGTGTAAAGCTTTTAATAGAAGTCCATGGTTCTTTTGATAATTTGTTCCTTTATTTATATTATCTCTTATGATGTAATTAAATGATAGCTATTACAGTTTTGTACTTACAAACATCAGTTCTTCCTGTTTATCTGCAAGCTTTGCCAGAAATAATTTTAATACTTCAACACACTTTCACTTAATTAAAAATCATTTGACTCATGTAGCTGAACTTTATTTTGTACTACTAATAACTGTTTCATTCTAATATGTTTTGATGCAATCGTTCTCATTATCATGTGTTATGCTTAATTTGTTGTTTCTCTCAGGTTGGTTTAACAACACTATTATATTTGTATATATGTATGACTCGAGGAAGAGGTTGTGGCAAATACTCATGTAGCAGTAATCTAGTTATTTATGTAAGGATGGCAACTATTCTCATGCCCACTAATAGATCTAATCTTTTTATTACAATCAGTGTTGGAAAAGTTAAAATCTCCATATCCTCTCTTATTTTCCACACAAGATGTACTTTGAAGAATTCACAAAAAAACTTAAGTACATATTCCATGATTTATATGAGTAAAGATTTTACTTTTTTTACGCTTGTATGTAAGCATATTAGTTCAAGGATATATCTACCTGAAATTATATATATAGTGTAAGGATGTTTTTGGCCAAAAACTCTACTATTATATTGTAGAAGCTACTTATGTAGTAATGAAGAAATTTTCAAAATCACTTAAAATGATGAAGATCAGGAGGGATGAGAAACTCAAGAAAGTGTTGGATTTTGCTAAATGAAGAAAAGGGTGTTTTCGTGAGAGTTTAAGGAGACAGTGCTTTCTAGTCTTAGAGAGAATCTAGACGACAGTCCATCTGCTAAGGAGTTTTTGAAAACTCCATTCTTTAGTAAAATTGAAAGAGTTAAGCAATTTGTGCTCAATACTAATAATTCATTAGTGAAAGATAAAAAAAGAAAATATTTATATATCTATAATGTTTATTTCTTTTGTTTAGGAATGAAATGAATTGTTTTCATAGTTGGGATCGTATGGTGCATATACCTGAAATATATCTTTTGCGGATCTATCATCTGATTCTTCATTTTGTTTCTTTATATCGATGAAATGTTGGATGTTCCTATAAAGTTGATCATTCGTTGTAGATAATGCATATGTTTATTAACACTAAATGAATTCTAATTCTCCGAATTAGGTTGTTGATGCATTTCTTGACAGCACGTAGGGAAAACACATTCCTATTGGGATCTTGCACTTTATAGATGGTTTGCTCGTCGAATGTCTAGTTGTTGACATAATTAGCGACTAAGTTCGCTCGAGATGTCTCACAATATGCTCCCTTGATCCAATTTATATCCCATAGTTTATTAAATTTCATAGCGTGAAATTTGGATGCCCAATTTATACAGTAATGCTAATGCTTAAAATGTTACGCATGTTGTTGTATTTTCCTTCAACATATATTTTATTCACAATGTTTAATGCTTTCATTTTTCCTCTACTTAATACGGAAAAAATAAGAAGAAATATTGCGGAAATTTTTTTGTCTTAAGTTGATATTGACCAATGTTAAGCATTTTATCAAGTTGTGGGGCAGAAAAGAACAGAAGAATATACAATATTGGTTTTGAAGTAAAATTTATTACGGACATAAAATTTGTACCTCATCATCATTATTTCCTTCAATTTCTCAATCAAAACTGAAAACAAATACGGATGACTTTGTTAAGCAAATGCTTCTTGTCACCTTCTTACCGTTGTTATTGAGAGGGTACAAGAAGGAAGTACTCCCATTGACAACCCCACAACAGTGACACCGTAAGTGCCTCCTTCACCCACTACTAATGAGGACAATGTTGATCCTTAATTAGTTTCACGTGACAATTGTATCCCTTTTTGTTATCTTTTTTCCTTTTTTTTAAAGTACAAATTTTGCAGTAACAATATTTGATGAGTTTTTGAAGAACAGTTGATATATTGTTTTGGATGTTTTGAATTGAAACTATGAGATTTCGATTGACTATATAATTTGAACCATATATGACATTATTTTATATGCTTATTATTTAAGGGGTATTTAGCAATTTAATTTGAATTATATAAACAACATATTGAAAACATATATAGATCAAATTTACAAAGAAAAGTTTAGCAGCAAATATGGCAACGGACCATCGACGAATTTCAATTGTGCCAAATGTACTGGCTCAAACGATAGAATATGTCAAACCAAAAGATCAATCTTGACAAAGTATATCTTTAAAATGTGAAGCATACAAAACAATGTATTTTATTTATTTGAACTGTGAGAAAACTAGAAGTCGTCGAACTGCATTTCCTTCAAACTGGGTGGTTGCAAAATACATCACGAACAATGACTACAAAGAGGAGAATCCCAAACAAATTCCTTATTAGCAACCCGTAGTCTACTTATACAGAATTACACTAACATTTTGTATATATTCATTAAATAGTTTTACAGAATTTTATCTGTTTATTCTTATAATTAGGCTTCTATATAATATATATATATATATATATATATATATATATTCTAACTATGTGGTGTCAACAAGTGTTGTATTTCTTTTTTATTTTGTATTAGTTCTAAGTGTATGCCAACAAATTTCAGATTTTTTGTGCTCAGTTTATATTTCAATATCATTATTTATTTCAATTTCACTTTGTATGCCAATAAGTTTTGCATTACTTCTAAATATATGCCAACAAGTTTCGTATTTTTTGTGCTCGTTTTGTATGCCAACAAGTGTTATATTTTTTTTTATTGAGTATTAATTGTAAGTGTATGCCAACAAGTTTTTGACTTTTTGTGCTCACTTTGTATGTGAACAAGTTTTGTATTTTTTTAAATTTTGTATTAATACTAAATGTATGCTTACAAGTTTTAGATTTTTGGTGATCATTTTGTATTCCATCTCACTTTGTATGCCAATAGATTTTGTATTTCTTTTATTCTGTATTCATTTTAAAATCTTCTTCACTGACAACAAAAATCTTCAATCAATAGACTTCAATTTGACATCGATTGAATATTTTCAATGGAGAGTCAACATTAATATTAAAAATTTGAGGCTTAAGGGAGAGAGAAGTAATATTAATTGTGGAACCAAACACGTACAATAGGAAAGAAATTTTGTAAGTTTTAATCTCAAAAAGAAAAGATGAAAAAACAATAATAATAGTGATAAAAAATTTAGGATTACTTAAAGTTATACCAAAATTATGATTAGTAATTATGGTAAATTTGTTGGTTTAAATTTAAAAATTGCCTTATTTGAAATATTAATTTCCTTAATATTTATCCATTCTGTGAATAACTAATTGTATTTTTTAAAATTAAACAAATGAAAAACATACATAAATCAACAATATAACAAACTAAAATAAAGACATTTATTTTTTAAAAAATACATAACTCATGTCAACAAACTAAAACACTGTCATTTTTACTAAATAGTTAAAATGTTTTTATGGAGTCACTCCAAAGACTAAACTATTGTTGTTTTGATTGATTTTCATTTTTTAAAAAAAATGGAAAAAGAATTGTTTTTTTATACCCGCTATATATAAAGAAATTTATATGTATCATGGATCAATATATCATCCCAACTTGTAGATGAATAATCGAGAGGATCAAAGTGAGCTAGGTTAATAAATGAGTGAGTCAATAACCACAACAAAATTGAATGGATTGGATAAATTATGTTTGATATGGGCTAATTTTATGGGTAATTAATTAGATAAACACTAGTTTGTAATATTACGAATCTTATCTGATTTTGATGCATCCTAATACATCCAAATACATATATTTTGAAATATATAGGATCAAAACTATATGTAATTATGATTTGAACTAAAAGTGGATAGATCTATATAATGGATTTGGGTTACCATGATACATACATTATATATATAAATTATATATATATACATACATACATATATATATATATATATATATATATATATATATATATATATATATATATATATATATATATATATATATATACAGACATGATCGACATGTCTTCCTCCCAGCTGCAATATTTTTCCTTTTTTTATGATTTTTTCGTTTTAATTTGTTTATCTTGTCTTCCTACAAGAAGTCTTCCTACAAGACCACCAATATTTATACTACAAGAAGTCTTCTTAGAAATAAATAGGAAGATAATGGAGGTAGTAAATAGTGAAGATAATGGTCTTCGGAATTTCATAGGTTACAATAGTAGTTACATATGTTACATAGGTTACAAAGAGTAATGGATGAATTAAGAATGAAATAAAGTGATGGATAACCAATTCTAATGGATTATTTAGAATTTATCTATTCCAATGTTTATTGGAATGTTTTAATCTCACAATGAATTCAACCAATAAAGCCAAAAGTAATGACATTACATGGCTACCAAGTCAAAGATTAATAGCAAGATTAAATTGGTAGTTTAAAACACAAATAAATGCCTATCCAAAATAAAGCAATTTAATATGTTAAATATTAATATTAAAATACTAAGAACCTAACAATCTCCACTCATTTTAATATTTAGAGAAGAGAGTATATAAGTTGAAGGAAGACTACTAAGCATAATGAAGGTGTGCTCTGCATTGAACCTCCAATTAGTGACACTGTAATATTTACTGCAGAGTCGTAGTGGTCTCAGACTTGAACTATGAATGCTTAAGGGAAATAAAATATCACTGCTCACACATAATAATCAAGGTGTTGACATGAGCTTTAACAGCCAACACGTTATGGCCATGTGTTATCCCGGTTTCATGAGTGCATTTGAGAATAAGCCCCATTCTCATAGGAAGCGACCTACTTCCACACATCACATAGGTGAAATCTGTCGAGAGTGCTCCTGTAAGATTAACACTCAACCCATACGGGCTACAGATATTCAATAAGAGTTTTATCAACTCAACCTTCACAAACTACTAGAAACCATGCACTCAAATCATAGGAAAGGAAAAAATAGTGTATTTTTCACAACAAGTCATCATATGATTAGTTTTTCCCTTTGAACTTGGTTATAGGATCTCTAGTCCCCAGGTTGGGTTTCCTCATATATGACTCAAGGATTTGTAGGCTTCAATCCCATCCCCCTCAATGTGCTCCAGACCTTTTCTCTTGTTAAGGCCTTCGTAAGAGGATATGCAACATTATCACAAGATTTGACATAATCAACATTAACGGTACAATTTGTCAAATACGATCTTACATTACTGTGTTTCCTCCTTATAGGTCTGGATTTATCGTTGTAATAACGTTTTTGAACTCTACCAATTGCAGCGGTGCTATCAAAATGAATTAAAATAGGAGGAATTTGTTTTCAAAATAAGGAATTTGAAACAATAAATTTCTTAACCAATGCCCTTCCTCACTAGCTGAAGCTAAAACAATTAGTTCAGCCTCTATGGTAGAGTTAGCAATTATAGCGCAATCAATCACATATCTCATTTTGATTATACTAGCATATTCCTTTTGATTTATTACATCATTTTCACTTTCAACAGGAAATAAGTGAATACTTGAATCAAAAGGAGTAGCAACATGCTTGCAATCATGAAAGTTATATTTTTTCAAAATTTTCTCAACATAATGTGATTGGTCAAGGAAAATCCCCTCACATGTTCTTGTTATTTTTATTTCAAGAATAAAATTTTGCCTCACCAAGATCTTTCATATAAAAATTGCTTCTAAGAACATTTTTAGCCTTATCAATAACATTCATGTAAGAGCCAAAGATCAACAAATGATCAACATATAAGCAAACGATCACATGTGAATTATTCCAAGACTTATGATATATGCACTTATCACGCTCATATGTTTTAAAACCATTTTCAATCATGCAGAAATCAAAGTTTTCATGTTATTGCTTTTGTTCCTTTTTCAAGGCATATATGGATTTAGTAAGTTTACGTACTTTGCTTTCTTGGTCTGCTTCAATAAAACACTGTGGTTGGTCCACATAATTTTTTTCATTTAGGTCCTTTTTTAGAAAAGCAGTTTTTACATCCATTTAATAAATTTGCAAATCAAAAATTGCAGCCTTAGCAACTAAAAGTCTAATGGATATAATTCTTATTACCGGAGAAAAAGTATCAAAAAATTCTAGGCCTTCTAGTTCTTTAAAACCATTTGCAACTAACCTAGCCATGTATTTATCAATAGAACCATTCGGTTTAAACATTTTCCTTAATACCCATTTCCAATCAATTGTTTTACAACACTGTGGTAAATCAACTAACTTCCAAGTTTTATTAGAAATTAGAGATTCCATTTCATCATTTACAGCCTCTTTCCAAAAAATAGAATCATGTGAAGATAATTCTTCTTTCAAAGTTAGAGAGTCATTTTCAACAATAAACACATAAAAATGAAGACCAAAATCCTTTTCTACTCTATCTCTTTTACTTCTTCTTAACTCAAAATCACCAACTTTATTTTTCAAAGTTGAAGTAGAAAAACTAGGTAGTGACAAAATATTTTATTCAATCCTTTGACCCCCACTATTTTTAGTATCAAAAGGAAATTTATTTTCATGAAAAATAGCATCACCAGATTCTATTACAATATTATCTTCAAGATTAAAAAATCTATAGGTTGTACTATTTGAAGCATAACCAACTTTGTAATCTTGGGATTCATTAGTCTCACAAAGGCTAGACAACCCCAAACTCTTAGACATTCAAAACTTGGCATGTCACCTTTCCACAATTCAAAAGGTGTCAATTTAGACTTTTTATGAGGCACACGATTTAACACATAACAAGCAGTTAAGATAGCTTCACCCCAAAATTTTAATGGTGCATGTGACTCAATAAGCATGACATTAATCAATTCAACTTAAACATTCCATCACATGCATACCCCTTCCCCATAAAAATACCTTTATTCACTATTACATATTGATCAGATTCAATAATCTGTTTAAAGCCTGCTTTATTAAGAAGAAAACTAGACATCAATTTTTTTTCTCATAGAAGGAGTATAAAGTACATCTTTCAAGGATAATATCCTTCCAGAAGTAAAATACAATTCAACATATCCCTTTCAAAGCACTTGAGTAATGTGAGCATCACCAAGAATGATGGTTTTGGGCTCCTCAAAATGAGTATATTTTTTAAACCAGTCTTTGACATAACAGATTTGACGATTTGCACCAGAATCAGCGCACCATCCATAAACATTCTCAACCATGTTTATGTCGGTAAACACTGCCACAAAAGGTTCTTCAGCAACGTTTGCCTCAGGGTTAGGACCACGTTTCTGGAATCTGCAAAATTGAGCAATATGCCCACTCTTGCCACAAACAAAGCATGATCCCTTTTCTTGAACTTGTTGATTTTGTGCTTGGTGATTTTCACCATTATTTTTCCTGGGATGTCTACCATTATTTTTCATGAATTTTTTCTTCTTAGTCGTTGAAGAAGTATTTTTGTGAGTTTCAGGAGTAGCATTATTCGCAGTAATTAAATTTACCTTCGATGTGATGTTGTTCTCTTCTATTTGTAAAAGTGCATCTAGGCCCCTTTCTTCTTCTTCAATGCGGATTTTCATTGTTAAGGTTTCAAGAGAGGTTTCTTTTTGTTTGTGACGCATACTTTTTTGAAATTCCTTCCTAGAAGGTGGAAGTTTATCCACTATGCCTCAAACAATAAGGTTATCTCCAATTTTAAACTCTGCGGACCTAAGATCTCCAACAATCATGATGAATTCATGAGCTTGATCTACAACTGATTGGTTTTCCACCATTTGAAAATTAAAAAATCTACTAGCTGCATATTTTTTCGCTCCAGCCTCTTCGGTATCATACTTACTCTGCAATGCCTTCCAAATTTTATTTGCACTAGAGTAAATTCTATCATAATAATCATAAAAATTATCAGATTGACAATTAAGAAGAGAATACCGACACTTATAGGAATCACCATCGTACTTTTCCACTTTCTCTAAATGATAAATAGTTTCATTATCATTCATAGTGGTGATGTCTTCTTTATTTGGATTCTTTTCGGTTAATATATAAGAAACATTGAGAAGACTTAAGTAGAAATGTACTTTACCCTTCATTCTCTTGAAATGGTTTTCATTGAACCGAAATGGCTTGTTAAGTTCTCTCATCTTGACATCCGCGGTTCTTTCAATTGTGGCCATCTTGAATCTCCTTAAAATTGTTAGTGAAAAAACTTAAAAGATAATAAAATTACAAGATTACAATTGAAATAGAAATGAAGAAATTAATCTCTTCAGGCTGAGGTGCGGATATCTCGCTCTGTTTAAGGAGATTCAAGCTCACTGCAGTAAATGATTTCACCGGTCCAGCAGTAGTCCTCTTTGAGTTGTCCCTTCCAGGATGTAACAATCGTCACAAAGTATAAATCAACAACTCTGGACAAGAGTTGAGTCCAAATCTCCACAAAAAAGAACACTTCCTTTAACTAATAAGAACTCTCTTTTAGACTAACTCTTTCACTCTTTGTTTTCTCTTGTTTTTCGTGTGTATCAAACCAAATCAAGACCACCACTATTTATACTACACGAAGTCTTCCTAACAATAAATAGGAAGATAATGGAGGTAGTAAATAGTGAAGATAATGGTCTTAGGAGTTTCATAGGTAACATAGGTTACAATAGGAGTTACATAGGTTACAAAGAGTAATGGATGAATTAAGAATTAAATAAAGTGATGGATAACTAATGCTAATGGATGATGTATAAGTTATCTATTCCAATGTTTATTGGAATGTTTTTATCTCACAATGAACTCAACCAATAAAGCCAAAAGTAATGGCATTACATGGCTACCAAGTCAAAGATGAAAAGAAAGATTAAATTGGTAGTTTAAAACACAAATGCCTACCAATGGTCAATCTTATAACTCCATAATAAAGCAATTTAATATGTTAATTATTAATAATAAAATGCTAATAACATAAAAGCCCCTACCATCCAAATTTTAAAGCGTATATACCATATCTATTATGTTAATCTTGAGATTTTGAAAATGGCAAAATTGTATTGAACAGGTAACGCAACATGTTCCAGTGAAATACTACAGCGGGTATGCAAGTGGTAGCGTACGAGTGGAGCTTAGTTATATATGGAAACTTATATGTACATTTTTGTTTATAGTAGTTTACTTGGTTAAGGAAAACTACTGAAAACAAATTTCAGTGCAATAAGATTTTGAGTAAAAGACCAAGTAGAAGTCAACAAGGATTTGTAGAAAACAAATACAACTTGATTTGTACAAGGATTGGTTGAATTTCTGAATTATAAATCGGGAGCTATTTGGATCAGAAAAAATTGCGCACATACAAAGAGAAAAGTTCAAAACACGATCAAGAGGGTTGAGAGAGTTTTGATAAATTCGTTTGAGTGCTGCGAGTTGAGTGATAAAGTTAGATTGTATTCAAGAGTCTTGTTTACAATCTAGGTAGTAGATTTGCTTGACAAGTTATAGTAGTTGAAAAGCATTGAAAAGATAGAAAACTAGGGAGTAGTTTTTTGTCTTGAGTAGAAGGAATTAAAGTTTATAATTCCTTAAGAGCTAAAGCGTTGTAATCTTTGTATTACTTCAAATTTACGAATAATACAAAGTGCTGTTCAAATTAATTATTGTTAAGTTTTCAAGCAAACACAAACTAGTAGTTAGTACGTGTTCCTTTGAAGAATTCAGGAGCGTAGAATTCCAACAAGTGGTATCAGAGCAAGGTTATCTTTAGAGAGTCTAACAACTCAAGATAAGATCAACATGAGTTCTTCACCTCCACTCGGACACGGTAAGGGGCAACACATCAAGAGACCTCCATTATTTAATAGACAATACTACTCGTGGTGGAAGACATGGATGGAAGACTTCATTCAAGCTGAAGACTAAGAATTATGGGTGAGAATTACTAAGGGACCACTAATTCCTACTAATACTGATAGAGAAGGAAATAAAGTACCAAAACCCGCAGATACATATAATGAAGCAGATTATAAGATGCTAGGAAAGAATGCAAAAGCTAAGTGCATTCTTGTATGTGGACTAGGACCTGATGAATTTAACCGTATCTCAAGTTGTACCTCTGCTAAACAAATATGGGATACCTTACAAAATGCTCATGAAGGTACAAGTCAAGTCCGAAAATTCAGGATTGCTAGTGTGTGTTCAGAATATGAAGCCTTTACGATGAAATCCGGAGAATCTCTTCAAGATATGATTACCAGATTCACCACTGTGGTAAACGAACTAATCTCATTAGGTAAAGTATATACCACTGAGGAACAGGCTGACAAAGTACTTAGGATTTTTCTTAGGTCTTGGGAAATAAAAGTCACTGCCATTAGAGAAGCTAAGAACCTAACTAATATGACTTTAGATGAACTAGTTGGAAATCTCAAGACTTATGAGATGAACGTTGACAAAAGAGGTGAAGGAAAAACAGAAAAAATTCTTGGTGTTAAATCAACTGAAAGTGACGAATCAGACATAGATGACGATGAATAGGCTCTGATAAGTAGGAACTTCAAGAAACTCTTTAAAAGGGATTAAACGCAACCAAGAACTCACCACCCTTGAAAGAAAAAAATCTTGAATGATCACAAAACAGAGGTTGTTTTAAATGTGGTAAGACAGATCATCAGATAAAGGACTGCCCAATGTGGGAATTAGAATGGAAAAAAGAAAAAGCTTAAAAAGAAATGAAGGAACTCCTTAACAAAAAGAAAAACAAAGAAAAGAACAACCAATGTATGCAGCCTGGGGAACAGGTTCTTTGGACATGTATGAAGATGTTGAAGACCTTGCCTTGATCGCGATAGAAGAATCAGACGCTGAACCTGAATCAGACTATGAAGAAACTGAGGTAAACTTTCTTAACCTAAAAGATAAACTAGTAATGTTCTCCAAGAAAAAGCTCTCACTCCTATTGCTTGAATAAATAGAGACAATTCAAGAACTTGTTAACACCAAAAGCCAACTACTTGCTTCCCTATCTAGCTTAAAGTTTGAGCATATTGATCTCAATAAAAACAAACTCGACCTTCAAGGAAAAATCAAGCAACTTGAATCCCAAAATCTGGAACTAAGAACTAAGAATTCAAAATTAAAAGTTTTTGGCAAAGAAAAAAAGGGTGAACTGCCTGACCAAAAACTTGAGGTTGACAAACTCAAAAAAAACTTAAGGCTAGAAAAGGAAAACTGTAAGAGAATAAATCTTGAATTGACTAGAATGAGAACTGATCTGGAAAGAGCAAATAAATTGACAAGATCCTCCATGATAGTAACTCATCTAGGAAACAACAATAGGAACATCAAAACCGGAATAGGATATGAACAGCCCATAAATGGAAATCCTACGTTTTGTATTGTTTGTGGTAGCTCAAGTCATTCTAAGCAATATTTTCCAAAATACAAAACTGCCACTGAAGAAAATAACTCAAAAAGAACCTATAAAACTTTTCAAGGGAACAGGTTCATTCCCAGAAAAAACAGTCTGCCCAAATGGGCTCATAGAAATCTTATTCACCCTTTTGATCAAAACAAAGAACCCAAGCTAATCTGGGTTCCTAAATCTAACCTCTAATTTTTCAGGAAGAAGTAAGAGAAGGCAAGCAGTAGTGGTACATGGACAGTGCTTGCTCAAGACACATGACAGGAATAAGACATTGTTTCTCTCACTAGAAGAAGGAAAAGGAGGTATGGTAGATTTTGGTGGTGGAAAAAAGGGTCAAATCAAAGGTTGTGGAAAGATTGGAAGATCTGATGAACATTCAATTGATAAAGTATACTATGTGGAAGGACTTAGACACAATTTTCTCAGCATATCTCAATTGTGTGACAAAGGAAACAAGGTAATATTTCGATCCACTGGTGTTGAAGTGATCAATCTAAACACAAAAAAATTAGTGTTAACAGGAAAAAGAGATAAACATGTCTACACTGTAGATACCTCAACTATCTCTGACAAAAATTTGGTGTGCTTAAGTGTATTGGAAAAAGATCCCTTGTTATGGCATAAACGGTTGGGTCATGCTAGCCAAGTTCAATTAAACAAACTTATCACAATGGATAAAGTTATAGGACTGCCTAAAATAAATGCAAGGAGGATAAGGTGTGTGAAGCATGTACTCTAGGGAAACAGATAAAATCATCATATAAGTCCAAACAGATGGTAAGCTCAACTTGTTCCTTAGAACTAATTCACATGGATTTATGTGGGCCAATGAGTGTTCAAAGTAGAGGGGGAAAAATATATGTGTTTGTCTTAGTAGATGATTATAGACAGTGGCATAGCCACACTTGTGTCAAGGTGTCCAATTGGACACCCTTGGTCAGAATATTATACGCAAGTAAAATGATAAATTAAGTGGTTAAATAATATATTTTGGACACCCTTGAAACAACAATATGATGTAATCTAGTGGTTTCAGGCGCCTTGAAAGAATAATGATACACAAATTTAAAGAGTGTGCGTGTTCGAATTTTACTAGTAACAATTTTATTTTCCCACTTTTTAAGAAGAGCAGATTAACTTTAGCACTTGAACACCCTTTGTCAAAATCCTGGTTCTGCTATAGTTTGTTTTGTATAAATGGATTCATCCAAAGGCCCTTTTAAGAGTGATGTAGTTTCACGAAGGTGGCATTCTCTTTTAACGTATACAAATAAGAGTAAATATTTGACCCTGTCCACTTTTTCCAGATCGACAAAAAGAGTAGTTCAGGTGATCAAACTTCCATCTCGGACAAAAATTTTCCTAATCAGGGAGAAAGGAGAAACAGGACCAGTCATAGAAAAAAAGTTTCAGCAGATGCTGTTGTTGGGTCGGGCGTGTTGGATACTAGATTTTCTGATACCATAGACTCTTTCTCATGTTTCTTCCATCCTTTGATGAAAGATGGCCTGTACAAAAATATTTTCACACTCGGTAACTACAGATTTTACAAATGATGTTGACTTGAATAAATTCAAGACTGTATTTTGGACTCGAATTCCCTCACATATCGTTCAATTGAATGATCTACATATTCAAGTTTTGAAATTTTTTTGGCTTTTCTAATTCTTCTTCCATTGCCTCATAAATAATGTAAAAGAAATAGCCATTGAAATTTTTTTGGCATTTCCAAATACAGTAGTATTTTGTTATTTCTCTAACCAGATTTTTGCAAGTTTTGATCCCATTTTAAAGTTGAAATACCAGTTTTTCTGCATGTTTGAAGTATTGAAATTCTCAAGGTAGAAACAGGAAGAAAAAATAAATGCTTTTAGGTAACTCAGAGCAGAGGCGGATCCAAGATTTCAGGCATGTGGGTTCTAAATTTCTAAAAAGGACAATGATCTTAACTTAAAGTCAACTTTCAAATTAATGAATAAATATGCAAGTATTGAATTCACTAAAAAAACAATGATTTGAATATTAAAAATCACAAAAACACAAATTATGTTAATGAGATGTTAGTCATGTTTTGAAAACATCATCTTAGATATTATTATTGTAAAACTTAATTTACTAATATGAAGAATTGAGTAATTTAATTTGAAATTTTGAAATATTATTTATAAAATGTGAATAATTTTTAATATAAAATTTTGAACATTTTTACTATAATCTTCAACATTCTTCAAAGTAAGATTAAAATTATTAAATTCACCATTAACATTTCGACACATAAAACATATATTATATTAGTTTCATTATCCCTAGAAACATTATTTTCTTCAAAAGTTAATATTTTGAAGAGCAAACAACAATTATCATAATATAATCAATTATCAATATGGTGGAATAACCATAGAACCAAAGATTAAAAATTAACTTTGAATAGATAATCCTATAGGGTAAAAACAAAGAAACGAGAATAAAATGAAAAAGAAGAGACGAGTACATAGTACATACCAGAGGACAGAGATGGGATACTAGCAACCAACTAAAAATAAAAGTTAGAAGCCTAACTTTTGGAAATAAATTTGGCTGAAAGGTTTTTCATTTAGAATAGGACACGAACACTATTTTTCTGTTTATATAAAATATTTTAATCTTTTAACATTAGAAAAACTAATTTTAAAAACGAAGTTTCCACAATAGGTTTCGACAACCCACGACGCCCGGGTAGAAGAAATCCGCTTGGTGTGCAGAAATCACTGGGCCATCGGCATCCCTATGCTTATGGGTTCGCAGGAAATGTATGTGTACTTTGTTTCTAATACTTCAATACGAATATAGGGTCTATGGAAAAGCCAGTGGATTCGTTCAAACCTGCTTTTTATATAGTAGCTCCACCCTTGACTTAGAGTACTATTTTTGCACTTGACAAATGACAAACATACAACATACGTTTATATAATTAAAAATATTCAAAGACAGACTAATACTACATAAAACGACTAATTTTACGATATCCTCAAATTCTGCATCATGATTATCAAACTCCAATCTGCAAAAGTTGTGCAACTTCTTAATTGTGATTGTAACATTTGTCTGCTCCTAACTGTAGAAGAATTAAAAAAAATGTGTTTAGGGTTTTAAAAGATAATTAAAAGTATTCAAAACTCAGGTCATTTATGTTAGGATCGAATTCAAGCACACACACAAGATGAATGAAGAACACAAGATCTTTCAAGAGAAAGATATGAGAGATCTAGAGAGAGAAAGAGAAAACTCAATATTTCGTGGTAACTCCCCGTGAGTAAACTTCCACGGCGGTGATGTATATTTATATTAATAAATCTGAGTATTTTTGTTACAGAGAATAAATAGGAAAATCTAAAATAGAGAATAAATAGGAAAGCCTAAAATAGAGAATAAATAGGAAAACCTAAAATTAATCAGGCTCCACTACCTAACAATTCTCCCACATGGCGACTGACTCAGTCATCCAAAAAATACATTCTCAAAAAAAAATCTCTTCATCATCAACATCTTTACCGCACCGCAACATCTGGAGCAACGACTACAGAATACCAACCGAGGTTTTACATAACCTCAGTTTCCCAACATCAACACATTTCGTCAACATGTCTGTCGGGTTCTTTGCACCCTCTATGTTCTCCAAGCACATATCACCATCCTCCACTGCACTGCGAGTGAAATGGTATCGCCTTCTGATGAGCTTTGTCTTCAAATGAAAGACTGGATTTTTCACCAACTGTATGACACTCTGGCTATCTGCGTAGAGAATCTTCTCGCTCTGCCTCTTGCCCAATTCCTCAAGATAATCTGCCAGCCATATCATCTCCTTCCCAGCTTCAGCTATTTCCACATACTCAGCTTTAGTAGATGAAAGGGAAACACACTACTGAATCCTGGACATCCAACTCACTGTTGTTCCACCTATGGTGTAAATGTACACGGATGTAGTCTTGCTCGAGTCAACATCCCCACCAAGATCATCATCCACAAAACCCTGTAGAGTCACCTTGCCTTTGCCAAAACAAAGTGAAGTACTGGATTTACCTCTCACATATCTCAGAAGCCACTTCACAGCTTCCCAATGCTCTTTCCTAGGGTTCGCCATGAACCTGCTAACAACTCCCACTGCATGTGCTATATCAGGTCTAGTGCAGATCATAGCATACATCAAACTACCAACTGCTGAAGCATATGGAACAAGTGTCATGTGATCACGCTCCTCGACAATCTTGGGTGAGTGCTCCTTTGACAATTTAAAGTGATTTGCCAATGGAGTAGTCCTGGGTTTAGCATCATCAACCCTTAATCTGCTCAGCACCTTCTCAATGTACAACTCCTGAGATAGATTTAAAGTGCCAGTAGATCAATCCTGAGAAATATTCATCCCCAAAATCAGTTTTGCTGGACCCAAATCTTTCATCTCAAATGATGCAGACAACCTTTTCTTATGATTGTTTATCTCCCTCATACTGGATCCTGCAATCAACATATCATCCACATAGAAGAGTAGAAAGACATATGAATCAATGTATTTATTGAAGTAACAATAAGGATCCTTTTCAGCTTTGCAGAATCCACTCTTGGTCATGAAGGAGTCAAACTTCTTGTACCACTGCCTTGGTGCTTGCTTTAGTCCATACAAACTCTTGGTGAGCTTGCACACCATGTGTTCCTTGCGTGGAACCACAAATCCTTCCGGTTGCTGCATAGAGATCTCTTTGTCCAGATCTCCATGTAAAAATGTTGTTTTTACATCCATTTGCTCTAGATGTAAATTCTCCGATGCAACAACACTCAACAGAATTCGAATAGAGGTTAACTTCAAAAAACGAGAGAATATTTAAGTATAATCAATACCTTTCCTTTGTGAATATCCTTTAACCACTAAACGAGCCTTGAACCTTCTTTTGTCATCTGGTTTAGTCTTGATTCTGAACACCTACTTGTTCAACAAAGCTCTCTTCCCTGCAGGTAGCTCAGTCAACACCGATGTGTCGTTCTTCTCAAGTGACCTCATCTCATCATCCATGGCTTGCTCCCACTTGATCTAATCCTCCACCTGTAGGGCCTCATCAAAAGACTCTGGTTCCCCCTCATAAGTCAGCAATAGATAGTGTAATGAAGGTGAATACCTATCTGGTGCCCTGATGGATCTCGTTTATCTCCTTAACACCTGCTTAGGTGTAACTTGCTCCACTTCAGATTCTTCAGTAGGAGTTGGTTGAGTATCTGCTTCGACATCTCTGGGGTTACTCTTCTCCAACTCAACCTCAACTCCCACTTGCTTTGTAATCTCTAGAACCTTCTTTTCTCTGTCCTTGTACAAGACAGACTCATCAAATGTCACGTCACAGTGTCTCAGGATCTTTCTGTTCTTGTCATCCCAAAATCTGTAACCAAACAAATCAGAACCATAGCCTATGAAGTAACACTTCACAGCCTTGGCATCAAGCTTGTCTCTCTTTTCTGGATCAACATGAACATAAGCAGTGCAATCAAAAGTCCTCAAGTGTGAGTACTTGAGTTCTTTTCCTGTCCACACCTCCTCTGGAATCTTGAACCCTAAAGGAACTGATGGTCCCCTGTTGATCAAGTATGCAGATGTGCTCACAGTATCCGCCCAAAGTGTTTTCGGCATCCCACAGTGTATCCTCATACTCCTTGCACGCTCATTCAATGTTCTGTTCATCCTCTCAGAAATTTCATTCTTCCTTGCCTTACCTGGAACTGTTCTCATCAATCTGATTCCCTCAGCTGCACAAAATGCCTTGAACTCTGGTTTGTCATACTCTCCTCCATTGTCAGACCTTAGGCATTTGACTTTCAAACCGGTCTAATTCTCAACTTCAGCTTTCTACTTCTTGAGAGTTCCAGACACATCTGACTTATGCTTCAAGAAGTAAACCCATACCTTCCTGCTAAAATCATCAATGAAGGTAACATAGAATATGGATCCTCTAAGTGATGATACTGGAGATGGTCCCCAAAAATATGTATGGACCATTTCCAACCACACATTATTTGGCTCTCTAGGAGTCTTTGTGAAGCTTACTGTTTTCTGTTTGCCCATAACATAGCTCTCGCAAATACCCATATCAACAGACTTCAGACCCTCTAATTCTCCTTTTGCAACCAGCATCTTCATTCCTTTAGTACTCATGTGTCCAAGTCTGTTGTACCACAGACATGAACCGGAAGCACCTTCAGCAACAGCGGCCATGTATATACACCCTGCAGTGGTGTACAAGGTTCCAGATTTGGAGCCACGAGCTACTACCATAGCACCTTTCACGATCTTCCACGAACATTTCCCAAACTCTGCTGTATATCCCGTGCTATCTAACTGACCAATAGAGATCAGATTTTTTCTTTATCCCAGGAATATATCTGACATCCTCCAATGTCCCTTGGTTTCCCCAGGTGGTCTTTATGCAAACATCCCCCTTTCCTTCAATCTCTAAGGCATTATTGTCAACAAGATATACTTTTCTAAAATTTACAGATTTGATGTTTTGGAACAACTCCTTACTTGGAGACGAATGAAAAGATGCACCAGAATCCAAAATCCATGATTCAACCGGGCTGTTCACACTAAGGATTAGAGCATCCCCAATGTCCTCTGTCGAATTTTCTTCTTTGGCTTTGTACAGTTCGTCTGAAAATGCCCTTTTTCTCCCTAGTTCCAACAAGTCACGTTTGATCTGTTCAGGGATTCTCCTCGATTCATTGATTTTCATCGACCATGTTGATTTTGTCCTTTCGTCTTACTTCTTCCCCTTCGATCAACGCGGAGAGCACTGCCCGATGAATCTTCCACTTCTCGTTTGCGAATACTTTCGCTAAGAACAACATCACGGATTTCATCAAACTTCAGTTTCTCATATCCACAGGAACTGCTAATCACAGCAACAACAGTATCCCAATACTCGGGCAGAGATGACATCAAAATCAACGCCTTAATTTTATCTTCGAAATAAATATCCACAGAATTGAGTTGACTCACAATCATATTGAACTCGTTTATATGATCAGAAACGGATCCATTCTCAGACATCTGTAAATTGAACAATCTACGCATCAAATATACCTTGTTCATAGCCGATGGTTTTTCATACATGTTTGACAGTGCCTTCAACAGACCGGACGTAGTCTTCTCCTTCACGATGTTGAACGCCACATTTCTTGATAAAATCAACCGGATCAACCCTAGAGCCTGACGATCCTTGAGTTTCCACTTCTCCTCCGTCATGGATTCCGGCTTCACCCCGGTCAACGGTTCGTGAAGATTTTTTTGGTATAGATAATCTTCATTCAGCATCTTCCAGAAACTGAAATTGGATCCATCAAACTTCTCGATTCCTAGCTTCGAACTATCCATCTTCAGTGATCGTGTTGAATCTCTTTAGCTCTGATACCAGTTGTTAGGATCGAATTCGCGCACACACTAGATGAATGAAGAACACAAGAACTTTCAAGAGAAAGAGATGAGAGATCTAGAGAGAGAAAGAGAAAACCCAATATTTCGTGGTAACACCCCGTGAGTAAACTTCCACGGAGGTGAGGTATATTTATATTAATAAATCAGAGTATTTTTTGTTACAGATAATAAATAGGAAAACCTAAAATTAATCAGGCTCCACTACCTAACAATTTATGTTGTTTGTGTTATGATTTAACAAAAAAAAATGGAGGGAATTAAAAATCATGGGGCTTCCTAAGAAAAACGATATCAAAGACATTGATAGTTAGTTATGTCGAAAGTCTTTTTCCCTTTGGGTAGTTTTGTTCAAACTGGAAGGTATTCATGAGTGTTTGTATGTTAAATATCTTGTTGATGACCTTACAACAACTGTTTCAATTTACGACAAGATTTTGTTCACGCAAGTTCATTCATGTAGTAATGCTATGACAAAAAAAAGTTGTGGCATAAGAAATTACATTCTAAATATATTGCAAGTGTTTGAAGTGAAGAAGTAAACTCATTGTTATTCAATTTAGAAAGTCTGTTCCCTTTGGATAAATTTGCATTATACTGGATGACATTTTTAGTACTGTTTTTCTATTTTATTATTGATATCTTTACGCATTTTGAGTATCACAAGTGTAAATCAGGTGCAAATAATTGAAAAAACAATGCCACTTTTGGGAGTACACTTTGTCTTAATAAAAAGAAATGGATTGTACACTACACGGTCAAGCTTTCTTTTATTCAATTCATTTAATACGTCGTATAATTAGTCCATTAACATATAGGCAAATATATAACCCCTGCTGTTATCATAAATACCTCTGTATATACATTGTGCACTGAACATCAAATTATTGTACACACTCTGCTCCAAGTTTGTCTTTTTTGTTAACAATCCTATGAGATCAAACGGACAAAACTTATCCATATGGTCACGTGCAATAGAGTTCTTCATATGCATCTGAATTCAAAAAGATACTCCCTTAGTAATTTAAACTGGAACCATACCATCAAACTTTCCAGATCAACATGATTTAATATAGAGGCGCTGCATAGAGAATGTGTTCATACCATCCATACATATTCAACGTATGGCATTGTATTGTGGAATGCATCTCATGAGTCAATGTACTGTTATGATATATTGGATACTTGGGTTTCTGGATTTTAGAGCAGACTCCAAAAAAGAAAACGGTAGAGACATTAACATTGGCATCTCCTCTGTCATGACCCAAAACGAGCCGCGAGTGGCACCCACACTTATCCTACTATGTGAGCGAACCAACCAATCTAAACCCCAACATTTCAACCATAATAAACAAAATATAATGCGGAAGACTTAAAACTCATTAATGAAAATCGATTAAATAACTTCTAAAAACTCAATACTTATTATTCTCAAAATCTGGAAGTCATCACCACAAGAACATCTATCCTCAAATTACTAAATCTAAGAGTATCTAAGAAGCTAGAATAAATAAACAGCTAGTCCATGCCGGAATTTCAAGGCATCAAGACATGAAGAGGAAGATCCAGTCCAAGCTAGAAGCAATAGCTCACCCAGAAATCTGGCGTGATGAAGACTGGCTAGAGTTGAGGACGAGTTGAAGACGATGGTACGTTTGCTGCATTCCACAATTGATCAAAGAAAAACAAATACAAGTAGGGGTCAGCACAAGGCACAAGTACTGAGTAGGTATCATCGTCCAACTCAAAATAGAAAACAGTATATATCAAATAATAATATAAAATCAACTACATACTCAATAGGTGATAACAACTAATACCATAACCATTGGCCACAACACCCAACATACCTATGAGGACTCAAGCCTCCCCATCATACTCATTTGGGAATTAGTTCATTAAATTGAGTATATTAACATAATTCAAGTTTTCATTCTCTTTATTCCTCTTGTGTCGGTACGTGACACTCCGCTCCAATACTACTATCCTGGTGTCGGAACGTGACACTCTGATCCCCTACTATCCTGGTGTCGGAACGTGACACTCCGATCCTCTACTATCCTGGTGTCGGAACGTGACACCCGATCCTCTAATACTATCCTGGTGTCGGAACGTGACACCCAATCCTCTAATACTATCCTGGTGTCAAAACGTGACACCCGATCCTCTAATACTATCCTGCTGTCGGAACGTGACACCCGATCCTCTAATACTATCCTGGTGTAGGAACGTGACACCCGATCCTCTAATACTATCCTGGTGTCGGAACGTGACACCCGATCCTCTAATACTATCCTGGTGTCGGAGCGTGACACCCGATCCTCTAATCTCATCTTTAGTTCATCAAGCCTTCTTTTATACCAAGGCATCATCATTAACAAAGTGAATTTAAGATTTAAGATTCACAGCCTCATCTTCCCAACCCATTACAATTACATAATCACATCATGCAAGCACACAATTAAGCATATAGAAGACTTTACAATACTACCCAATACATATCATTCGCTATTAAGAGTTTACTATGAAGTAGCATAAACCATAACCTACCTCCACCGAAGAATTGCAATCAAACAAGCTATCTTCCAAAACCCTTGCTTTCCTCTGTGTTATTCTCTTTCTCTCGCTCGTTTCTCCCTTCTCTCTCTGTTCTTTCTGTTTTTCTTATTCAAACCCTTTTTCTTTTACCCTAATTGTCATATAATTAAGTATAAAAGATGATAAAAATAACCCACTTTTTATTTCAAGGTTATCTCCTTTAACCCCCAAGTAATTGAATTATTAACATTCATCCACTAACTTTATAATTATAAGCATGAATAGTCCAAAACGCCCCTTAAAAACTTTTAATAGAAATCTGACCTAGTCAGGGTTACGCAGCCTGTGACGGTCCGTCATGACTGTGACGGTCCGTCCTGCAGGTCCGTCACCAAGTTCAGAGAGTTAATTCTGTGGAAAGATTTGTGACGGTCCGTCGTGACAACGACGGTCCGTCCTGCCATTCCGTCACGAAGTTCAGAGAGTCGATCTCAGTACCCAAATTTCAGAATTCTATGTGTTTTAGAACGAGACCCCCTCGACGGTCCTTCGTGCCCATGACGGTACGTCGTGGGATCCGTCGACCAAGACAGTTTTTACCAGAATAAACTCTACTGCTCAAAATGACTAAACAGGTCGTTACAATAGATACCAATTTACCCATCGTTCATCCTCGAACGAGAAAACAAGGGCGAAAAGGAGTACCTGAATCTGTAAACAGGTGTGGGTATCTTTCTTGCATATCAGCCTTCTTCTCCCAAGTGGACTCTTCAACTGGTCGATTCTTCCATTGAACTTTGATGGATGTAATCTCCCTTGATCTCAACTTGCGAATTTCTTTATCTAGAATGGCAACAATCCAACGAATAATGTAGTTTCCATCCCCATGGTATCTTTTCAGCATAGACACATGAAATACCGGGTGCACTCCTGAGAGTCCTGGAGGCAAGGCTAATTCATAAGCCACCTCCCCTACTCGCTTAAGTACTTCAAATGGTCCAATATACCTTGGGCTTACCTTACCTCTTTTACCAAACCGCATCACCCCTTTCATGGGTGAAACCTTCAGCAAGACTTCTTCACCCTCCATGAACTCCAAGTCTCTAACCTTTCGATCTGCATATTCCTTTTGCCTACTTTGCGCCGCTAAAAGCTTTTCTTGAATGAATTTCACTTTCTCTAATGAATCCCTCAAAAGATCAGTACCCCAAGGTCTAACCTCAAATGCATCAAACCAACCAATGGGGGACCTACATCTCCTCCCATACAGTGCCTCAAATGGAGCCATATCAATACTTGAGTGATAGCTATTATTGTATGAAAACTACGCTAAGGGTAAGAAGTTATCCCAATGACCACCAAATTCTATCACACATGCACGAAGCATATCCTCCAATACCTGAATCGTTCGCTCAGACTGACCATCGGTCTGAGGGTGAAATGTAGTACTAAGGTCCAACCTAGTACCTAATTCCGCATGCAATGTTCTCCAAAACTTAGAAGTAAACTGCGTACCTCTATCTGATATGATGGAAAGTGGAACTCCATGCAATCGAACAACTTCTGAGATATAGAGTTTGGCTAACTTCTCCGCATTGTAAGTCACCTTGACCGCAATGAAGTGAGCAGACTTAGTTAATCTGTCCACAATTACCCAAATAGAATCAAACTTACCCAATGTCTTTGGAAGACCAACCACGAAGTCCATTGCAATTCTCTCCCACTTCCATTCAGGAATGGGCATTCTCTGAAGTGTTCCTCCGGGCCTCTGGTGTTCATACTTTACTTGCTGACAATTTGGACATTTGGCAACAAAATCAACAATGTCATGCTTCATTCTACTCCACCAAAAGTGTTGCTTTAGGTCACAGTACATCTTGGTTGCACCAGGATGTATAGAATATCCGGAACTATGAGCCTCTATAAGAATAGTGTGGATCAAATCATCAACACGGGGCACACATACCCTTCCCTTAATTCTCAAAACACCTTCCTCATCAATTATTGCTTCTTTAGCCTCTCCTCGCAACACCTTATTTCGAATTCGAATCAATTTCTCATTAGTAAACTGCTTTCCCTTAATCTTGTCAAGAAATGAAGATCTCGCCTCCACACAAGCAAAAAATCCTCCTTTTTCTAGTACTTCCAGCCTCATAAAGTCATTAGCCAGAGTCTGCACCTCTCTAGCCAATGGGCGTCTAGAAACCTTCAAGTGAGCTAGACTTCCCATGCTCCCTGCCTTTCTACTTAAGGCATCTGCCACAACATTTGCTTTTCCTGGGTGATACCGAATAGTAATATCATAGTCCTTCAACAGTTCCATCCACCTCCTCTGCCTCAAATTCAAATCTTTCTGGGTAAAGACATACTGTAGACTACGATGATCTGTGTAGACTTCACACTTGACCCCATATAGATAATGTCTCCATTGCTTTAATGCAAACACAACTGCAGCCAATTCCAAATCATGGGTCGGATAGTTAGTTCGTGCACCTTTAGTTGCCTTGAAGCATAAGCGATTACATTCCTCTCTTGCATTAGCACTGCACCCAAACCAGAATAGGATGCATCGCAATAAACAATGAAATTCTTACCCTCTACTAGCAAGGTAAGGATAGGTGCAGTAGTCAGCAAGGTCTTGAGTTTCTGAAAGCTTTCCTCACATTCATCCGACCATACAAATGGAACATTCTGCTTAGTCAAGTTTGATAATTGGGAAGCAATAGAAAAGAATCCCTTGACAAATCGACGGTAGTAGCTGGCTAAACCAACAAAGCTCCTTAATTCTGAAACATTAGTAGGTCTTACCCAATTCCTCACTGTTTCAATCTTAGAAGGATCCACCATCACTCCATCCTTAGAAACCACGTGCCACAAGAAGGACACTGAATCTAGCCAAAACTCACACTTGGAGAATTTGGCATAAAGCCTTTTCTCCCTTAATACTTCCAACACAATTCTCAAATGCTCCTCATGTTCCTTCTTACTCTTGGAGTATATCAGTATATCATCAATAAATACGATCACAAAGAGATCCAGATATGGCTTAAAAATCCCGTTCATCAAGCTCATGAAAGCAGTAGGGGCATTCGTAAGACCAAAAGACATTACTACGAATTCGTAATGCCCATACCTGGTTCGAAAAGTAGTCTTTGGCACATCTGTTGCCCGTATTTTCAATTGATGATAACCGGATCTCAAGTCAATCTTAGAGAAGACACAAGCGCCTTGTAACTGATCGAACAAGTAATCAATGCGAGGAATGGGGTACTTGTTCCTAATATTTACCTTGTTCAACTACCGGTAGTCTATGCACATCCGAAAACTCCCATCCTTCTTCTTCACAAATAACACTGGAGCACCCCAAGGGGAAGCGCTTGGTCTAATGAAGCCTTTACCTAACAACTCTTGAAGTTGGGCCTTTAATTCCCTTAACTCTTCTAGGGCCATCCTCTAAGGGGGTATGGAAATGGGGCGAGTACCCGGCTCCAGATCAATGCAAAAGTCAATATCCTTATCCGGTGGCATACCAGGAAGGTCTGCAGGGAACACATCCAGAAACTCACCGACTATCGAAACCGACTCAATTGAAGGTACTTGGGTAGTAACATCCCTGAGGTGTGCCAAGAACTCTAAACACCCTTTACTAACCATTCTCTTAGCACGAAGAAAGGAGATGATACGAACTGGAGTGGAAGTGTAGTCACCCTCCCAGACCAACGGATCTGTCCCAGGCTTGGCCAACGTTACAGTTTTAGCATTACAATCTAAGATTGCAAAATTCGGAGAAAGCCAAGTCATACCCAGAATTACAT
>JAKWJD010001755.1:25410910-25510910 GCA_027705065.1 Solanum peruvianum
TATATATATATATATATATACACACATATATATATATATATATTAATTTTAGAAAGAAAAAGGGGAAAGGGAGGGGGATGTGGGGGATTGATCCCACAACCCCTTGGTCAGTAGCGAATTAGAAGTAAAGGGGGAGGATCGAAAAAAGTAAAACAAAAAACTATGGGGTCTTGGGGAATCGATCCCCCCCCCCTCAGTAAGCAGTAGCAATGTTAATGGAGAAAAAAATATGAAAATAAAAGAATTGTGAGGCGTGGGAATTGAACCCACGACCTCAAGTAGGCTGCAAAAATTGGAGAAAAATAAAGAGAGGCTGTGGGGGTTTGATCCCACAACCTCATTGTCTCTGTGAATTGGACAAGAAGAATTGAATGAAAATAAATAAATAAATAAAAGAGGCTGTGGGGGTTCGAACCCACAACCCTTAGGTCAAATAAGAGGAGAATCCAAGGAGAAAACTAAAGATGAAATATTGATGTTGGGGCTCGATCTAGGGTCCCAATATCATGAAAACTAAAAATAAAGTCAAGGAAAAATGTAAGTAGTGTCCAAGGGGTTCGAACTTGGGTTCCGTTGCCCAAATTCCGTATTGACAAATAAGTCATATGTGAATTAAATGTTCAAGAATAATGCCACCTACTTAGATCGAAATCGAGATCTTGGCATACATACAAGATGCATAAGTCTTGTACTAGGTAATATTAGGAAGATATGAGTCACTTAATAAACTATTAATGAAGCCTCATGGCTTGTATGTATACCCATAAGTCTAGCATACGATCAAAAATAAGTGAACTTAAGATGTATGTAATGAAATGATGAAACTCTAGAATGGTAAACTATGAGTGTAATATAGACTAAATGGCCAAGTGCATTGACATATGACGAAATGAACAATGAAATTAAAAAATTCAATGAAAAATGAAATGATGAAACCCTAGAAGGGTAAGTAAGAGTGTGAAACACACTAAATGGCCAAGTGCATTGGCATATGAATAAATGAACATTCACGTAAAAAGGGGTAAGTAATTATGAAGAGCAAATGTGCTAATTTTAATGAATGTGGTGACATCATGATATGAGGCTAATGTAAAAGATGGGAACAATCTCAAATAGGCCTAAGTAAATGTTACCAAAACCTACTCACTAATGAGAGTGTAAAGTTAATGAAGAGACGAGTCTCTATGAACACTCTAATGAAAGTATTCAGCTTAACACCCTTAATACTGAAGATTAGATGAGAAATCATCTAATGAGCTATTATGTCCTCATACTAGATGCCAGCTTGCGTGACGTATGATGTGAATGAAATTAAACTTTATACTAAGCACCGCTAGGCTAGCTATGAGAGTTGATGCCTTTTTTCGGGAAGGACGGAAGTTCATGTAACTCTCATGATATGAGATTGTCCGGCTTGCCGGGTGTGGGTCTGCTCACATCTCCTAGTATTTGAACCTATACAGCCAATATGGGGATCTGATGGGGTTAAACTCCAATGTACGGTAGCATGTTATGGGTCACTCTGGCCGGTGCTTCCACCTCTTTTCAGTGTGAGGGAGACACTGGATATCACGATGCTCACATGATCTACGTCAGTTAAAGTTAAAGTTCCCATTAAACGAATGAGGTTAACCTCAAATGATGCACATAATGAAATGAATGATACCAAAAGTGTAAGGATAAGATAATCAAAAGGTGAGTTAGATTTAAGTAATGACATTAGGTCATTCATTGTAATTGCACAACAAACCTAATGAAAGTCTTAAACTACATCCTAGGTATAGCTGGTGTTTACCCTGGCCTATAAATGAAATGAAATGGAGTACGGATGAATGAACAAAACAGACTCTGTGTTTTCTAATGAAGACTCCCTAGTTGAGGTCCCATCTGTTGTGCCCTCATTTCTGGGATGTCTTGATGTTGAGTCCATGATATAATGGTCTCATGGCATATGAATGAATGATATTAAAGAAGTGATGTGCTACATGAAAAATATTTGTATGCCATATGATATGTGCTATGTGTAAATGTTATGTGCTATTTGAAAATGTGAAAAGTGTGATGATGTATGTTATTCTCATGGCATAACTTTCCTATTACAAATCAGGATAGCTCACTGACTTTCGTAATCCAAATTTTGAATCCTTCCTAATTCAAATTGGAAAGTCTACTGCCTTGACGTTGAAAAATCATGTTGTTAAGAAAGAGCTATTTTTTCTCATGCATGTCCTTGGTGTATGCTTGCATATACCCATACTTAGTAGAAGTGTGTACTAAGCCTATACAAACTCTACTATTTTAGGTGCAGGCAAATGTGGACGATAGAGCTACAGGATCTTCGTTGAAGTTATCCGGACGTTCAACATTCATCCGGCTTTGTTAGGTCCTCATGCTTTCGAGGATGATGTTGTTTTATAGTCTATCTTAGTTTTACAGTTGAGCTAGTGGAGCATGTTTCACTAGCGTTTCCTTGCTATTATTTTTAGACTATGTATTAGTGCTATTTTGACAATTATACACTTAATAAGAACTGAACTATTTCTTTCATTTACTTATCTCTTAATGTTAGATGGTTGATTGTGAACAACTACATAATTATGATAATCTTTTTATAAGTATGTTAAGAAACAAAAAAATTCAAATTTTTCTCTAAAATTAACCTATGAGAGATCAACGACGCCGGTCTCCTCTGGGGTTTAGATTCTGGTTGTGACAAAGTTGGTATCAGAGAGATAGGTTGAATTCCAAGGAATATAAGTTCACATAAACCACATTGAGTATTTTCTGAGTCATGGTATCGAAGTGCACCACTATCGTTGATTAAAGACTACATGATGCTTAGGAAAATTTCCCTTCTTCTTATCTTATTGTGCTTTTCCTAATGTCTGAGTTCTTGGTGTTATGATCGTGTCTAACAATAATACTTACTGTTTTTTAGAGAATGAACACTGGGAGAGCTAAGGGTCAGAGGAGGGGAGGAGCAGCTGCTAGGGAGGAGTAGCAGCTAGGGGTAATCAGAATTCACCCCAGGCTCTAGCTGAAGGAGTGGACACGCCAGTTTACCCAGCTGGGTCGACTCATGCTATAGTGAGTTCATATCTGGGTAAGATGGCACAGGACATTACGATGCAGGCTCAGGCTATGACTGCCCAAGTCAACTGGCAGGATGTTTAGATACAAAGCCCACCGGTTCGCAGCGTGGCTGACAGGCTGCAAGACTTCACGAGGATGAACCCTCCTATTTTCACAGGGTCTAAGACATTAGAAGATCCTCCGGAGTTTGTGGATGAAGTAAATAAGATTCTTGTGCATATGGGGGCAACCGATTCTAAGAAGGCTTAGTTGGCTTCCTATCAGCTAAAGGATGTTCCACAGACTTGGTGCAAGATGTGGCAAGATAGTCGTGTTTTGGTGGAGTTATAGTCACTTGGGAGCTGTTCAAGACAATATTTGTGGAGAGGTTCTTCCCCACAGAGATAAGGGAAGCCAAGGTTGATGATTTGATCAACCATAAAGAAGGCTCTATGATGGTCAGAGTGTATTCCCTGAAGTTTGTTAATCTATCAAGGTATGTTACTTTCCTTAGTATTCAATAGCAAGAATTAGGAGAGTACTGAGCTTTGTTGAAATTATCCAGGTAATCTACATCCCTGGTTTCAAACAGCAGGGATGAGATGAGCAGATTCCTCAAAGGAATCAATGGAGAACTGGAGGAGGAGTGTCGATCTGCGATTCTCCATGATAATATGAAACCTTAGAAGGGTTAAGTAAGAGTGTAAAACACACTAAATGGACAAAATGAATATTCACGTAAAAAGGGATAAGTAATTATGAAGAGAAAATGTACTAATGTTAATGAATGTTGTAACAACATGATATGAGGATAATGTAAAAGATGTAAACAATCTCAAATAGGCCTAAGTAAATGTTACCAAAACGTACTCACCAATGAGAGTGTAAAGTTAATGAAGAGACCAGTAGTATGCACACTCTAATGAAAGTATTCAGCTTAATATTGGGCCAGCTTCTGTGACGTATGAGATGAATGAAATGTAACTTTATATTGAGCACCGATAGGCTTCCTATAAGTGGTGATGCCTTCTTATGAAGAGGGAGGAGGTTCACGTAACTCTTATGACATGAGACTGTCCGGCTTACCAGGTATGGGTCTCCTTACATCTCATAGTCTTCGAACCTATATAGCCAATATTGGGATCTGTCGGGGTTAAATTCTCATGAACGCTATCACATTATGGGTCACTTTGGCCGGTGATTCCACTTGTTTTCAGTGTGAGGGAGACAATAGATTTTATGATGCTCACATGATCTATATCGGCTAAAGGAAAAGTTCCCAATGAACGAATGAGGCGAACCTCAAATGATGCATATAATGAAATGAATGATACCAAATGTGTTAGGATAGGAGAATCACAAGGTGAGTTAGATTCAACTAATGACATTAGGTCATTCTTTGTCATTGCACAACGAACCTAATGAAAATCTCAAACTACATCCTAGGTATAGTTGGTGTTTACACTGGCCTATGAATGAAATGAAATGGAGTACGTATGAATGAACGAAGCAGACTATGTGTTTACTAATGAAGACTCCCTAGTTGAGGTCCCATTTGTTGAGCCCTCAGTTGTGGTATGTCTTAATGTTAAGTACATGATTCCAAGGTCTCGTGGCATAGGAATGAATGATATTAAAGAAATGATATGCTACATGCAAATTGTGTTTTATGTTATATGATATGTGTTATGTGTAAATGTTATGTGCTGTGTGAAAATGCAAAAAACTGATGATGTATGTTATTATCATTGCATAACTTTCCTATTCTAAATCTAGAAAGCTCACTGACTTTCCTAATCCAAATTTGGAAACCTTCCTAATCTCAAATTGGCAAGTCCACTAACTTAACATCCAAAAATTATGTTTTTAGGAAAGAATTATTTTTTCTCATGCATGTCCTTGGGGTGTTCTTGCATCTACCCATGCTTAGTACAACTGTGTACTTACCATATACAAACTCTACTATTTTAGGTGCAGGCACAAGTGGACGAATGAGATATACAATATTTGCTGCAGTTATCCGGACGTTTAGCATTCAACCGGCTTTGGAGGTCCTCATGATTACGAGGATGCCGTTGTTTTATATTCTAGATTAGTTTTAGAGTTGATCTAGTGGATCATGTTCCACTAGTGTTTCCTTCCTGTTTTTATTCAAACTATGTATTGGTGCCATTTTTGCAATTATACACTTAATAAGAATTGAATTATTTCTTTAAGTTACCTATCTCTTAATGTTAGATGGTTGATGGTGAACAATTACTTAATTATGAGAATGTTTTTATAAGTATGTTAAGAACAAAAATTTTCAAATGTTCCACTAAAATTAACATATGTAAATTAAGAACGACGTAACTAGGCTTGTCTGCAACCTCTGAGAGGTCAACGACAACGGTCTCATCTGGGGTCTCGATTCCGATCATGATAAAGATAGTCCACCATATGAGAATTACATATCTTAGGTATAGTTCATTAATTTAACATTCATAAGAAAAGGAAGAGATAACTAAACCAAAGTTCTTTTACATAAATAAGAGTGTAGGAACTCTAATACAGTCTTTTCCTATTTTTGTTATGAGCAACACCAACACATGAGGATAAATCCCTATAATAGATTTTCAAGATCATATTATCCTTAGAAGATATGAAATGTTCTTTAATGTTAAAATGAAAAAGATTTGATTCTAAGTGTTTATATATGGATTTTGTTAATAATTCTTCATTTTATTGTTAATCACCAAAGTCTTTCGGAAATATATGTAACTTTATTATTGTCTATATTTGTATTTTCAGAAATGTGCACAAACATTTTATACATCAATTGCGAGAGTTTTTCTCCTATTCAAGGCTTCTACATATAAAATAAATATTATACATCTTATATAATTAGTTGTGTACTTGATAAGTTTATTTAAATATATAAACAAATCTCTTGGATTTCAACGAAATAATGTATGTCGCTTGAATAATTTTGATTAAATGATGTCTTGGCAAGTCCCTTATTCAAAATTATACGCAGTCGATGATACTACTTTGATAAACAAAAGACATATTTTGTTGTTTATGTTTCAATCAATATGGTTAAATTTTTTTTTTAGGACTTTTAATCTAATGTTTATATGAATATAATTATTTTGTTCATATTTGATTAATATATATTCATCCTACTTTGAGGAGTAATTCATTGACTCCAATCCAACATTTGAACTCAAAATATTTGATTAAGGTTGAGAAGAATACTTACCATCTGACTACATTCCTTTATTATTTGGATGTCACTAATCGATTGAATGTCTCGATAAGATCAAAACTTGAATAAATAAAACTCCAAGGTACTCTGGAACCACTTAGCTTTTCAACACTCAAAGTCCCTTCTTGGACATCCCATGAATCTTTTAGCCACTCAAAACACTATAAATATCAATGTCATTTATTTTATAAGCTTAAGAATTCTAATTTTCAAAATCTAGTATGATTCATAATATTGCAAAAAAACATGCATCTAAAAAATTAGCTTCTAAACTAGTACAACTTTTGTAAATATACCCAATAAAAATGTGTTAAATTTAACTGTTGACCCACGTGGCTAACAAAATCCACTATTATCTTCTTTATTTTTTTCGAAGAAAGAACTTCATGAAACTATAACATCATTGTCTCTACTTTCTCTAACAAAATTTATTATTCTCTTACTTAAAACGAAAATGGTCATTACTTATAAGGCCAGTGGAATAATATTTTAGAAAAGCGAACATAGTAAATTTTGTTGGAGAAAGCCGAGAAAATAGTGTTAGATTTTATATTGTTCTTTCTTTTGAACTAACAAAAAACACAACAATGATCAACTTTGTTAGCCATGTAAGGTCCTAAATTAAGATTATTTTATTGAATAAATCTATTAGGTTTGTATACATCAAATTTTTGGACATAATAATCACATTAATTGCATAAATTAATTATGTGAATGAAGAAAAAAATTCTTGAAACTGTCCATCATTCATTCAATAATAGTAGATTAGACCTTTATTTTACTTTCGTATTGATTATCCTAGATTTCGTTTGGTATATATTATATTCTGGTTCTTATGTTTTTCTTTTTCTTTTTGTGGATAACTAGATGAAGTATGTTTTGTCATTTGTCAACTTCAATTATTGAAAAAGACTCTTTTTGTCCAATTGTGGCACAATTTTTTGTATAAATTAGACCACCAACATGAATTATTTGACTAGTTTTGAGTTTTGTCTCTTTTATTTAAAACCAAATATGAAAATTTATAATTTATTTTGCAAATGAATATATATATATATATATATATATATATATATATATATATATATATATATATTATATATATATATATATATATATATATATATATATATATAGTGACAATATATTATTATGCCCTCTCTATTTTAATTTGTTTGTTCTGTTTTGACTTTATATAAAGTTTAAGAAAATAAAAATTAGTTTTTAATCTTGTAAACATGAAATGTTGAAAAATTTAATTTTGATAAAAAGTTAATCTATGTCATCCATAAAAAGTTTGGCTCATTTATGTTATTTAAGTTTGAAAAAGGCTCATCCGGACAATTATTTGTTAACTAAAATGACAACAGATGAGTCAAACTCTTAACGATAACATAGAATGAGTCTTTTCTCAAAGTTTGATGGCATACATAATTCCTTTTCCTTTTAAAAATTATTTGATTTAATGACGTGACTTAATGAAAATTGACCATGTGTAGAAATGATTTTACGAAACCGGAACCATATTCCATTAACGAATAATGACATGTACGATTTTTTTCTCAATAAAAAATGATGTAGGTGAACCAAAATATTAATATATGGTTTATATAACTCTTTTATAAAATTCTAATGACATATTTGATTGTTTTACTTATTTGATACCCCGCTAAGTTATTTACTTGTCCATTTTTTACTTGATACACCTATTACGAAAATAATAATTGATATAATGACTTTACCATTTAACCCCTATTAATTGATAGAATTTCAAATTAATTTACTTAGTAAAAGAGGTTCTAGTTTTTCCAAAAACATTAACTGTCTAAATAGATTGATGATATGATAGGCAATTTTTTTTTTTGTCATAAATGACATTCAAAAAGTCAAAATTGGACAAATAAAAAGAGATGGGGGTGTATTAAAAATTAATTATAACATTTATTTTATAAATTAATTATATGAATGGAGGAATTAACTAATATTTGAAACTAGGTAAATTGTCCGCACTTTGCTTGGTGCTGCACAACGTCAATAATCTACGTCTGAACATTTGATAGTATAAGTGTTTTCGAGAGGGTAAAGCCCTATGATAGATTTTCAACAACATATTATCCAAAGAATATATGAAATGTTTTTTAATGTTAAAATGAAAAGATTTGATTCTAAGTGTTTATAAATGGATTTTGTTAATAATTCTTCATTTTATTGTCAATCACCAATGCCTTTCGGAAATATATGTAATTTTTTCATTCTCTATATTTGTATTTTCAGAATTTGCACAAATATTTTATTCATCAATTGCGAGAATTTTTCTCCTATTAAAGGCTTCTACATACGAAATCGAAGTATTATACATCTTATATAATTAGTTGTGTACTTGATATGTTTATTTAATTATAAAAAAAGTAGATTTCACTTCAATACTGTATGTGTGCGTGCGCGCAAATATTTTTTCTGTTTCGTCCCACTTGAAGTACATTCAAAAACCTTATTATTAGAACACTTCTAACAGAAAGAATATTAGGAGATAGAAAATAAAAATTATATTTTTCACGCCATGGGGTAGCCCCAAAAATGTAGATTTCACTTCAATGATATGTGTGCGTGCGCATCCGCACTTGTGTGCGCATGCGTGCGTGTGTGTGCGCATGCGTGTGAGAGAGAGCTTGTACCGCCATCAAGAGAATAAGGAGTAGCGTAACATTTAGACGTGAGCACAGAGGCAACATAGTAAGAAGAAATGAAGATGAGCTCAAGAGGAAGTTGAAGTTAGCTTTTATAGATAGGGTTAATGAATGTGGGCTTTACCCTAATCAGATTAGGTTGGGCTTGGGCCAAAACTTTATTTTTATTTTTTGATAAATAATAAAATGACCTATATGACCAAAAAATTGATTTTTAAAAGAAGGGTTTTCGGGGTAATTTAGGAAGTTAAAGAAATATCAAACATGAAAAAGAAAACTCAAGTGGTTTTTATTGGTGAAATTACAAAATAACTTTTAAAAATAAATTTTCAGGTTGAGATATGAATAGATATCTTTCTTTTTGAAAGGAGATTTAATACCACGATAATAAGTTTTTTCAGTAGTCTAGCAATATTTTCTTGACATATCTTCTCCGGAAAACAAACCTCAATCTCGAAGTACAAATAAAAAATTATGAGACAAGAATTGAATCCAAAGCTTCATAAAAAGAACATCTTCCTTCAACTAATAAGTACTTTTATTTACTCATTTTTATGCGTAGTATATTTTCTTATACATCGAAAAACATAAGATCATCATTATATGTAGTGGGGATATTCTTTATTGCCATGAATAGGATGATTATGGATTAGTAACTTGGATAGACAAATAACGTAGAGGTTACATGAGTTTCGATAATGAGTATATTTCAAAAGTTCGAATGTGAAGTTATGGAAAATATGGCTGACCACGTTCAATCACTAAATAAATCACAGTTACTCCAACATACTGTTACAGTTAACAAAGTAAGACCATAACTATTTATATGGTAGACATTCATCCTTGCAATGAATAAGAAGAATATGGGGTAGTAAATTTTGTAGATAAATTACATCTAGGTTACATGAGTTAGAAGACATAACATGATAGAATAGTGAGTGAAAAAATATGTTACGACCCATAGCATCGTGATTGGTACCCTTACCAACCCTGCAGTGGGAGAACCATTACTATGACCCAAATTAAAAACTTTTATGAAAACCTTCATACCCTTATTCCACATTGAGTTCATCAACTTCAACATCATCTAAACTATGAAAACCTTCACATCTATACTATATTTATTATCACAGAGCACACTGCCATCATTATCAGAAGTAACGAAACTGAATCCAATTTGCTCATCAAATCAATTCACTTTTACATTGTTATGACGTCCATGAATAAACTAACACTTCAAAGTAGAGAATACAATTATTATACCTTGGATGAGAGAGGTAGATAATACTTCAACTTCCTTTTGAGATCATCTTCATATCAACGATACAAACCCTTAAAAAAATCATTTTGCTAAGAATACGATGTCTTTTTTCATAAAAAAGAGTACGAAATTTATACTCCCTTATGATTTATGTGTTAGTGTTGCACCTAAAAAAATAGGAAAAGACTGTATTAGTGTTTCTACTGTCCAATTTATGTAAGATCAATTTGTTCTAGTTATCTCTTTCTTTTTTTCTAAATGTTAAATTATTGAACTTTACCTAAGAGATGTAATTCTCATATGGTGGACTATAGTAGTTATATATGAATGCATATTTTTAAAATATTTCCATATATGATATCATGAAAAAAGTTTACAATATGAATGTAACAGTCACTATCATATTTCCCCCCTATTTTTACTGCTCTTAAAGGAGGTTTCGCAATTTTTTGTGAACATTAGTCGTATAAGATTGAACACTCTTGTGATCCATTGTGAATTCGATTCACGGTGGCTTGAAGCCTACTTGAGATTCTGTTTAGATTTTGCACTCCATGGGGAAGTACTCATCATCAAAACAGAAAGACTATAAAAGGGGAAAAGAAACTTCAACTTAGTCATTTCGCTACAATATGTGCTTAACATCATCTACCGAAGATTTTATGCGTTTTATCCCCCTTGAAGTACATTCTACAACCTTATTATTAGAATATTTCTATTATAATAAAGTCTAGGAGAAGGAAAATAAAAATTAGATTTTTCAAGCCACGGGGTAGCCTCAAAAAAGTAGATTTCACTTCAATAATGTATGTGTGTGTGCGCGCGAAGATTTTTTCTGTTTTGTCGCACTTGAAGTACATTCAAAAACCTTATTATCAGAACACTTCTAACAGAAAGAAGACTAGGAGGAAGAAAATAAAAATATAATTTTTCACGCCATGGGGTAGCCCCAAAAAAGTAGATTTCACTTCAATAATGTTTGTGTGTGTGCGTGCGTGTGTGTGTGTGCATGCGTGTGAGAAAGAGCTTGTACCTCAATCAATAGAATAAGGAGTAGTGTAACATTTAGACGTGAGCACAGAGGAAACATAGTAAGAAGAAATGAAGATGAGCTCAAGAGGATGTTGAAGTTAGCTTTTATAGATAGTGTTAATGAATGTGGGCTTTAACCTAGTCAGATTAGGTTGGGCTTGGGCCAAACGTTTATTTTTATTTTTTGATAAATAATAAAATGACCTATATGACCAAAAAATTGATCTTTAAAAGAAGGATTTTCGGGGTATAAGATTGAACCCTCTAAAAATTATGTGTTAGAAGACATAAAAATATAGAATAGTGAGTGAAAAAATATGTTACGACCCATAGCGTCGTGATTGGTACCCTTATCAACCCTGCGATGGGAGAACCATTACTATGAACCAAATTAAAAACTTTTATGAAAACCTTCATAACGTGATTCCACATTGAGTTCAACAACTTTAACATCATCTCAATTATGAAAACCTTCAAAACTATACTACATTTATTTTCAGAGAGCACACTTCCATCATTATCAGAAGTAATGAAACTGAATCCAATTTGCTCATCAAATCAATATATTGTTACATTGTTATGACATACATGAATAAACTAACACTTCAAGGTAGAGAATACAGTTATGATACCTTGGATGAGAGAGGTAGATAATACTTCAAATTCCTCTTGAAACCCTTCAAAAAATCATTTTGCTAAGCACACGATGTCTTTTTTCATAAAAAGGGTACGAAATTGGCATTCCCTTATGATTTATGTGTTAGTGTTACACCTAACCAAAATAGGAAAAGACTGTGTTCCTACAGTCATATTTATGTAAAATCACTTTGTTCTAGTTATCTCTTTCTTTTTTTCTAAATGTTAAATATTTGAACTATACCTAAGAGACGTAATTCTCATATGGTGGACTATTGTAGTTATATATGAATGCATATTTTTATAATATTTCCATATATGATATTTTGGAAAAAATTTATAATATGAATGTAAAAGTCACTATCATATATTTCCCCTATTTTTACTACTTTTAAAGGAGGTTTTGCAATTTTTTGTGAACATTAGTCGTATAAGAACGAACCCTCTTATGATCCATTGTGAATTCGATTCACGGTGGCTTGAAGCCTACTTGAGATTCTGTTTAGATTTGACACTCCACGGGGAAGTACTCGTTATCAAAACAGAAAGACCATAATAGGGGAAAAGAAACTTCAACTTAGTCATTTTGCAGCAATATGTGCTTAACATCATCTACCGAAGATTTTATGTGTTTCATCTCACTTGGAGTACGTTCAACAACCTTATTATTAGAACACTTCTAACAGATATAAGATTAGGATATAGCAAAAATATAAATTTTTTTCACGCCATGGGGTAGCCCCAAAAAACTAGATTTCACTTCAATAATGTGTGCGTGTGCGCGCACGAAGATTTTTTTATTTTCATCCCACTTGAAGTACATTCAAAAACCTTATTATTAGAACATTTCTAATGGAAAGAAGACTAGGAGATAGAAAATAAAAATTAGATTTTTCACGCCACGGGGTAGCCCCAAAAAAGTGGATTTCATTTCAATAATTTGGGTGTATGTGTGCGCGTACGTATGTGCGCACGCGTTCGGGCATGTGTAGATGCGTGCGTGCGTGCGTGTGTGTGAGAGTGCTTGTACCACCCACAATAGAATAAGTAGTAGTTTAACATTCTGACGTGAGCAAGGAGGCAACATAGTAAGGAGAAATGAAGGTGAGCTCAAGAGGATGTTGAAGATAGCTTTTATAGATAGGGTTAATGATTATGGGCTTTACCCTAATAATATTAGGTTAGGGTTGGGCAAAAACTTTATTTTTATTTTTTGATGATTTATAAAATGACCTATATGACCAAAAAATTGATCTTTTAAAAAATTATTTTCAGGGTAATTTAGGAAGTTAAAGAAATATCACATATGATAAAGAAATGTCAATCATGTAATATTCTCAAAATAGTTAAAATATGAAATTTCCATGATTTTAGTGAGTTCGTCAAATAGAAAATACCTTCATCCCCTTCACAACTTCTTATATTCCGATTGTGTAGGAATAAAAGATATAAATATTCCATCTATCCGCTAAAATGCCAAAGATCACCGTGTTTAACCCTCTCTAAATGAGAGATTTCAACCCATACAATGAATCTAATCATGATTATTAAAGAAAAAACATTCCGTTGAAGTGGGCTGAAAAATTTCTACACACACATTAGTTTTTTTTGATGAAATTACAAAATAGAAATAGTCAGAGCTCAACTTTACTAGTAGGAAGTGTATCAGTTCCACTTCTTTTAGAACTATCCCAAATATATCAACAGATAAATTAAATTATATGATATTCTCGTCAGTTCTGAATATATTATGGTGATTCATCCAGGGATGAGAAATTTTTTTTGAAAATCACCATGACTTTATATAAGGAAATTTGTCAAGATTTGTGATATTTTTTTTTAACATAACCATAACTTGATGTATATGAAGTCTTGCCCAATATCAAGTTTTTTTAGTGAAAAAGATATTCATCTTAAGGTTGAATATTGGAGGTAGTACGTACACATATCTTATCCCTGTTTTTCGGGATAAAGAGTATTTTTTCTAATTGATCCACAATCCAAAAGATGATTTATTCAGACCTCTTTTTAAGTCAAATTTTCTAGTAAAGAACATTTCGTGTAATCACACAAGTGAGTTTGAGGAAAGTAATAATTAAGCGTACACATATTTTACCCATATCAATGTGTCATAAGAATATTATTTGTAATAGACCTACGATTCAAAAGAAAAGTTCATAACATGGTTGTAAGCAAACAATTATGTCAATAAAACAGGAATAGAGAAAACAAATTTAGGTTTATGCATAGATATCCTTCAACTTATTAGAGATTATTGTTTCTGTCAAAAAAAATAAATAAATAACTAAATGAGGAATCAAAGACTTAACGAGAAGGGATAAAAATCCAAATTAATGCAATATTAACTAACTAGAGGAGTCTAAGGGGAAAGTATGGACGTAGATGAATGGAGAACTCATGGAAGTGTAGAAGAATTGGCTCACCCTTGAATTCAAACGACATCACAAATGTTCTCGACAAGGTCTTTCAATAGGCGAATATGCCCTGTATTCAACAAAAATAAGTGCAAGTTCAGTATTATTACACAACCACAGTGTACTGATAGGACCACACAACTATCTCACTAACTGTAACATAAGAAAATAAATAAAACATCATAAACATGCAAAGTATCGAGCATGCACAATATTATAAATATCTATGAACAACTTACAATTTCACAATTCTCAAGATAGTAAAATTATGTCAAGTAGTTGGTCCTCTCATGGAACCCAAACTCAAACTAGTAGTATACCAGAACATGTCACCCAATCCAATAGTTATGTTGATATGTGAAAATCAATCCCATCATTAGGCAGGAACGTGACAATCAATCCCAATTAGTTATGCCAAAATGTGGAACCTGTTCCTTTCCACATATTGCAATTACAAGCACAAGTATATTCTCAATATGATATATTCAAGAAGTGATTCATGGCATATAGGTATTCCTCATATTAAATTACAGAAAGTGTAATCAATAATGCAACTTTCGCATACATACATGCATCGTAATCAAGCACAAACCAACATATCATAAAATGACAATCATTACTTATCTCAAAACAAGATTGAAACCCTAAATCCTTCCCTTTATGGATTTGTTCGGCTTGTTCTTTGTTTGCAAACAATACATTAAATACGAGACTCAAAAACTCTAGATCATACTCATGATCCCAAGTATCTAAACTATGTTTTTTCCACCATGGTTTCGTATTCAAAACCATCCCCCATTGATAATTTACCAATTCTATTATGTTCAACGAATCAAAAAATTTATTCGGGGAGTAAAAAACTTTCCTTTAGCCTAAAGTATGGTAGAAAACTATCTAAACTCACATGGGGTTCGTTACATAACTCTAAGAATCAAAAGGTGTAGAATAAAGTTGTATAGGGAATTTATGTACGACTTTAAGTGGCGTATGGACCTCCAAAGAGGCCCCTCCATAGCGGCAAAATCCTACACCATAGAGTCTTGCACGAAACAGTGAGCTATTCATATAATTTCAAGGCCTCCGTTTTAAAACACACCTTTAATTAACGGCACTCATAAAACCTCTTACGCGCTAAGATCCATTTCCGGAGATCTACTTGCCCAAGATCAATTGTATAAAGTCGTACAGATCCATTAATGAGCTATCTACCCCCTCATTTAATCAAAATTATAAATAAATCACCCTATTGGTACTAGATCTCCCTAAAACTTAATTACTCCAATTTCGTCAAACTCTAGACTAGGTTGAAAAATTTCAAATACTCGAATAAGTTTCCGGCCAAAAAATTCCCCATTGATTGTTCTATAATGCGGAACCTGATCATTACATAATGGAGTTTCAATGAGAAGTAATGGCGAATATGAATGACCACATTTTATCACTAAACAAAAGGCAATTACTTCCAAAGTAATGCTAAAAAGTAAGACCATCACTATTTATAGGGGACAAATTTACCTTGCAACGAGTAGGAAGAGTATGTGGTACTAAATTTGGTAGATAAATGACCTAGAGGTTACATGAATAACAAAAAATAAAATAAATAAAATAATGTAGTTCCAGTGAGAAGTTATGGCCATGGCTGACCACGTTTAGTTACTAAGCAACAAGCAATTATTCTTAATGTTTTTCTAGTTATATAGTAAGACCATCACTATTTATAGTGAAAAAATTCTTCCTTGCAATAGAATATTATGGGGATAATATATTGCGTAGATAAATGGCCTAGTGTTAACATAAATTATAACAGGGATAAGGCGCAAGTACCCGGTGGACTATGACCAAAATATCAAAGACATACCTAAATTTAACTAGGTCCGGTTACTCCCCCCCTCCCCCCTCCTCCAAACTAATTTAAAATAAAAAAATATACTACATACATTAACATGGCATAGAGAGTGTTCACACACATTTGAAGACAAGTTATGAGTGCATAAATTGGATAAATGTCATTTATTGATTAGCAATTTTATAATTAGTTAGTACAAATATTTATTGATTACTAGTTTTGATGCACGTGCATTGCATTTGAATGTCAAGCACGGTAGAAAACTATTTTTAAATATAAAGTAAACATTATTAAAATAAAGCTTATCACTCTTAATAAATCGTAATTACACCTCTTCAATATGCTTTCTCCTCCCTTCTATTTAGCTTGGTACAATGTTATAATTTTATTGTTGGTGTTCTTACTTTTAATATAATATAAATATTATTTTAAAATATAGAATATGTACTAAATTTGATATTTTAGTTGGAATATTACATTAATTTAACAATCATTTAGGGAATATTCTAATTTCACTAACCTTTGAGATTCTCCACGTCGATAAATCAATCCTGAGATTTTAAGAAAAGAAGAACTAAAAACTTTTTTTAAATATAATTTAAAAATGTGAGGAAACACCATTATTTATAGTTAAAACGTGTAGTAATAGTATGTGCATATTGTTGCATCAAAAAGATATAGAAGATATACTTAATAGGATATTTTAAGAAAAAGAAGAACAAGAATAATGAATATTTTTTTAAAAAAAATATAGTTACAAAATTTGAGAAAATCCCTCTTTTTATATCCAACAAAGGGTAGTGTGTGAAAAACTACATATTGTGCCTTATCAAAAAGACGTCACAACCCTTTAGAAAACTCACAATCATTCGGAAAAATATAACTCTTCCGAAATTTCACAGCCTTTCAGAAAAGGTACAACTCTTCATATTCGCAACCCTATGGAAAAGTCACAACCCTTTCAAAACTCACAACTCATCTACAAGTTATAACTCTTCGAAAATGTCACAACCCGTCAATTGTGAAAATGTGTCTGTTTTTAGCATAATGTAGTACAAAACACACAAATAAATGTAATACAACATAAAATATAGATGATATAGTATATTTGGTGTTTCAAGTTAGATAGTATAAACAAATAAAAAATGTATATATAGATTGGTCTAATTTTAATTTTATATGGAATTTACTAAGTAAAGAAGAATTTCAATTTAAGGATCATATGTTTAATATATTAAAAGTTCTTTTCACTTTGTGATCTTAAAGATGTGTCACACCAAAAGAAAAAAACATTCTATAATAAACTGAATAATAGTAAATGTACACTAAATAAATTGGAAAGGAATGAGTATTTACTAAATGTAGTTTGGACTCTTCAAATAAGTTTTGATCAAATACATTTTCCCCCACAATTTGAGACTCTTTTTTAATTTTCAAAACTAAGTTGTAGTTTGTGCAACAAAAATCATTGATCTTTTTGTTAAGTATATGCTGCTACAAAAGTATTTTTTATTACTACGACAATGTGTAAATATGAATTACCAACATAATCTATTCATTTGAAGTTGAGTTATTTCATTTGCCTTGTCGAATCACTTTTTGTCCATCTATCTATTTTACCCACTAAAAATATTGGAATTTAATGATTAAAAAAATCTCACAATCTTTCTTATTTAAGGAAGAAGATGTCACGACCCAAAAATGAATGTGATGACACTTGTCTTATCTCCCCAAGATAAATCAGTCTAACCAAATAATTTTGCTACAATGCGAAAATAAAACCAAAGTCTGATAACACTTACTACTATGAAAATAATTCAACTTAATTCAATCCCCAAAACCTGGTTGTCACGTGCAAAAGCCTTTAATGTAAATACTAGAATTGAAGTAAAGGTACGAGTCTGAATGACGTTGTATTCAAGTAAAAACAAAGTCATAAAGTTGAGTAGGAAAATTCGCTGAGATGGCAACTAGCTACCTCACAATCCTCCACAAGATACCTCGAAAACGAAGAGAATGGAAAGTATCACGAAGATCCGGGCTCGTAAACTACAAAAATTTGTAGAAGCAAGGGGTGAATACGAAACCACGTGGTACCCAACAAGAAAAACTCTAAACACAAGTTAAGTGAACAAAATACGGGTACTCCTTACACCCTATCTGAACTTCCACGCTACAGCCAAACAATTCACAATTTACCAAACACACAACTCAATAACCACACTCTATCAATTTACATATTCTCAATAACAACTCAATATTCAACAGTCACAATTTTCACATAGAAACACTCACAAGATAAGCAAAACACGTGTTCAGGTTCATCAATATTAAAAATGTGTAATGCCATGAGATGCAATGTCAAGTATATTTATGCTTGTCTTCTCTAACAATACACACCCGCTGTCTCTCAGTTTGGGACCCATGGGGGATATATCTGTCCTTGAATCTTTCTTGGCGCATGATACAATCCTCGATAATAGTAACTGTTGCGGCGCGCTTTATGTCCCTCGAAATATAATATCCATCACGGCGCGCGATAGGACCCTCGAAATGGTACATCTTTTTATCACTTAACTCTTATCACTACCATGTCTCAGATACAATGCAAATGACATGCTCAAATATAAAAAAATGAGGAGATAACCAATTTGATTACAAAATACAATTTACAACAACGAATGAAACACCAACAAATAAGCAACAAGTCCTCAAATAATTCTCAACACCACACAAGGAAATACACGAATTTCATAAGCTTACCAATGGTTTAGAAGTCCACTTGCCTTAGCCAATTGAATAATCACTCTGAGACTTGAGCCTTTCCTTTTTGTTGAGTATCCGAATCAATGCAATATATTCCAGTATATAAATTCACAATAAGGTTTTGAAACTAACAATTCTCACATTTTTATGTGTTTAACCTTGAATTAAAAATTAACCCAAATTTATAATTCTTGATGTCAAATTAAAATTTCCACTATCATAGTTCCCAAGTTTGAAGTCTAGGATTTTATCCCAATTTTTTCCAACATCATATTTTAAATGATACTCACAAAATCTTATTCATCCAATATTTAGATCATATACCAATATATCAAAACTCATAATATAATAACTAATATTCTTAAATTACGTCTAGTGAATGCACATTAACGTGTTTTCTGTTTTCTTCTTTTCTAACCACCAATGATTGGCTCATGATGGCCAATCATTGGAAATTATTACATTTCTTTTCTATCCACCAATGATTGGCTCATGATGGCCAATCATTACCTATCCCATTATTATCTTCAATGCTTCCCTAAATTCCCAGACTAGTCACAGGTAACTTTACAACCATAACGTAGTTTCCATTCCATAAACACCTAATCAATGGCAATCATTACCTAAACCCACCATTGCATAAGACGGAACATTAATTGCACATTCAAACCCATTCCTTAATTTCATAAAATACAGCCTTTACCCATAATCAATTAAGCAAAACAAATTATAACAAAGTCCGAATGATTGTTACATGAAAATCGCTATCTTTTTTCCTCTCGTGTGCGTCACTTAGGTAAGGTTTCTGTCTCTCATTCTTTTCTGAATTAATTGTTTATTAAACAGACCAAAACCACTCACTTATTATTTTAATACATGATCCTAATAGTATAGGATAATAAATAAATGATCACTTTAGCCCACTAACTATCTACTATTTCCATTATTTACCATTAACCATAAATAATTTAACTCAAGTTATACGAATAATTCAAATTTTTAAAAATAACCTCGCGGGCCATTACATTATACACTACTAAAAATCATGTTCGTCTTCGAACATAAAGTAACAGAATGTACCTAAAGCTTCAAAAAACAGAGGGTATTTGGCACATACGTAAGAATCTTTCTCCCAAGTTGCCTCTCCTACTAATCGATGCTTCAACTGCACCTTCACTGAAGCTATCTCCTTTGTCCTAATCTTCTGAACCTGCCAATCCAAAATAGCGATAGGCTCCTCATTAAATGTCATGTTTGGACTGAGCTCCGCATAATCAGGTGAAAGCACATGAGATTCATCCGGAATATACTTTCGAAGCATAGAGACCTGGAAAACAGGATTAATAGCCTACAAAATAGGTGGCAACACAAACTTATAAGCGACCTCTCCCACTCGACTCAAAATCTTAAAAGGTCCAATGAATCTAGGTCTAAGCTTCCCTTTTTTCCGAACCTCATCATACCATTCTTAAGTGATACTTAGAAACAAACATGATCCCCTCCATAAAGACTAAGAATCTAACTCTCCGAACTGCATAACTCTTCTGTCGACTCTGGGGTGTCAACAGTCTATACTGAATCATACGAACTTACTTTATAGCATCTCTAAGCAGGTCTGTATCCAAAGAGTCCATCTCCGTCATATCAAACCAACCTATCAGAGACCTGCATCGTCTACCATAGAATGCCTCAAATGGATCCATCTGTATACTAGAGTGATAACTGTTATTGTAGGTAAACTCTCCTAAGGGTAAATTCCAATCAAATCTAGCACCAAAATTTATCACACATGCTCGAAGAATATCTTCCAACACCTGAATCGTTCGCTTATACTGACCATCTGTCTGAGGGTGAAATGTTGTACTCATATTTAACTGAGTACCCAAACCATATTGAAATTCCTTCCAGAAGTAAAAAGTAAATATTTAACCTTAATATGATATGATAGAAATAAGAACTCTGTGTAGTCGCGCAATACGACTAATATATAGCTCAGCTAACTTTTTGTCGTATACTTCAACCAAATCAGAATGAAGTTGGCAGACTTGGTGACCCTATCAAGAACAACCCAAATGTAGTAATAACCACCCACTTTGTTAGGCAAACCCACAAAAAATTCCATAGTAATCCTCTCCCACTTCCAAGTAGGAATAGGTATCCTCGGATATACACCCCTTGGCTATTGGTGCTCACATTTGACCTGCTGGCAAGTCAAACAGCTCGAAACAAAGTTTGAAATATCCCTCTTCATCCCACACAACCAGTAATGCTGACTCAGATCATGATACATCTTCGCCGCTCCCGAATGGATGGAATATCGAGAGCAATGGTCTTCCTTAAGAAACAATCTAATCAAATCTCCCATCTTGGCCACACAAATCCTCCCTCCTATCCTCAAGACACCATCAAAATCAAGGACAATTTCCTTAGATTCCCCTCTCAATACTCTGAATCGAATGAGACATAATTTTTCATCATCAAACTAGTGCGCACAGATCTGCTCGACTAAAGAAGATCGAGCCTCAATAAAAGCAATGATCCCATGACTCTACTCTAAAATCTATAATTGGAAAAGAATTTTAGGTAATACATGAACATCTCTAGACAATGTTCTCTCCCAAATACTAAGAGATGCAAGACTCCCCATCATAGGAGTCTTCCTACTCAAAGCATCGGCCATTACATTGACCTTTTCTGGATGATACAAAATGGTCACATCAGAGTACTTCAGCAACTCAAGCAATCTCCGCTGCCTCAAGTTCAAATCCCTCTGACAGAATATATATTGAAGAATCCGATTATCAGTGAAGATCTCACAATGAACCCAATACAAATAGTGACGCCATAACTTAAGTACAAATACCACAACCTCCAACTCCAAATCATGAGTAGGGTAGTTCTTCTAATGGGACTTCAACTGCCTAGCAGTATAAGCAATTACCTTCCCTTTCTGCATCAACACTCAACCTAATCCAACTCCTGAAGCATCACAATACACAATAAAATCTACACCCTCCTCAAGTAGAGTCAACACAGCAGCCGAAGTCAATAAAGTCTTGAGCTTTTTAAAGCTCTCCTCACACGCATCAGACCACTATAAACCAGATCTTTTCGAGTCAAACTAGTTAATGGAGCTGCAATTGTAGAGAAACTCTTAAAAAATTATCGATAATAGCTTGCCAATCCCATGAAACCTCTTATCTCGGTAGGTGAAGTGGGTTGCGTCTAGCCTCTAACTTCCTCAATCTTGGCCGGATCTACTCTAATACCCTCCTTGGACACAACGTGTCCCAAGAATGCCACAGAAGTAATCCAGAACTCACACTTTGAGAACTTCGCATACAACGTCTCTTCTCTCAACCTGTGAAGTACAATCCTCAAGTGTCGGACAAGGTCCTCCTCAGTTCTGGAGTAAACCAAGATGTCATCAATGAAAACAATCAAAAAGAATCAAGGTATGGTCGAAACACCCTATTCATCAACTCCACGAATGTTGTATGGGCATTAGTCAATCTAAAGGACATCACTAGGAACTCATAATGCCTATATCAGGTTCGAAAAAGTGTCTTAAGGATATTTGATGCCCTAATCTTCAACTGATGATACCAAGACCATAAATCAATCTTAGAGAACAAATGATGCTACTTGTAGTTGATCAAATAAGTTATCAATACGCGGAAGAGGATAGTTATTCTTCACTGTTACTTTGTTCAGCTCTCTACAAATAATACAGGGTCACCCCAAGGTGATACAATAAGGCGATTAAAACCCTTACTCTATAAATCCTGCATTTGATCCTTCAACTCTTTCAACTCTACTAGAGCCATACGATGTGGAGCAATAGAAATTGTCTTAGTTCCCGGATCCAAATCAATAGCAAAATCAATATCCCTATCGGGGATAACACCTGGAAGATCAGAAGGAAATACATCGGGAAACTCCTGAACAATGGGAACAGAGTCCATGGGAGGTTGTTGAACTCTAGTATCCTGAATAAAATCTACGTAAGAAAAACACCCTCTCTCCACCAATCTCTGAGCACGAATAAAAGAGATGAACTTGCTAGGATAAGAACCACGAACACCCTTCCACTCAACCTTTGGAACACCAGACATCGCTGAAGTCAAAGTCTTAGCATTAGAATCAAGGACAACATGATAAGGAGAAAGCCAATTCATACACAAAATAACATCAAAGTCTACCATTTCATGAATGATTAAGTCTAATTAAGTGTCATACCCAGTCAAAGAAACAAGACAGGATCGATACACTCGATCAACCACTAAGGTCTCACCCACAGGTGTAGAAACACGATTAGGTAAAGTCATGATATCATATATCAAATCAAATTCAGCATCAACATAGGTAGACACATAAGAGAATGTAGACCCTGGATCAGACAATACAAACGATGGTCGACGACATACTGGGATGATACCTGTAATAGCATTATAGGGCTCTACCTCGGGTCTCCCTATGAAAGCATAACACTGTTTCCATCCTCCACCTCCAACCTAGGTGGTACCTCTACTCCCACAATGCTGAGCTGCAACACCACTACAAAAAAATCTTTCGCCTCTCATTGACTGAACTCTTCCATGACCTCTACTCTGTGGTGCTAGTGGTCTAGTTTGAAATGAATAATTAGGTTAAGACCTGCCACGACCCCTTTGAGAAGTACACTATCGCATCAGGTGATAAGGATCTCCAGCAGTAAAGCAACATCTCTGACTTGTGAACTACTATGTGGATCCTTAAAACCTACTATAGTTGCCTCGCCCCGTAGGTCACCGCTGGGAACCGTACGAGCCCTGACCCGGGCTATAAGAACTCCTAGATGTCTAAACACTCTCAAAGTCCCTGCTTATGAAAGGAACCACTCCCTCTTTGTGATACCCTACCTCCTGATAAGGCAACATGAAACTGGCCTGATGTACGGGCCTTATTAGATTCCCGAAACTCCTCTCTCTCCATCAATTTCGCTTATTTAATGGTGCTCACAATGGACTTGAAAGAATCCCCCTCTCTAGATGCCCAAAACACAGCTGACTTGATAGAGAAAGTGAATCCCCAAAAAAATCTGCGAATCCTCTCTGTCTCATATGGAATAATGGCCAACACATGCCTAGAAAACTAGCAAAAACGCGCCTCATACTCTGTAATGTATATATATATATATATATATATATATATATATGTATAATATATGATAATTTTATCAACTTTTTGTCTCCAATTATATAAGTTAACTAACAGTACATATAAATTATTTTTGTAAAAGTAAAATCTACAAAATAAATGATAATACCATATAAAATTTGTTCAAAGTAAACCTGATACTACATTTACACAATTGTTACACAAGCTGATACAAAATAATTTACTCCAAAATCGTAGTTTTCAGGTAAATCAAAATGTATGATACTATATTACAATCAGATACACAAAATCTATGGTATTATTAAGTATATGATACATATTTTACTATCAAAAAATAAATTTGTTTATCTTTAACAATAAATACAAAATTATGTTATGAATATATTGAGTATCATTCAGCATATTAAATCATATATTACTCTGTATATATTTAGTATCGATTGTTGTTTTGCATTGGATAAAAAAATTTTGTTATGAGATACATTATATATTTACCATTATATGTAAATGATATTAAAATAGTTAAAAGTTTTCAATTTCTTTAAACTTCATATAATACAGTCAAAATTCGATATATTTAGTATCAATATATATTTTGTAGCTTGAAACATTCACATGGTATTAATCACATCAATTGAAAAAGTTCAAATCTTATTAGCAAATTAATAATATCCAGAAACATTATTACACATCAAGCATAAAACAAGAAAAAAAAATCATCAAGATTTTAGTATCTCTTCAACACACACGATGACACTTGTTGTTGCATCGAAATTCAGTATCTCTTTAATACCTTTATCTAAGGTATCAATGCATGGAGGATACGTTCCGAATCCAACCTCATGTTTCTTAATTTCTATGTACAATTTTAAACCCATATCATTCCGAATAAACAATGGAGATTAAGTACCTTCAACAACATATCTAATCTCGATATTTTTTTCGATTCATTAATACCCAGCTCAGCCGCAATTACTGAAATAAGATTCATGAACAAAATACTTTCCCTAACCAATATCCCATCACTTTTTTATCGCTCATATATAATAACACTTAACCATATTCCAGAATATCGTAACATGATCGAAATATTCATTTTTGAATCTTCATAAATTGCGTTATTGTTTTCTTTAAAACAAGCTTGGCTTTTTTTTTTTTTCAATTTGAAGGTTTCAATATTTGAAATTCAATAATGAGATAAATTAGTACTTGATATTTATGCATATTAGACGCTTAATTTGTTAAACATCAACGTGAATAGTAGGATAATACTTATCCCTTTAATTGCACCGTAACTGTTAAAAATAAACAAATAATTAAAGTATCCGGCCGCTATAATTTAAATATCGTTATGTTATTTAAGTATCCGAATTACTCTAAAAAAGGGATTTTTGGTAAATATGGATACAATAGGGATAGAATGTAATTTGTCCCTTAGAGTATGTGATTTGCCTAATTTTTACAAATATTTTTGGTCTTTTAATTAAATTAAATAAATAATTAAACAATTAGAAGAAACTTTGTCCAAAAACAATCTCTCGGTCGATCATTTGCCGAATCTGTAGCCGTAGCCAAAGCCGACCGAGCGAGCGACCACGATGACTGCACGAGGGGGCCCCTCTTTGCAACCCTTTAAACAATTAATAGCTGTGATTCTATATTTAAACACTGCTATTTTCTTTCAACCACTGATGAGGGACAAATTCCTTTTCATTAAAGCATAAGACGACTTTTCAAGTTCCCAAATTCCATTTCTCAACTTTTCAAGTTTTGATTATTCCCTATATTTCCCACATAATCTTGCAACATACCCAACACAACCCAAATTAAAAACTTTTATGAAAAATAAGGCATTAAAAGATACAAAAGTAGGTTTAATGACAATAAAAATGGAAACACTATAAACTCCAAAGTTTTAATAAAAAACTAACAAAAATAATGCGAAAGAACAATCCTATAACTCGAAGGTCAATGTACTAAATAACTAAACTAGGAATCAAGGTTTAAACAAGAAAGGATAAACCCCCAAATTAATGAAATACTAATTAACTAGAAGACTCTAAGTCCAAATGTGGACATAGACGTATGGAGAACTCATGGAAACTCAAAAGATTGGTTCACCCTTAAATTCGAACAACGTCACTAATCTTCACGAAAAGGTCTTTCAATCAGTACACAATAATAATGTACTGATTGTAACACGTGGCTATCCCACGAAGTATAGCATAAGCAAGTCAATTCAACATCATAAACATGAAAAGTATCGAACATATATAATATTGTCAATATATATGAACAACGTACAATTTTACAATTATGAATATAGAAATTATGTCCAGTAGTTGGTCCTCTCAAGGAACCCAAACTCAAACTAGTAGTATACAATAATGTGGCACCCGATCCAATAGTTATGTCAAAATGTGACAATCAACACCATCTTGATGTAGATACGTGACTGATCTCAATTAGTTATGCAAAAACGTTGAACCCGATCGTCCCTACACATCTCAAACACAAGCACAAGTATAGTCTCAATATCATATAGTCAAGAAGTGATTCATGACATATAGTTATTCCTTCATATTAATTTACAGAAAGTATGATCAATAATGCATCGTTTCATATATACATACATCACAATGAAGAACAAACCAACATATCATATAATCACAATCATCACCTATCTTGAAACAGGCTTCAAACCCTAAGTCGTTGTCTTTATGGATTCGTTTTGCTTGTTCTCGGTTTTTAAATAATAGATATAATATAGGAGTCAATAAACAATCACTAATTACCTGGATTACTAGCATTTATAAAAACCCTAGATCATACTCATGATCCCAAGTATCCAAACTAGGGCTTCTCTACATGGTTTCTCCTCCGTTGACGATAAATCCAACACCAAATTGGTTTTCACAAAACATTGAGCTATTCAATAAATTCCAAGACCTTTATTTCACAACATACCTTTAACCAACGACAATTAGAAAACATCTTTCGTGCTATATCAATTAATGGAATTCTACTAGCCAAGTTCAATTGTATGATGTCGGACGGATCACTTAATGAGATATCCACCCCCTCATTTAATCATAATTATATATAAATAACCCTATTGGTACTAGATATCACTACACCTTAATTAATCCAGTTTCCTCCAACGCTAGGCTAGGTTGAGAAAATTCCAAATACTACGAATATGTTTTTCGTCCTTAAGATTTATCCCATTGGCTTTTCTATTGCGACGGAACCTAATCGTTACTTAATGGAGTATAAATGAGAAGTTGCGGCCAATATGACTGACCATGTTCAGTCACTAAGCAAAAGGGAATTAATTAAAAAGTACTACTAAAAAGTAAGATCATCACTATATAGAGGGGACGAATTTACCATGCAATGATTAGGAAATTTATGTGGTAGTAAATTTGGTAGATAGATGACCAAGAGTGTAACACCCTAAAACGAACTAAGGTGAACTAGAGATTCGTGATTTTTTCTTGTGTTAAAATGATTTGTATTTATGTTATTAGGCAGTGTGTGAAGTTTGGTTAAGTTTGGAGGTCAAACATCCATGATGTTCGGAAGATATGTCTTAGATAGTGCTTGTGTGTTCTCATATGTTATAGTGAGTTTTATGTGTTTGTTTTGTTTGAAATTCATGTGAGATGTTCCTAAGACCTAGAAGAATATGTTTAGGGGTTTGACATCCGGGTACATCCCCACCTATAAATTACAAGAGGCCTTAGATAAGGGCCCAAGACTGCTTAGACAGTGTCCACCAACGAGATCAATCTACGACAGGTGGTCCAAACAACGGCTTGTCGACTTGGTCCGTCAATTGGAAATACAGACTTTCATGTTTAGAGAATTACAGAGTCAACCAATGACCACCATCAACTGGCCATTATTGACAAACGGTCCGTTGGTTGGAGCCGTCTATCAAGACTCCCAAAAACTGTCAGTTTCCTGTAATGACTTGGCGTGTTTGGTAAATTAACCCCAAGCATTTTATGAACCTTGGATTATACTTTTATGGTATTTTAGGTATATTAAAGTGTTTCAAACCCTAATACCTAATATTAGACTTCATTTCCTAAAACCCAAAACCCTCTCTCTAAAAACACTCTCTAAAACTCCATAGAAGCTAAAATTCAAGAAAGAGCTTAGAGGGATTTTGGTGGTCTAGTTCTTCCTCAAAATCATTTTTATTTCTTCTCTTTGAAGTATGGTAGTCAACCTTTAAATTTATTCCATTCCAGGAGTCCTTTCTAATGAACATTCAAAAGGGATTTTCAACCCTAACTTTTTCTATTTTAACTCTAAATATGGGTCTTGCATGAAATTTTTTTAAATGATTTAACTATGATGTTTCTAATATTAGTTGGTGATTTTAATTCTACAACTTCAATCAAAACATGTTAAAGATTTTTATCAAACTTTGACTTATGAAATGTGTTAAATGAGCTTGATTATGTAAAGTTTGAACTTTGGTTTCCTTATGTTGTTATTATGGTTTTGCTTCATACTTAAGGGTTATATTATGATGGAATATTGAGTAATTAATTATGGGTGGTGAAGGATTGGTTAAATGGTGAGTTGGCTTTATATAATAACTCTTATTATGAAATGCACTTGAGTGGTATGGTCCATCTTCTTGGTGGCGGTGTTTACTTGTTGTATTCGGTTGTATTTTGTATGTATTGTGAATATCGCTTTGAGGTCCTAGTTTGTGAAATAATGTGATAATGAAGAAGTTCATATTGATATGCATTATGAAGCTTGAATTGTATGTTTTGCCTAGATTATTCCGAAATGAAGTAAGTGTATAGGTTGTGTAGGTTAAAGTGTGTTTTGTGTTGAATGAAGGCCTAAGCATGTATAGAATTAAATGTAAATGAAATAATGTATATATGAAGGTATGTTCACATGTACACACACACTTGAGTGAATGAATGAAGCTAGGTTAAGTCAAATGGGGAGTTTTGAGGTGAACATTGGTCGGAGGATGAATACCATTCGTGAGATGAAATGTAGTGTACACTAGTTATCCTTCACCTATAGTGTATAATGTTCAGAATCCGTGGGATGTCATGCCTAGCACCGGGATAAGAAGGAGATATTGTTACACTTCATGAGTTGAGATGTTGTATTCCAATGTACCTCTTGAGATGAGTACTCCTCGTTAATAGAGAATGAGTTAGTAAGTAGCAATCTACTTATCCCTTAACTATGCGCCAACAATGGTGTAGCTATTGCGAAATCAATGAAAAATCTAGAAGAAAATACCTCATTCTAAGCAAGTGGGGGAACCTTTCTCTAATAAGGGAAGTATCGGGATTCCATGCCTAGCTCTCATGGTATATATTAAGCTAACCCCACAAAAGTAATGAAAGTTCTATGTCTTATAAAAGAGTGTGCTACTTAAGGTAAATAGTAGAACGAGATGCAATCTATCCATTACACTTGGAAGGAATTCCGAAGGGGAGTTTTGGAGTGTATTATGTTATTGAATGTACTAAGTACTCTAAAAGAAAGTACTACTTAGTATAGGTGGTGGAATGGGGCACCATCTACTCATTGCACTAAGTAGGAAGTCCGAAAGGCAAGTCTTGGTGTGTTGTTTGAGTTTTTTTTTTCTGAAGTGTTGTTATTGAGTGGGGCTTGCTTTCTCGAGGTGAGTAATATTAGGAGGGTGAGTCTTGGGGATAACTTAGGTTTATGTACATTTCCTTCAAGTCTTAACTTAGTGAGTCTAAGGATAACCTTAGCTAGGCAAACTCCTATGGAAATGAGTTCACTTCCTCTTGGATTCGCTTTGGAAGTTCATTGTTCATGGAATAAAATGATTCACTGTAAAGTTAAAAAAAGTTCACTGTAACATTTTTAAAGCTTACACTAAAATGGTCCTTTTTGGTTAAAATTGTGGAAATCTTTCTGTAAGTTGTAAATGATGATTTTATGCTGTTTTGCTTCCATATTCATGAATTTTTTATTTAATTGGCATCAAAATGTTTTTTACGAAAATTTTCTTTTTTGCATGTTTTTGCATATGTCATACTCAGTACATTGTTTTGAACTATCCCAATACTTTTCTATACTTAATAAGTATAGGTTGGAGGATTTTGAATATTTGAAGGCTAAGATTGAGAATCTACTCTCTGAAGACAAAGTATGTCCTCATATATCTTAGGGCATAGTCCTATTCTCTTAGTTTCTTATTCTAGACGTGTTATGTATTTTCATTCGATGTAAAGGGTCGTGTTTCCCAAGATGAGACTTTCTTACTATTTTATGACAAATGTTTGCTTTATTAAATTAATCGTGAAAACTTTTATTTTCGCACCACTTTTCATGTCTTATGTAATGAACGATAGTTTTAGGGATTGTACAGTACCCCTAAGGGTTAAGTTCGCCCTGTGACGAAACAAGGCTTCTCCATAACTTCTAGGGGGTACTTGTGGATCGTTACAGACTGGGTATCGGATCATAAGGTTATAGGAAATAGTTAAGGTTTTAAAAGTCTCACAAGCCACGTGTATTAGAGTTTGGGTCATTTGTGTGAGTCGTGACACATCCATGGACAAGTGGCTATAAGATGGTAGAAGTTTCACTTTCTTCATTATTCTAACGTCGTACCTTAGAGTTGAGTTCTATATGATATCTCTGTCAACCACTTCTCTTTGTGTTTATAGGATATGAATACGAGGAGATCAACCACTAGAAGGGAGGAGGGAGGTGTAGCTAATGAGAGGATCCCTCCCCGTATTGACCATGTTCCAATAGTTGTCCTATTGGGATAAAATTAGGAGGTTCCCCTTGAAGGATCTCCAATGCCTCCGAAACATCAAGAGACCAAAGTGCCCGAAGTGCCCCCTATGCCTCACGATCCATTTGTTGATAGGGATATGACTACTGCGAAGTAGAGGGTTGACCTAATGAATTTTACCCAACTCATGACGCCTCAAGCTCATGTCGTCAATAATCACTTTTTTTTCCAATCTAACAAAGAATGTGGACCTTAACCTCATGCTAGTACTCCCTCTTCTAGAACTCGTGATTTCGTGAGGATGAACCCTCCTACTTTCCATGGCACTAAGGTGGATGAAGATCCAAAAAGCTTCATAGATAAGGTGTTCAAAGTGGTGGATGCTATGGATGTGCGCCCTAGGGAGAAACATGAGTTATCCACTTATCAGCTTAAGGATGTGGTTAAAGTGTGGTTTGAGAAATGGAGGGATGAGAGACCCTTGAAAGATGATCCGGTAGATTGAGAGGTGTTCAAAGAGGCTTTCCTATATAGGTTCTTTCCCCTAGAGTAGTGGGAGAATAAAAGGTTGCATTCATTAATCTTTGTCAAGGGGGAATGAGTATAGAAGAGTACTCCTTAAATTAACCCAATTCTCTAAGTATGCCCCAATCATAGTAGCAAACCCTAGGGCTAGGATGAACAAATTTGTGATGGGATTTTCTACTTTTTGGAGAAAGAGTGTCGTACGACAATGATTCTTAATGGAATGGACATTTCTAGGCTCATGGTGTATGCTCAACCAATTTAGGAGTCCAAAAATAAGGGAAATAAGGAAAGAGGGTAAGAGGCCTACGTCGGATGATTCTAGTCACCAAGAGTCTTCCATGGGGAACAAGGATAGGGATCCAAATTAAAATTCCCAAGGTGGTGGCTATAATTTTGAGAGTAGTAGGTATACTTACAGTGAAAAGCAACATTTGGGTAAGTGTCTTGGGGGAACGAAATGTCACGACTCAAATCGAGTCGTGAGTGAAACACACACTTGACCTCCTAGGTGGGTGAACCAATGAAAATTCAACCTGAACATATATTTATCATTATTTTACAAATACTAACCATAATGCAGAAACATAAATCTCATTACCCAAACCTAAAAGTCATCATATCAAGGAGATCTAATATCCAATACTAAGTCTTAGAGTACCAAATACACCAAAATAAAATAATAAAATGGCATGTGTCCGAAAATGTAGGACATCATGTCATTATGAAGTGAATCCAACACAAGATTGAATGAATAACTCACCCATGAACCTGATATACTAGAGACATTCTAGAGTTGAGGGCGAGTCAAAGTCGCTTGTACACTCTTTGCGCTCCATAAAAGGAAAACAAAGAATAATACAAGTAGGATTCAGTATGAGACAGCATGTACTGAGAAGGTATCATTGGTCAATCCAAAGTAGAAAGTAATATACAACGAATAATAGAATGAACTCAACTATGACACTTAACAAGTGGTAAGCAATAAAAAATATGAACAAGTGAATACATCATCAATCACAACATCAAGCAAACCCCTGAGGACTCATTCCTCCACGCCACGCTCATTTGGAAAATATTTTCTTTGAGATTAAGTACATTAAATTATTTCAATATCCTTTTCCTTTAATATTACCGTGTCGGAACATTACATTCCAATCTAAAAATGTTATGTCAGAATGTGACACTCCTATTCAAGAATACCGTGTTAGAACGTGATACTTTGATTTAATTATACCATGTCAGAACGTGAATACGAACTAATTATACAATTAATTTTTATTTATTATCACCACTTTCAAATCATTGATAATAATTAATCAAATCTTATATATTCAAGACATTAATTTGATAAAGAGGGTTCAAGAAATATAAATTCCACAGCCTCGGGAATTAGACCAATCACAAAACACACATCGAAACAACACAATCAAGTATTTAGAAAACTTCACAATATCATTTAATGCATATCAATCACTATTAAGAGTTTATTATCAAATAGCATAAACCATAATCTACCTCCATCAATGAACTGAAGTAAAGGAATTACTGTTTTTTCTTTCCTCAATGCCACCGAACCTTTTCAATCTATTAGTTTTATATGCATAATTTGCAAGTTAAATTCCATTAACACTCAGATTATTCTATGTCTAGCCTATACACAAAAATTCACATAAATCTATAATCAATTTCCTAAAGTTCAAAAGTTAAGGGTAAGTCTTAATTCCTCCAATTAGCATAAATTTAATGTAACTCATATAAAATACTATACCTTATATTCAATAATCTATCTCAATATACTAAATTTTAGTTTATAAAATTGGACCATACATTGACATTTCAACCCATTCAGATCGTATCTATATTGATGCAATATAGACGAAAAATTTATAATTAGAACTTTGATGTGAAATGAGGCACTTACCGCTTCAATCATTGCCTAATCATTGTTGGGTATATAGCAAGAATTGATGGGAAATAGAGGGAAGGAGAGGAATATGAAAAATTTATAACTTGAAAGGTTGGGAACTTGAAAAGTCCTCTAATGCTTTATTGAAAAAAGAAATAGTCCCTCATCGGTAATGGAAATGAAAATAGGAGAGTTCAAATAAATAAACACTCCTATTAATTGTTAAAAGGGTTGGAAAGAGGGACCCCCCTCGCGCCGTCGTCGTCGTCACTCGCTTCGGCTTCAGCTTTGGCTTTGGCAAATGATCGATCGAGAGATAATTTTTTGGACAAATTTATTTTAATTATTTATACAATTAATTTAATGGCCAAAAATTATTTTCAATTAATTAGTTGATAACAGAAGTTAACCGAAATTTTTTCAATTTTTTAGTTAACCCGACCCGGATCCGCGCGCGTGACCCGTTTTTCCGTTATATTTAAAATTCCCGCCATGACTGTTCTGAAAGGTTGCAACTTTCAGGAACAGTCAATACCATTTGAAAGTTTGAAACCTTTCATTAATGGTCGTGTTAATTCTGAAAGAGTTGCAACCTTTAAGAATACATTCTTCTTGCCTATAAATACCATTCAGTCTTCAGAATATTTCCTACGAATTTTCTGATCTTCCTTCTTCTTAAACACACATATTTCTTCGTGTACTTTCCTGCTGTGGATTGATTCGCGGACAGTAGAGTTTTTGGTATCTATACTCTACTGATTAAAATCATTTTACCCTGGGAGGTTATATTCCAAATCAAACCTCGCATACTAGAGGGGAATAATTTCCTTAAGGGGACACTGTGAATTCAGTGGACTTGATTTTCTTCCTAAATTTTCAATAAGAGTATTCCAGATTCTGGTACATTTTTTACAGATTAAATTATTTTTTACAAATAAATTTCTGTTCATCTCATTTACTGGTTATAAAAAATCTCAGTTACTTCGTGTTTCTGAATGATTTATTAGAACCAATAATTTCTGATTTTATAACATATATTGGAAACAATCTTAAGGAAATTATTAATCTGTGTTTCTGGTGGAGACAAAAATCTTTGTGATTTTATACTCCTTTAAGTCTGCAATTATATTATTGCTTACTTATATTGTATCAATTTTGTTTATCTGAAATGGATAACACTGGTGTTACAGTGACTTTTGTTGACCCGACCTCTTATATCACAAGCAGAGAAACCGGGTAAATTCACAGGTGTGAATTTTAAAGGATGGCAGCAACGAGTATTTTTTTTTCTGGCTTACCACTCTTGGTCTGCAGAAATTTACAAGTGAAGATACTCCAGTTCCTGCTGATGATATGCCAGACAGGGAAAAATTTATGATAGTTGAAGCATGGAAACAGTCAGACTTCCTATGTAAAGTTTACATTTTGAGTGCTTTAGAGGATGACTTATATAATGTCTATAGTGCAATAACAACTTCAAAAGAGTTGTGGAATGCACTTGATAAGAAATATAAGACAGAAGATGCATGCTTGAAAAAGTTTGTGGTCGCAAAGTTTTTAGACTATAAAATGACATATAGTAAAACTGTTGGATCACAAGTGCAGGAACTTCAACTTATTCTCCATGATCTGATTGCTGAAGATATGGTAGTAAATGAAGCTTTTCAAGTGGCTGCAATGATCGAGAAGTTGCCTCCTTCGTGGAATGATTTCAAGAATTATATAAAGCACAAGCGTAAAGAAATGAAGCTTGAAGATCTTGTGATTCGGCTCAAGATTGAGGAAGATAACAGAAATGCCGAAAAGAAGTCGTGTAAGAGTTCAATAATCATTGGAGTTAATGTTGTTGAAGAAGCTCCTACCAAAGACAAAGAGAAAGAAGTCCAACAGGCAGAAGTCAGAACAGGCCAAGAAGAAATTCAAAGGCAACTGTTATAATTGTGGCAAGGCTGGTCATAGATCTTCTGATTGTCATGCTCCAAGAAAGGACAAAAACAAAGGCAAAGGCAAAAATCAAGCAAACATCGTTGAAAAAAATGGAAGATGCAGATGACTTGTGTGCAATGATATCGGAGTGTAACTTCGTTGGAAATCCCAAGGAGTGGTTTCTCGACTCAGGTGACACTAGACATATTTGCTCTGCAAAAGAAGTCTTTGCAACATACACTCCTGCTGAGTACGATGAATATTTATTCATGGGAAACACAGCAACAACAAGGATTGCAGGAACTGGCAAAGTAATGTTGAAAATGACATCCGGCAAAGTGTTGACTTTAAACAATTTTCTGCATGTCCCTACTAATTAGGAAGAATTTAGTTTCTACTGCACTACTCGTTAAGAACGGGTTTAAGTGTGTCCTAGTTAGTGATAAAGCTGTAATAAGTAAGAATGAAATGTTCATAGGAAAGGGCTATCTCAATGAGGGTCTTTTCAAACTAAATGTAATGGTTATTAATAGTATCAATAAAAATTCTGCTTCTGTTTACTTATTGGAGTTAAGTGATTTATGGCATGCCCGTTTGGGACATGTAAATTACAAAGCCTTGCGAAAATTTGTTAATTTAGATGTATTGCCTGATTCAAAATGCGATAAGTCGAAATGTGAAATTTGTGTGGAAAGTAAGTTTGTTAAACATCCTTACAAGTCTGTTGAAAGAAATTCTAAAACTTTAGACTTAATTCACACAGATTTATGCGATATGAAGTCAACACCATCTCGTGGTGGAAAAAAGTATTTTATAACTTTTATTGATGACTGCACTCGATTTTGTTATGTATACTTGCTTAATAGTAAGGATGAAGCAATTGATGCATTTAAGCAATAAGAAAATGAAGTGGAAAACCTATTGAATCTAAAGATAAAAATGATTCGGAGTGATAGGGGTGGAGAATATGAATCTCGTTTTGCAGAGATATGTTTGGAATATAATATTATTCATCAAACTACTGCACCTTATACACCACAGTCAAATGGTTTGGCAGAACGGAAGAACATAACATTAAAGGAAATAATGAATGCCTTAATGATCAATTCTGGTTCACCGCTAAATCTTTTGGGGTAAGCCATCCTTACAGCTAATAAAATACTCAATAGAGTACCCCATCGAAAAACACAATCAATTCCATATGAGTTGTGGAAAGGAAGAAAACCCAACTTGAAATATTTTAAAGTGTGGGGGTGTTTAGCCAAGGTAGAGGTTCCTTTACCTAAGAGGGTTAAAATTGGACCCAAAATAATAGATTGTGTCTTTATTGGATATGCTGTGAATAGTAAAGCCTGTCGATTTTTGGTTCACAAATCTGATAATCCTGAGATTCATGTTAATACGATTATTGAATCAGATAATGCAGAGTTTTTTGAAAACATTTATCCGTATAAAACTGAAAGTGAGTCAACAAGTGAAAGACCTAAACGACCACGAGAAGAATCAATGGGAAATATTCTAACTAGTGAGGAACCTAGGCGAAGTACTCGACAACGAAAATCTGTTTCTTTCGGACCAGATTTTGTAGCACTATTGCTTGAAAATGAGCCTCAAACATTTAAAGTAGCTATGTCTTCGTCAGAGTCAACTTATTGGAAAGAAGCAGTCAATAGTGAGATTGAATGAATTTTAAGAAATCACACTTGGGAATTGACTGATCTTCCTCCAGGAAATAAACCTTTAGGATCAAAATGGGTATTTAAAAGGAAAATGAAACTTGATGGGACTATTGACAAATATAAGGCTAGACTGGTAGTCAAAGGGTACAGACAAAAGGAAGCTCTGGACTACTTTGACACATACTCTCCAGTAACAAGGATAACATCAATTATGATGTTAATAGCACTTGCAGCAGTGCATGATCTCAAAATCCACCAAATGGATGTAAAGACAGTCTTCTTAAATGGAGAGTTAGAGGAAGAAATTTACATGGAACAACCTGAAGGGTTTATAATTCCTGGTAAAGAAAATAAAGTGTGCAGACTTGTGAAGTCACTTTATGGACTCAAGCAAGCACCCAAACAATGGCATGCTAAATTTGATCAAGTAATGTTGGCAAATGGATTCAAGATTAACGAATGTGATAAATGTGTTTACATCAAAAATGTATGAATCATGAAGTCATTGTTTGTTTGTATGTTGATGACATGTTAATAATGAGTAAAGAAATTGATGATATAAATGCTACTAAGCGCATGTTGTCCAACAAGTTCGATATGAAAGACTTAGGAGTTGCTGATTTGATATTAGGGGTCAGGATTATCAAAACTCCCCAGGGACTAGCATTATCTCAATCTCATTATATTGAAAAAGTATTGGATAAGTTCAATTACTTGAATTTCAATGTAGTCAAAACTCCAATTGATTTAAGTTGTACATTTAAAAAGAATGAAGGTCAAAGTGACTCTCAATTGGAATATGCTAGAGTGTTGGGAAGTTTGATGTATATTATGAATTGCACACGACCAGATATAGCATGTGCTATTAGTAAACTAAGTCGGTACACTAGTAATCCGAATCAAACTCACTGGATGGCTATGAAACGTGTGTTGGGTTATCTAAAATGGACACAACATTATACTTTGCATTATAATAAATATCCTGCTGTGATTGAAGGATATAGTGATGCAAATTAGATCACCGGGTCAAATGATTTAAAATCCACAAGTGGTTATGTATTCATACTTGGTGGAGGAGCTGTCTCTTGGAAATCTTCCAAACAGACATGTATTGCTTTCTCCACAATGGAATCTGAATTCATTGCTTTGGATAAGGCTGGTGAAGAAGAGGAATGGCTCTGGAATTTCCTAGAGGATATTCCATTCTAGACCAAACCTGTTGAACCAATTTGCATACATTGCGATAGTCAAGCAGGAATAGGTAGGGCAGGGAGCGTTATGTACAACGGGAAGTCTCGTCATATACGACGTAGACATAACACCATAAGACAACTGCTCTCTAGTGGAGTTATCACAATTGACTATGTAAAGTCAAGCGATAATGTGTCAGATCCACTAACGAAAGGCCTAGTGAGAGAGGCAATTGAAAGATCATCTAAGGGAATGGGTTTAAGGCTTAGGACAAGTCAGCATGACGGTAACTCTATCTAGCATATTGGAGATCCCAAGAGCTAGATTCAAGGAGAAAAACAAAGTTGTGGCTGACGGTTCGACATTGTCAATTAACTCAATCCATTCTCATGATGACGACAATGTTCAGGAAAAGGTTAAGACTTTAAGGCTTGTTAATGAGGTAATAAAGCTTAAAGTTTTTAATGATTTGCTAAGTTTGGTAGATTTGATCAAATAGTGTATCTACGAGATGACACGGTTAGAAATCACCTATGTGAGTGTGAAGTGGAAGCCGCTTCAAAGATAATTTTCATGTCAAAAGTCTATTCTCTATACAGTCATGAAACCAGGAGGTGTTCATGGCTGAAACGAACACAACCGTAAGAATCATAAACAGTAAAGGGTTAATTGTGTGACATATGGTTGTCTAGGTATACACCAAAGTTCGACGGTTCAAAGATATCACATCTACCGATTGATCGAGTATATCCGACATATGTTCACTACGTAAAGTCTAAGGGGAAACCTACTTATCCAGATGCAACTAATCCTTGCTTTTAAAGTACACAATTGACCGTGCAATCCTATGTTATAACTATTCCCCATCAATGTGGAGGATTTTTGGGTATGTAGCAAGAATTGATGGGAAATAGAGGGAAGGAGAGGAATTTGAATAGTTTATAACTTGAAAGGTTGGGAACTTGAAAAGTCCTCTAATGCTTTATTGAAAAAAGCAATAGTCCCTCATCGATAATGGAAATGAAATAGGAGAGTTTAAATAAATAAACACTCCTATTAATTATTAAAAGGGTAGGAAAGAGGGACCCCCCTCGCGCCTTCGTCGTCGTCGCTCGCTTCGGCTTTGGCAAATGATCGATCGAGAGATAATTTTTTGGAAAAATTTATTTTAATTATTTATTTAATTAATTTAATGGCCAAAAATTATTTTCAATTAATTAGTTGATAACAGAAGTTAACCGAAATTTTTTCAATTTTTTTAGTTAACCCGACCCGACCCGGATCCGCGTGCGTGACCCGTTTTTCCGTTATATTTAAAATTCCCGCCATGACTGTTCTGAAAGGTTGCAACTTTCAGGAACAGTCAATGCCATTTAAAAGTTTGCAACCTTTCATTAAACACACATATTTCTTCGTGTACTTTCCTGCTGTGGACTGATTCGCTGACAGTAGAGTTTTTGGTATCTATACTCTACTGATTAAAATCATTTTACCCCGGGAGGTTATATTCGAAATCAAACCTCGGATACTAGAGGGGAATAATTTCCTTAAGGGGACACTGTGAATTCAGTGTACTTGATTTTCTTCATAAATTTTCAATAAGAGTAATCCAGATTCTGGTACGTTTTTTTACAGATTAAATTATTTTTTATAAATAAATTTCTGTTCATCTTATTTACTGGTTATAAATAATCTCAGTTACTTCGTGTTTCTGAATGATTTATTAGAACCAGTAATTTCGGATTTTATAACACAGATTGGAAACAATCATTAACTACACTTACCACTAATTTATTAAAAATTCTAAGAAAACACCTGGTAGAAATAGTTTCCTTCCATTTGCTTCTATGGCTATAATATACTTTTATTTTCTAAGTTCCAAGTTCCAACACATAATAATGTAATAATTAAACAATTATGCCTTTCCAAACAACATGGAATATTAATTGTGATAAGGATTTACCTCACAGCATCACCACATGTAAGGTTTTTGTTTTTCTCTGCTTCTCTCCTTTTCTTTTCTCTACAGATTGTTTGATTAATATATCTGACTAATTATAAAAATAATGGTAAAATTCACGCACTATTAATTTTAATGTTATCTTCTTTAACCACAAACTAAATTAATTATTAAAACTACCTCAAAAATTATATAGTTATAATTAAGAATTGTCCAATATATCCATTTAAAATCTATTGAATAAGTATTTTATGAAATAAAAATCTCCAGTATCCAAAACAATCAAAAGAGAAATTACAAGGATGGTTTTTTTAGTTGTGGTAGTAAGGGCCACAAAAGAATCTTCCCAATGAGATGGCACCAAGGAAGGATAGTTAATCCGGAGTTCATAGTCCCAATAACTATTTACTCTTTATGGTTCTTGCTTTTATATTGTAAGATGAGTTTATATGGATTTATACTTCATATGATCATTTTTTCTTGATGAATTACTTAAAAGGTGGATTTTTGGATTTTCTATAAAGTTTCATGTGTTACAGTGATGCTCACTATAAAATATTTTGAAAAAAATTGTCTTGTCTTTAATAGAAGTTTAAATGTGTGTAAAGGTGATTTATATGATCATGTTTAAGTTTGGAGAAGGTAGTTTCTCCATAAAAGAAGGATAAAGGTGAATTTCTAATTTGTGAAGTTTTGCAAAAGTTGTATGCGTTACAAGTGTTTGGAAATGTGAAATGGTGCTCCTTGTTAGTTGGTAACTTGATTATGAATGGTTGATTATGATTTTAATGTGATATGTTCTGCTAATGTAGTCCTTGACGGTCTTAAAGATTTACTGTCATTCGAGGACGAATGTTGTTCCAAGTGGGGGAGAATGTAACACCCTAAAACGAACTAAGGTGAACTAGAAATTCTTGATTGTTTCGTCAGTTAATTTTTTGTTATTACTAGTTTTATTAATTTTTTTAGTCAGTGGGTAAAGTTTGGATGTCAAACTTCCAAGAACGTCCATGACGTTCGGAAGATATGCCTTACATAGTTCTTGTGTGTTCTCATGTGTTTGAGTGAGTTTTACGTGTTCGTTTTGTTTGAAGGTGTGAGATATTCCTAAGACCTATAAGACTATGTTTAGGGGTTTAACGTCAGGTAGGACCCCACATAGGAACTACAATGGACCCTAGAGAAAATCCAAAGACTAGGACCCACGACTGCCTAGGCAGTGTCCACCAACGAGACTAATCGACGTCCAATGGTCAAGCCAACGTCTCATGAACATTGTTCGTCGATTGGAACTAAAGTCCTTCATGTTTTTATAATATCATAACTAACTAACTACCACCACCAACGGGCTGTGTATGGACAAACGGTTCGTTGGTTGGAGCCGTCTGTAAAGACTGCAAAAACATATCATTTTTCTCCTGTAATGACTTGGGGTGTTTGGTAAATTCACCCAAAGCCTTTTATAAACTTAGGATGATACCTTTAGGGTATTTTAAGTATATTAAAGTGTTTCAAACCCTATAAGACCTAATTTTATACTTCATTTCCTAAAATCTAAAAGCCATCTCTCTTAAAACTCTCTAAAACTTCATAGAAGCTAGAATTCAAGAAAGTGTTTGTAGGGCTGTTTGTGGGCGAGCTCTTCATCAAAATAATTGGAGTTTCTTATATTTGAGGTATGTTATTCATCCTTGAACTCTTTTCCATTCAAGGAGTCCTTTCTAATGAATTTTCAAAAAGGGTTTTCAACCCTAGCTTCCTCTATCTTTATCTACAAATAAGAATCTTTCATGAAAACGTTTTAAATTATTCAATTTTGATTTTTCTAATTTTATTTGATGATTTTCATGTTTAAACTTCAATGAAAACATGTAAAGCTTTTTATCAATCTTTGACTTAAGAAATGTATTAAATGAGCATCATTGTGTAATGTTTGAACTTTGGTTTCCTTATGTTGTTATTATGGTTTAGTCCACCTTCGTAGTGGTGGTGTTTACTTGTTATATTCAGTTGTATTTGGTAATGAATTATGAAACTGGCTTTGAATGCCTCGTGTGTTAAATGAAGTAATAATGATGAGTTTCATGTTGATATGCATTATGAAGCTTGGATAGTATGTTTTGCCTAGATTAGACCAAAATGAAGTAAGTGTATAGGTTGAGCATGTTAAAGTGTGTAATGTGATGAATTAAGGCCTAAGCTTGTATAGAAGTTAGTGTAAATGAAATGATGTTTATATGCAAGGTGTGCTCATATGTACACACACTTCAATGAATGAATGAAGCTAAGTTAAGTCGAAAGTGGAATTTTAAGGTGAATTCTCTTCGTGTGTTGAGATGAAGTGTGTAGTAGCAACCTCACTACATCCTAAGAGCTTTCTAACATAGGTCGGAGGAAGAATTCCCTTCGTGATTTGAGATGTGGTGCTCACTAGTTATCCTTAACCTATAGTGTATAATATTGAGAATATATTAGAGTTATGCCTAGCACCGAGAGGATATGAAGGAGAGGTAGTTCTACTTCGAGAGTTGAGATGTTGTATTCCAGTGTACCTCTTGAGATAAGTACTCCTCCTTAGTACAAAATGAGTCTCCTTATCTATTAACTATACAGACACATAGGTGTAGCTATTGAGGAAGCCATGTAAAAGCTAGAAGAAAATACCTCTCTCAAGGCAAGTGAGGGGACCCTTCTCGAAGAAGGAAGTATTGGGATTCCATGTCTAGATCTCATGGTCTATGTCGGTTAATGTAACCCCCACAAATGTAATGAATGTTCTAAGTCTTCTAATACAGTGTGCTAATTAGGGTAGGTAGTAGAATGAGACGATATCTATCCATTGCACTAGGTAGGCATTCCGAAAGGGGAGTCTTTGTGAGTCTTATATGAATTGAAAGTACTTAAACTTCTAAAAGAATGTACTACTTAGGGTAGGTGGTGGACTGAGATGCCATCTACTCATTGCACTAAGTAGGCATTCCGAAAGGGAAGTCTTGGTGTATTGTTTGAGTGTTCTTCTAATTTCTTGTCATTGAGTGGGGGCTTGTTCTCCCGAGGTTAGTAAACCTAGAAGGTGTAGTGTTGGGGATTACTTAGGTGTGTATTGAAGGATGTGTATGTTTATTTCCTTCATGTCTTACCTTAGTGAGTCTTAGGATATCTTAACTAGGGAAACGCCTACGGAAATGAGTTCACTTCCTGTTGGTTTGGTTTTGGGAGTTCACTATTTTTGGAATAAAAGTATTCACTGTAATGTAAAAAAAAGGTTAGTGTAAATGTTCAAAGCTTACTATAAAATGGTCTTTTTGGGTTATAATTATGGAAATCTTTCTCTAAGTGTTAAATGATGATTTTTATGTTGTTTTACTTCTATATTCATGCATGTGTTACTTAATATGCATGAAATGTATTTTTACTAAAATGTCCATTTTTGTATGTTTTTGCATATGTCATACTTAGTACATTGTTTTGTACTAACCCCACATTTTTTTACTTAATAAGTATATGTTGGAGGCCTTTGAAGATTTAAAGGCGAAGCTTGGGAATCTACTCTCTCAACACAAAGTAAGTCCTCATATATCCCAGGGCATAGTCTTATTCTCTTAGTTTCTTATTTAAAGACTTATTATGTATTTTTTTTCAATGTAAGGGGTTGTGTACTTTAAGATATTATGCTGTGTATTTAAGATTATTTTGTGACGATGACACTTCCTTAGTATTTTATGAAGAATGTTTCATTTATTAAATCATTCGTTAAAACTTTTAATTTCATACTACTTTTCATGTCTTATGTAATGAACAATAGTTAAACGTATTGTACAAGACCCCAAAGGGTCAAGTGCGCCGTATGATGAACTTAGGGTTATCCCTAACTTCTAGGGGTACTTTTGGGTCTTCACATGGAGTTTACAAGAATCACAAAACATAAAAAAGATAAAATAATGAAATTTGAATGAGAAGTTATGGCCATGGTCGCATAAGATATTATGTCCTATCTTTAAGACTATCTTGTGACGATGACACTTCCTTAGTATTTTATTCATTAAAACTTTTAATTCCGCAATACTTTTCATGTCTTATGTGATGAACAATAGTTAAAGGGATTGTAAAAGACCCCTAAGGGTCAAGTACGCCTTGTGATTAACTAAGGGTTCTACCTAAATTCTAGGGGTTATTGCGGGTCGTAACATAGAGTTTATATGAATCACAAAACATAAAAAAGATAAAATAATGGAATTCGAATGAGAAGTTATGGCCATGCTTGACCACGTTTAGTTACTAAGCAAAAAATAATTATTCTCAATGTTCTGCTGATTATAGAGTAAGACCATCACTATTATAGGGGAGAAATTTTTCCTTGCAATAAATAGAAAGATTACGGGGCTAATAAATTTGGTAGACAAATGGCCTAGAGTTTACAGAAATTATAATAGGGATAAGGCGCAAGTACCCCTGTGGATTATGAATAAAATCTCAAAGACACACCTAAATTTAACTATGTCCTATTACTCCACCCTCCACCCTCCATCCAAAACTAATTTAAAATGGAATAAATATACTACATACGTTAACATGGCATAGAGAGTGTGCACACACACATGAAGACAAGTTATGAGTGCACAAATTGGACAAATGTCATTTATTTATTAATAATTGTATAATTAGTTAGTACACATGTTTATTGATTACTAGTTTTGACGCATATGCATTTCATGTGAATGTCAAATCAGGTAGCACACTATTTTAAAATATAAAGTAAACATTATTAAAATAAAAAAAAGTGTCACTCTTAAAAACTCATAGTTACACATCTTTAATATAGTTTTTCCTCCCTTCTCTTTAGTGTAGTACTATGTTATTATTTTATTATGGTTGTGTTCTTACTTTTAAAATAATATAATATGATATAAATATTCTTATGAAATATAGAAGATGTATTGAATTTGATGTTTTTAGTTGGAATATTATATTAATTTAACATTCATGTTAGGGAATATTCTAATTTCACTAACTTTTGAGATTGTCCACATCTATAAATTAATCTTGAGGTTCTATGAAAGAAGAATTAAATACATTTTTAAAATATAGTTTAAAAATGTGAGGAAATCCCATCATTTATAGTTAAAATGTTAAGTTATAGTATGTGCATATTGTTCCATCATAAAAATATAGAGGATATACTAAATCGTATCTTTTAAGAAAGAAGAAGAACAAGAATAATAATGTTTTTTTAGAAAAATGTAGTTAAAAATTTGAGGAAAAGCCTCTTTTTATAGACATGAAAGGGTAGTGTGTGAAAAGTTTCGGAAGAGTTACAACTATTCAAAGTCTCAACCTTGTACAAAAGTCACAGCCCTTTTCAAAGCTCACAACTCATATGAAAAGTTATAACACTTCGGAATTGTCACAACCTTTCAATTGTGAAAAATGTGTCTCTCTTAATATAATATAGTATACTACACACAAATAAATATAATACAATATAAAATATAGAGGATATACTACAATTCGTGTTTTAAGTTAGGTAGTATAGACAGATAAAAGTTTTATCTATAGATTGGTGTAATTTTAATTTGATATGACATTTTATAAAATAAAGAAGAATTTAAATTTAAAAATTATATATTGAATATATTAAAAGTTCTTTTCATTTTGTGGTCTTAAAGATGTGTCACACCAAAAGAAAAAACAATATTCTATATTAAACTGAACAAAAGTAAAAGTAAACTAAATAAATTTAAAAGGAATGAGTATTTACTAAATGTTGTTTGGACTCTTCAAATAAGTTTTTGATCAAGTGCATTTTCCTCCACATTTTGAGTCTTTTTAGATTTTCAAAACTAAAGTTATAGTTTGTGCAACATAAATCATTCATCTTTTTGTCAAGTAGAAGTTTCTAAAAAAGTATATTTTATTGCTTGAAAAAGAGTAGATATGAATTATCCAGATAATCTTTTCATTTGAAGTTGACTTTTTTTATTTGCCTTGTCGACTGATTTTTTATTGATCTATCTATTTTACCCACAAAATAATATTGTAATTGAATGATTAAGAAATTCTAACAATCTTCCTTGTTTAACGAAGAAGAATAGAAAATCAAAAAAATATTATAATTGCATGATTGAACAACGCTTACAATTTTTCTTATTTTAAGAACAAGAATAGAAAACTTACAAAATTTGTAGTTTAAACATGTGACAAACCCCCTCTATTTAATAACATCAAAGGATATTATGAAAAGGTTCTTATCGCATCTTTAAGAGAAGTCACAACCCTTCAGAAAAATCACACCTTTTCGTACATGTTATGACTCATTGAAAAAGTCACAACTCTATAAAAAATTCAGAACCTTTTGGAAGGGTCACTGCCCAACAATGTGAACATGTGTATACTTTAAATATAATATAGCATAAATAAATACAATATTAAATATATAAAATATATACTAAATAAAGTGTTTTAATTTGGGGGTATTTTAGTAATTTCACATTCAAGTTGGGAAATTTATATTTTAAAGGTAGTATAGATAGATATAATAAAACGTATATACACTAAATTATTTTTGTTTCTTTCTTTATAAAATATGTATTTTAATTTCTTTCTCAGTATTACTTTTTAAAAATTAATTTGTTTTCTTTTCACTTTCAAAATATTTAAAAGGATTATGTTTTTTTCAAAAATAAATAATTTAAAAGTGTCCCTTAGTTTTAACATTTTATTGTTTGATGTTTGATTTGATTTTCTTCATTTATTTTGATATCACTTCAAAGCTAAGTCATTTTAAATATAAAACACTTGGAGTTAGATTCGAAATAAAATGAAAATGAAAGAAAATAAGAACATTTTTTAGTAATATCGATTTTTTAATATATATAAATATATTACAGACATGGAAGACCAGTGTACAAATGCAACATACATGGATGGTTGAACTTGTCACGCCAGCACAAAAGGTGTACAAAAATATACAAAAATTGAGTTGGGGATGGGAGGGAGGGGATAATAGGACCCTAGTTAAGTTTAGGCGTGTGTATGAGATTTTGGTCCTATTTAAGGGGTACTTGTTCCTTATACCATTAAAATACATAAAAAATATAAAATAATGTGTGATATAATGGAGTTTCAATAAGAAGTTATAGTCATGACTAACCTTTGTTCCGTCACTAAATAAAAGACAATTACTTTCTAATTGTCTACTAATGTTTTCCTAGGAAGAGTGGGCAATAGAGGGTGATAGGATAAGAGACATTTTTAAAATAAGATAATATCAAAATGCTCAAATATACTGACAATTTATGAATATTTTTTCAAAAAAAACTAAAGAGGTTGATGCAAGTCAAATACCAAACAATTGTTCACATCCTCAACTAAATTATGTTAATTCAATAAGGAGACCTTTTTTTCTCTTCAAAACACAAAATCTTGAAGAAAAAAAACACATGATAAGGTTAAGAGATTAAATATAGTCCCCAATCTACATTAACGATAAACGATGAATTATCCAAACTATTAAAAAAACAAAATTTAATACACCTAAAAACATCTATAAATTTGACCACCTTCTAGTAAGCTTCACTCATTACTTCCAAAATATTCTTATGTTTTGTTTGTCATTCTTCGGTGTTTCCCTTTGCAATTATTATCCGTCGTTCTTGAATTCGTAAGCCTTATTTCTCACTCTTGTACTCTTCCTCACTAACTACTCACCTTCTTGAGCTTTGTTATGTGCCTAATATGTCATGTTGTCCAATTGTTGCTAATCCACACACAATTTCACGACAAAATTAGGGTTTATGAACATAATGACTTTGAGTTAAGGCGAGAAAAAATATTGAAGGGTTTGATTTGGATAATAAATAATGATGTTGCTAAAAATCAATAAGGTATTTTTAAAGAAATTGACATTTTCAAGTTCAAAAAACCTATCTTGTTCTAACATGTTTCGAATAATGTATTAATCCATATGTTGCTTGATTTGTTTTGTATAACATAAATCTTCTTGAAAAAAATATAAATATTAGCACTTATAGCAAATATGTAATCCATTTTTTATGATTCTGATATTGTAAATTTGACCTCACAATAATGAGTTTTAAAAAAAAAAAAAGACTTTTACTATTACATGTTAGATACTCCTTTCTTTCCTATTTTATGTAACATCATTATGATACCAATATATCAAAAAAATTTGACTTCTGCCTATATTGGGAATAATCAAGCTTTTAAATTTTTATTTTATGATTAGTGAGAAGTTTTATAGTCACACAAATATTATAACATATTTAAGACAATAAGTTTTAGAATTTTGTGATCCATGTAGAGTTAAAGTAAACATGTCTTTGAAAGATGAAATATATGAGGTTCAAACATCATCATGTTTCAATTAGAAAAATATTATTTTTTTTAATAATAGATTAAAGAGAAAAGAACGTCACATGAGTTAGAAGAAACAAATGATTCTTTTTAATTGTCTATGTTTTAGTTTATAATAAAAGTACAAATATAAGTATAAGAAGTTATATATATATATATATATATATATATATATATATATATATATATATATATTTGCAATGTATACACGTTTTTGAGAAGCGGAGATTCGAAAACCCAATAATTATTGTCAGATCTCACCATATGAAGAATTTTTATGAAAAGTTGATTAATCTTTATTATTTGGTCATAAGGATTTATCATCACTTTTTTTATTCATTTAAGTTTATTCTTTCTTCAAAACTTGATTAATCATTACCATTTGGTCATTAGGAGTTATCATCTATTTTTTTCTTCATTTAACTTTATTCTTTCTTCAACTTCTTCTTTGAAAAAATTCAAAACATTTTTCCTACATAAACATAGCATAATTAAAGATATCAATAATTATATTACCTTTTGCTATCAATTTATAATAAAACAATATGGACATATAATTTCACAGTCATATTGCTATTAATGAATATTATAAACACTTGAAAGAAATGAATTATAAATAATCTTACAGATTCTTTGAGAAATAAAGATTATAACATACAAAGAATTTCTATTTTAAGATTCATAGTAGCTATGTTGGTTGACTACCTGAATTTTAAGTTTATTGGTGAGGGTTTGACCCTACCTTGTAATACACTCCTCCATTTTCCCTTTATCTAAATCCAATTTTTTATTTGAAAAAAAGAAGAAGAAGAATTTCTTATTTGGAAAGTCACCAAAAATAAGATAATGTTTTTTTCTCTTCGGAAAATCAAGTAATTTGACTTATCAATATTTTTTCCGTATTAGTTTTTTTTTTCAGTATACCAAAAAAATAAACTTACAATATGAATTTTGACAATAGCCAAAATTAATGAATAATTATTTGGGGTCAATTATCAAAGCGAATAATAAATTATTGCTTTTATGAGAAAAACATGAATTAGCTATTTTTACAATGCAATATTAACAATTGTCCCCTAAATTTTTCTACAATGGAGTTCTGATAATTAGTGATACTAGTTCTTTTTTTCTTGTAACAGTAAAATGGAATGAAAAACATTTATTTGAAAAAATAAAATAAAAATAAGTGCATGTTTATACCAATTAGAGATATTTTATTTGTTTTCCAATACCTAATTAAACATTATAAAAGATGATATATCTTTGGATATATTTTGCATTTTCAAAATTTGATTTTTATAAAAACCATGATTAAATTAGGATCAAACAATGCATTAGTGAAAACTCATAATTTTTTAAACATAATAACTAAAGAATAATTAAAAAGAAAAACGAGGGTTTTATGAAAAAGATGGAGTATCCTTAGTTTTACTTTCTATGTCCAATAATCTTTAAGGTCTTTCTAAGTTTATATGTCATCATCTTCTTCATCAGTAAAATTTTTCTGATATAGACATTTAAAACGCCTTTTAAATATTGATACTTAACCTGAGATTGTGTATACAAAAATAGAAGGATAGATAAACGTAAAGCGGAAATTAAGTTTGAGAATTGGGGAGTCATCTTTTAACCCATGACATCGCAACATATGACAAGACCATATCTTCTTCAAGTTTCTCCATTTTTTTTAAAATAAAGTTTTGAGTGTTTCTTAAGAGGAACTAAATTAATTGGTGAATTGTTATCTAAATTTGTTCTTATTAAAATAGACATAGCTCGCATTAATGAATAGTTGTTACATTGGTAAAACTATTATATTAATTGAATATGAATTGAATATATCAAGATCAACTAATGCAAATTTGATAAAAAGAAATAATTGTTTCTTGTTCACTATCATTTTCTCATAAAAGTCATGTTATATAAATTGTATTCGTTTTCTTAAAATAACATATTTTTTACGATATTAGTGTTTTGTTATGAAAGTTTTCATTTTTTCCCAAGTAGAATTTAAAATTTTTACTCACATTACAAAAAAGAACTTTCAATTTATTTTTAATGTATATAAAAACAAAAATGAAGCAACAAAATTAGTAAACACTATTGATGTGGCCTACTGATCTAAGTTTGGAGAAAAAAACTATTGTTTCGACGTTTCTAAAGAAACATGGTACTTGCACTATGGATTCTATAGAAGCTGAAATAACAAAAAATTCCCAAGATTTATTCAAACCCTAGGCCTATATAGTCTATTTAGAATCAAGGAAAGATAATTCTAGGGACCTAATGGAGGGTAGGAACACACTAGTGAAATTCCACATCACTAGTGAAGAAATCGAAAAAGATATCCTTTTGATTTTGGGTCTAAAACATGATGAACATTATTGCTTGTTCTTAAAAATAATTGGCACCTCTTTCTATTTCTATTAGTAAAAATGATGTAGCTTAGGCATAAAAGAACGGAGCATAAGTGCCTCAATGAATAAGTAAACGACAAAAATGACCCTGAAATAAAAGCTGACGAAGGCCGTTAACTACAATTCTTATGGGCCGTTGTTTGAAATATTGTTTGTCAAACAGGGTCATGGTATTAGATCACATTGTTTATGTCTCGGTTAATAGCATCTCGCAAAGTCAGACTCTTAGTGCATTGAACCAGCTTTTTTGCAGTTATATTAGCGTATTGTGCATCGTGTGATATTCATGTTTAGTACTTGAATGTTTCATTTAGCTTAACCCTTTTGTTATGTTTTGGTATTTATATTCTTGCTCACATTATATAATTGCTTAGTTACACTTTGTTCTGCTCATATATATTTTCCAGCTTAGTATCTATTTCCTGCCTTCTCAGTATATTCAATGTATTTTCTCATACTCTGTGCTACATCCTTTAATTATATAAGTTTAGGTACTCAACATCCAGATCACGCTTAAAATCGATTGTTCATGCACATTCAACAACTTCAAAGGTGTCATAGTTCGAGGACAATAGCTTTCGTTTTAGTCATTATTTTAGTTTCATTTTTATTAGAGTTTGCTGGGGTCATGTCCCATCAACTCTACTCATTTAAAGGCTTATCATACATAGTAGTAGGTTCAGTTGGAGTTGTTAAGTGGTCGTTCCGTTTATCACAATGTAATGACCTGTTTAGTCGTTTCGAGCAGTAGAGTATTTTCTGGAAAAACTGGCTGAGTCGACGGAACCCACGACGGACCGTCATGGGCACGACGGACCGTCGAGGGGGTCTCGTTCCAAAACACTTAGAATTCTGAAATTTGAGAACTGAAATCGACTCTCTAAACTTCGTGACGGAATGGCAGGACGGACCGTCGTGGGCACGACGGACCGTCACACATCTTCCACAGAAATTAAGTCTCTAAACTCAGTGACGGAAGCAGCAGGACGGACCGTCGTAGGCACAACGGGCCGTCACAGGCTGCGTAATCCCAGGCTGGGTCGGATTTCTGTAAATGTTTTAAGGGGCGTTTTGGACTTTTCCTGCTATAATTTTAAATTTAGTGGGTTAATATTAATAAGTCAATTTCTTGGGGGTTAAAAGAGATAACCTTGAATTAATTAATGGGTTAATTCATCATCTTTTATACTTAATTATATGCTAATTAAGGTAAAAGAAAGAGGGTTTGAATAAGAAAAATAGAAAGAACAAAAGAGGGAGAAGAACGATCGAGAGAGAGGAGAAACGAAGAGGAAAACAAAGCTTTGAAAAGTAGATTGCTTGATCATGAATCTTCGGTGGAGGTAGGTTATGATTTATGCTATTCGTAGTAAACTCTTAATAGTGAATGATATGTATTGGGTAGTATTGTAAACCCTTCTATATGCTTAATTGTATGGTTGCATGAATGTGATTATATAATTGTGATAAAATAAGCATGATGAAGCTATTGAATCCTAAATCTTGAAAAACCCTAATCTACTTTGTTAATGATGATGCCTTGGTATAAAAGAAGGCTTGATGAACGAAAGTAGTGAGATTAGGGGATCGGGTGCCACGTTCCAGTACCATAATAGAATAGAGGATCGGGTGCCACGTTCCGGTACCAGGATAGTAATAGAGGATCGGGTGCCACGTTCCGATACCAGGATAGAATGAGGATCGGAGTGCCACATTCCGGCACCAGGATAGAATATGGATCGGGTGTCACGTTCCAGTACTAGGATAGTATATGATAATCGGAGTGTCACGTTCCGACACCAGGATAGTATATGGATCGGGTGCCACGTTCCCATACCAGGATAGAATGAGGATCGGAGTGCCACGTTCCGGCACCAGGATAGTATATGGATCGGGTGCCACGTTCCGGTACCAGGATAGAATGAGGATCGGAGTGCCACGTTCCGGCACCAGGATAGAATATGGATCGGGTGTCACGTTCCGACACCAGGATAGTATATGAGGATAGGAGTGTCACGTTCCGACACCAGGATAGTATATGTAGCGGAGTGTCACGTACCGACACGAGAGGAATAAAGATAATGAATCTTGAAAGATGTTAATATACTCAATTTAATGAACCTATTTTCCCAAATGAGTATGGTATTGAGGCTTGAGTCCTCATAGGTGTACTTGGCGTTATTTACTAATGATTATAGTACTTGATATTGCTACAGATTGAGTATTGTAGTTGATTTTATGATGTTATCTGATATATACTGTTTTCTATTTTGGGTTTGCCGATGATACCTACTTAGTACTTGTGTTTTGTATTGGCCCCTACTTGTATGTTTCTTTCTTTGTTATTTGTGGAGTGCAGCAAACGTACCGTCGTCTTCAACTTAACCGCAACTCTAGCCAGTCTTCATTACACTGGATTTCAGGGTGAGCTAATGCTTCTAGCTTGGACTGGATCTTCTTCTTCATGTCTTGATGCCTTGAAGTTCCGACATGGACTAGCTTTTTATTCATTTTAGCTTCTTAGAATACTCTTAGTTTAGTAATTTGATCATAGATGTTCTTGTGGTGATGACTTCCAGATTTTGGGGAATAATAGATGTTGAGTTTTTAGAAGTTATTTAATTGGTTTTCATTAATGAGTTTAAGTATTCCGCATTATATTCTGTTATTATATAGAAATGTTGGGGTTTAGATTGGTTTGTTCGCTCACATAGTAGGATAAATGTGGGTGCCACTCGCGGCTCGGTTTTGGGTCGTGACAAACTTGGTATCAGAGCATTAGGTTCGTTGGTCTCATTACACAAGAAAGAGTCTAGTAGAGTCTTAAGGAACGGTAGGGGGACGCCTTTACTTTTCTTTGAGAGGCTATAAGACTTTAGGAAAATTCCATTCTTTCTTTCTTTCTTTCGTGCTATTACTTGGATCCAATTGGTATCTAGGTGATACAAATTGGTATCTGACCATCTTCACTCTATTTCGCAGATGGTTAGAACTAGAGCAACGACTGCACCAACACCAACACCGGCAAGACAAGATGCGTCTGAGCCAGCCACTGGGGCTGTAGCTCGAAAAAGAGTAGTGGCAAGAGGCCGTGGAAGAGGTCGTGGGAGGACGACCTCTAGAGGAAGAGGACAAGAACCTAGCCCATCTGGTACTAGGGCAGTGACTCCTCCACCGACTGAGGAAGTGATAAGAGAGGGTGAGGAAGGGAAGAATGAACAAGTACAGAATGAGGGATTGCCACCCCAACCTACCCCAGAGATGATCAATCAGGTTCTTGCTTATCTTAGCGGGTTATCTGATCAGGGCCAGACACCTCCAGTGTTTTCTGCACCAGCACCTCAGGTTCCAGAGGTACAACATGCAGCTACTGTGGCTCCCCGCATGGATGCCTCATTGGAAATAGGCACATTTCCTCGTCTGACTACAGGGCCTATAATGACAAGTGATCAGCATGAACTTTTCAGTAAGTTCTTGAAATTGAAACCTCCAGTCTTCAAGGGTGCTGAATCTGAGGATGCTTACGATTTTCTGGTTGACTGTCATGAGCTACTACATAAGATGGGTATAGTAGAACGATTTGGTGTTGAGTTTGTGACTTATCAGTTTCAAGGGAACGCCAAAATGTGGTGGCGGTCACATGTTGAGTGTCAGCCAACAGAGGCACCACATATGACTTGGGCATCATTCTCTAGCTTGTTTATGGAGAAGTATATACCCCGTACTTTGAGGGATAGGAGGAGAGATGAGTTTCTAAGCCTAGAGCAAGGTAGGATGTCGTTTACTGCATATGAGTCTAAGTTTCGTGCATTATCTAGGTATGCCACCCAATTTTGTTTCAGTCCACAAGAGCGGATTCGCTGTTTTGTGAAGGGGTTGAGGTCAGAATTGCGGATTTCAGCCTTACAGGTAGCGGCTACGGCAAAATCCTTTCAAGAGGTGGTAGACTTCGTGATAGAGGTGGAAGGAGTGAAGCCAGATGACTTCACCATGGCATCGACATCAAAAAGGTTTCGAAAGGGAGGTGAGTTTAATGGTTCTTACTCTAGAGGACAGGGTTCAGGAGGTTACTCAGTCCGACCAATTCAGTCTCCACTACAGACTGTAGTTGGGGGTCCACCTCAGACCGATCAACACTCCTCTGAGAGACCTATGCTTGACTCCAGAGAGTGTTATGGATGTGGGGAGACTGGACATATTAAGAGGTATTGTCCAAAACAGAGTTACAGACCCCCAATAGTCAGAGGTAGAGGTGGTCATGGAAGAGGCCGTCATTCTGGAGGACGTGGTGGCCGAGGTAATGGTGGTCACCAAAACGGCCGAGGTGACGGGCAAACTGGAGCCACTACAGCACAACATGGTAGGGGCAATGGACAGAAAGGCGATAGGGCCCATTGTTACGCTTTCCCGGGGCGGTCTGAAGCGGAGGCATCTGATGTTGTTATCACAGGTAATCTTTTTGTTTGTGATTGCATGGCTTCTGTATTATTTGATCCTGGCTCCACATTTTCATATGTATCTTCCTCATTTGCTACTGGTCTTAATTTACATTGTGAATTGCTTGACATGCCTATTCGTGTTTCTACTCCGGTGGGTGAGTCTGTGACAGTCGAAAAGGTGTATAGGTCTTGTCCTGTGGCTTTTGTGGGGAGCAATACTTATGTAGACTTGGTTATCTTAGAAATGGTTGATTTTGATGTAATTCTGGGTATGACTTGGCTTTCTCCAAATTTTGCGATCTTGGATTGTAATGCTAAAACTGTGACGTTAGCCAAGCCTGGGACAGATCCGTTAGTGTGGGAGGGTGACTACACTTCCACTCCAGTTCGTATCATCTCCTTTCTTTGTGCTAAGAGAATGGTTAGTAAAGGGTGTTTAGCTTTCTTGGCACATCTCAGGGATGACACTACTCAAGTACCTTCAATTGTGTCGGTTTTGGTGTTCTGTGAGTTTCTGGATGTGTTCCCTGCAGATCTTCCTGGTATGCCACCAGATAAAGATATTGACTTTTGCATTGATCTAGAACCGGGTACTCGCCCCATTTCTATACCCCCTTATAGAATGGCTCCCGCGGAGTTAAGAGAGTTAAAGGCCCAACTTCAAGAGTTGTTAAGCAAAGGCTTTATTAGACCAAGTGCATCTCCTTGGGGTGCTCCTGTTTTGTTTGTGAAGAAGAAGGATGGGAGTTTTTGGATGTGCATAGACTAGAGACAACTGAATAAGGTAACTGTTAAGAACAAGTATCCTTTCCCCCGCATTGACGATTTGTTCGATCAGTTACAAGGTGCTTGTACCTTCTCAAAAATCGATTTGAGATCTGGGTATCATCAATTGAAAATACGGGCAACGGATGTGCCCAAGACTGCTTTTCAGACCAGTAATGGGCATTACGAGTTCTTAGTGATGTCTTTTGGGCTTACGAATGCCCCTGCTGCTTTCATGAGCTTGATGAATGGGATTTTTAAGACATATCTGGTTCTCTTTGTCATTGTATTCATTGATGATATATTGGTATACTCAAAGAGCAAGAAGAAACATGAGGAGCACTTGAGAATTGTATTGGAAATGTTGAGGGAGAAAAAGCTTTCTGCCAAATTCTCCAAGTGTGAGTTTTGGCTAGATTCAGTGTCCTTCTTAGGGCACGTGGTTTCTAAGGATGGAGTGATGGTGGATCCTTCTAAGATTGAGACCGTGAGGAATTGGGTAAGACCTACTAATGTGTCAGAAATAAGGAGCTTTGTTGGTTTAGCTAGCTATTACCGTCGATTTGTCAAGGGATTCTCTTCTATTGCTTCCCAATTAACGAACTTGACTAAGCAGAATGTTCCATTTGTATGGTCGGATGAATGTGAGGAAAGCTTAAAGAAGCTCAAGACCTTGTTGACTACTGCACCTATCCTTACCCTGCCAGTGGAAGGTAAGAATTTCATTGTCTATTGTGATGCATCCTATTCGGTTTTGGGTGTAGTGCTAATGCAAGAGAAGAATGTAATTGCGTATGCTTCAAGGCAATTAAAGGTGCACGAACGCAATTACGCGACCCATGATTTGGAGTTGGCGCGGTAGTATTTGCATTAAAGTAATGGAGACACTATTTATATGGGGTTATGTGTGAAGTCTATACGGATCATCGTAGCCTACAGTATGTCTTTACTCAGAAAGATTTGAATTTGAGACAGAGGAGATGGATGGAACTACTGAAGGACTACGATATCACTATTCTGTATGATCCGGAAAAAGCTAATGTTGTGGCAGATGCTTTAAGTAGAAAGGCAGGAAGCATGGGAAGTCTAGCTCACTTGCAAGTTCTAGACGCCCGTTGGCTAGAGAAATCCAAAACTTGGCTAATGACTTTATGAGGCTACAAGTAAATGAGAAGGGAGGATTTTTGTCTTGTGTGGAGGCGAGATCTTCTTTTCTTGACATGATTAAGGGAAACCAGTTTGATGATGAGAAACTAAGCCGAATTCGGGATATGGTGTTGCGAGGAGAGGCTAAAGAGGCCATGATGGATGAGGAAGGTGTTTTGAGGATTAAGGGAAGGGTATGTGTGCCCCGTGTTGATGACTTGATCCACACTATTCTCACAGAGGATCATATTTCCGGATATTCTATACATCCAGGTGCAACCAAGATGTACCGTGCCCTAAAGCAACACTTTTGATGGAGTAGAATGAAGTGCGACATTGTTGATTTTGTTGCCAAATGTCCAAATTGTCAACAAGTAAAGTATGAACACCAGAGGCCCGGAGGAACACTTCAGAGAATGCCCCTTCCTGAATGGAAGTGGGAGAGAATTGCAATGGATTTCGTGGTTTGTCTTCCCAAGACATTGGGTAAGTATGACTCTATTTGGGTGATTGTTGATAGGTTAACTAAGTCTGCTCATTTCATTCCGGTCAAGGTGACCTACAATGTAGAGAAGTTAGCCAAAATCTACATCTCAGAAATCGTTCGATTGCATGGAGTTCCACTTTCCATCATATCAGATAGAGGTACGCAATTTACTTCTAAGTTTTGGAGAACATTGCATGCAGAATTAGGTACTAGGTTGGACCTTAGTACTGCATTTCACCCTCAGACTGATGGTCAGTCTTAGCGAACGATTCAAGTGTTGGAGGATATGCTTCGTGCATGTGTGATAGAATTTGGTGGTCATTGGGATATTTTCTTACCCTTAGCAGAGTTTTCATACAATAATAGATATCACTCAAGTATTGATATGGCTCCATTCGAAGCATTGTATGGGAGGAGATGTAGGTCTCCCATTGGTTGGTTTGATGCATTTGAGGTTAGACCTTGGGGTACTGACCTTTTGAGGGAATAGTTAGATAAAGTGAAATGCATTCAAGAAAAGCTTCTAGCGGCTCAAAGTAGGCAAAAAGAATATGCAGATCGAAAGGTTAGAGACTTGGAGTTCATGGAGGGTGAACAAGTCTTGTTGAAGGTTTCGTCCATGAAAGGGGTGATGCGGTTTGGTAAAAGAGGTAAGCTAAGCCCAAGGTATATTGGACCATTTGAAGTACTTAAGCGAGTAGGGGAGGTGGCTTATGAATTAGCCTTGCCTCCAGGGCTGTCTGGAGTGCATCCGGTATTTCATGTGTCCATGTTGAAAAGATTCCATGGGGATGAAAACTACATCAGTCATTGGGATTCAGTTTTGCTTGATGAGAATTTGTCTTATGAGGAGGAACCTGTTGCTATTTTAGATAGAGAGCTCCGCAAGTTGAGGTCGAGGGAGATTGCATCCATCAAGGTTCAATGGAAAAATCGGCCGGTTGAAGAGTCCACTTGGGAGAAGGAGGCTGATATCCAAGAAAGAGACCCACACCTGTTTACGGATTCAGGTACTCCTTTTCGCCCTTGTTTTTCTTCTTGTGATCGTTCGAGGACGAACAATGGGTAAATTGGTATCTATTGTAACGACCTGTTTAGTCGTTTTGAGCAGTAGAGTATTTTCTGGAAAAACTGGCTGAGTCGACGGAACCCATGACGGACCATCATGGGCACGACGGACCATCGAGGGGGTCTCGTTCCAAAACACTTAGAATTCTGAAATTTTATAACTAAAATCGACTCTCTGAACTTCGTGACGGAATGGCAGGACGGACCGTCGTGGGCATGACGGACCGTCAAACATCTTCCACAGAAATTAAGTCTCTGAACTCTGTGACGGAAGCAGCAGGACGGACCGTCGTAGCACGACGGGCCGTCACAGGCTGCGTAATCCCAGGCTGGGTCGGATTTCTGGTAAATGTTTTAAGGGGCGTTTTGGACTATTCCTGCTATAATTATAAATTTAGTGGGTTAATATTAATAAGTCAATTTCTTGGGGGTTAAAAGAGATAACCTTTAATTAATTAATGGGTTAATTGATCATCTTTTATACTTAATTATATGCTAATTAGGGTAAAAGAAAGAGGGTTTGAATAAGAAAAATAGAAAGAACAAAAGAGGGAGAAGAACGATCGAGAGAGAGGAGAAACGAAGAGGAAAAAAAAGCTTTGAAAAGTAGATTGCTTGATCACGAATCTGCGGTGGAGGTAGGTTATTGTTTATGCTATTCGTAGTACACTCTTAATAGTGAATGATATATATTGGGTAGTATTGTAAACCCTTTTATATGCTTAAATGTATGCTTGCATGAATGTGATTATATAATTGTGATAAAATAAGCATGATGAAGCTATTGAATCCTAAATCTTGAAAAACCCTAATCTACTTTGTTAATGATGATGCCTTGGTATAAAAGAAGGCTTGATGAACGAAAGTAGTGAGATTAGGGGATCGGGTGCCACGTTCCGGTACCAGGATAGAATAGAGGATCGGGTGCCACGTTCCGGTACTAGGATAGTAATAGAGGATCGGGTGCCACGTTCTGGTACCAGGATAGAATGAGGATCGGAGTGCCACGTTCCGGCACCAGGATAGAATATGGATCGGGTGCCACGTTCCGGTACCAGGATAGTATATGAGGATCAGAGTGTCACGTTCTGACACCAGGATAGTATATGGATCGGGTGCCATGTTCCGGTACCAGGATAGAATGAGGATCGGAGTTCCACGTTCCGGCACCAAGATAGTATATGGATCGGGTGCCACGTTCCGGTACCAGGATAGAATAAGGATCAGAGTGTCACGTTCCGGCACCATGATAGAATATGGATCGAGTGTCACGTTTCGACACAAGGATAGTATATGGAGCGGAGTGTCACGTACCGACACGAGAGGAATAAAGATAATGAATCTTGAAAGATGTTAATATACTCAATTTAATGAACCTATTTTCCCAAATGAGAATGGTATTGAGGCTTGAGTCCTCATGGGTGTACTTGGCGTTATTTATTAATGATTATAGTACTTGATATTGCTACAGATTGAGTATTGTAGTTGATTTTATGATGTTATCTGAAATATACTGTTTTCTATTTTAGGTTGACCGATGATACCTACTCAGTACTTGTGTTTTATACTGACCCCTACTTATATATATCTTTCTTTATTATTTGTGGAGTGCAGCAAACGTACCGTCGTCTTCAACTCAACCGCAACTCTAGCCAGTCTTCATTACACCGGATTTCAGGGTGAGCTAATGCTTCTAGCTTGGACTGGATCTTCTTCTTCATGTCTTGATGCCTTTAAGTTCCGGTATGGACTAGCTTTTTATTCATTTTAGCTTCTTAGAATACTCTTAATTTAGTAATTTGATCATAGATGTTCTTGTGGTGATGACTTCCAGATTTTGGTGAATAATAGATGTTGAGTTTTTAGAAGTTATTTAATTGGTTTTCATTAATGTGTTTAAGTCTTCTGCATTATATTATGTTATTATATAGAAATGTTGGGGTTTAGATTGGTTGGTTCGCTCACATAGTAGGATAAGTGTGGGTGCCACTCGCGGCTCGGTTTTTGGTCGTGACACACAAACCCTAGTTAATTTCACTTATATTTAGTGTGTTAACGTTTTCCCCCTTTTTAGGTATCCTTCATTGTACTTTTCGCACAGTAAATGTTTTACTTAACTATTTTAGTATTTTCATGATATGCCAGATTCAATGTTAGTTTTGGGTCACTCCTGATCTTAGGTCCCGTATTGCATGTAGGGGGTAGCCTCGGGGTGTAAAGTTGGGGTCAACTTTTGGGAATATATTTTTTCACACTAGATAGCTTTGTACTCGTGACTTGAAGATTTTGAAGGATTGATATTGTATATATATATTTTGTTTTACATTGCTTCTGCCTGTTTCATTTATTAGTATTACTTAACTTTAGTTCTACCTTTGCACTCATTACATTACCTTCTCGGTACGGGTTGTCTTACATACTAGCTATTATAGTAGGTGCCATCAGACTCAAGACGTCAGGTCGTGGCAGTACTTTTGTTTAGGCAAGTGGAGAAAGGGTTGACAAAAAGGGAGATTTGTGATGGACCCAAGTGTTACTTTTCTAGAAACTAGGGTTAAGAAATTGTTGAAAGGATAATGTAATTCTTATATATCATTTATAATATGAGCCAATATTGATAAAAGTTAAAAATACGGTCACTTTTAATAGCATTGGTGTTTCAATTGGTTCTTTCAATAACAAGTTCAAGAATTCAAATGGTTAAGAATTCATCTGATGTTTTGTCAAATCAATAGAGTAACATAAAATAACAGATTAAAGAGTATCTAAAAGTTAGAATATATGTTATATATAAAATCCTTTTCAAAAATATCAGGTACAACTATATGTATAGAAATCAGTTTATAATGAACACATGAATTTCAAAATGTTACATGTTTATCAGCAAATATAGTTTTAAAATGTTGATTGATTTAATACCCTTAAAAGCTAATTTTTTTTAAAAAAACAGATTAAACATATTGGACAAAAGATTATATTGAGCTTTACTTAATAATTTGAATACAACAAAAACTTTTCCTACTAATTAAATTCTTGATTTATCATTTATGAACTGGGCACTAATTTAATTTGTTCATATGGTGACATTTATATTAAAATTTTCTATCAGAAAATTGTCATGATGTTGATTTAAATTGATAAAAATCATGCATAAGACTTTGAGTTTATTCATTTTTATAGATACTGTTCAGTTTAATCAATTCTATAAACATATTTTATTAGTTTTTACTTCATACTCATATTTTGCACTATTATTAGTTTGATAAAAAAAAATAAAAATGAAGTGTAGGCGTAAGAGATCTTTATTGTTTTTATTGAACATAAGAATTTTTTTATCATGGTCGTGTATATGTTCCAAAGTAAAAGTGAATTTTACATATAATCAACTCTTTTGTAAGATGTATAGTCAGAGGCGTAAGAAAAAAGGAACAATAAAGCGATTCAGTTACCAAAAAGGATTCAGTTTTCTCCGGATTATGGTGGTGATGAGGTTTTTGTTCATCAATCTAGTATAAGATCTAAATACTTTCATAGTTTAATTGTCGGTGAAGCGGTTAAACCGATGTAGAATCTTGTAATGATGGTCATACTAAGGCTATAAATGTTACCGACCTAGATGGTGATCTTATCAAAAGAGGATCCCATGATGGCATAGGTGGTGGAAGTGATTCCTATGGTAATGGTGGTTTGTATACATTTTTATGTGGGAAATATTGTGGTGGTTAAGGCGTTAAGGGTGGCGGCGGTAGGGAGGTGATGGTTTATATGACGGTGGTGGTTGGAGGTATGGTGGAGGTGGCGATTGGTATAGTGGTAGTGGTAGAGGAGGAACTGGGTGTTACAAGTGTGGGTAAGATTGTTATTTCACAAGGGAATGTATCCAAGGTTTTAGATATGGCAGCGGTACTGGTGGTGGTAGATATGGTTGCAAGAGAATGGAGGCGGAGATGGTGGGAATGATATTTATATAAAGGATGCAATGTTACCAACCCTTATTCCCTTAACTTGTAACAACCACGACCACCTCCACCTCCCCTGTCGTTCAACCATATTTACCACCACACTTCTGCCATATCCGTAACTTTGACTACATTTCCTAGAAAATGACCAGCATGCTCACACTTGTAATACCCACTTCCTCCTCTAGCACCGCCACCTCAACCATACCTCCCATCACAACCTTCACATCAACCATCAACTCCATAATGCTTGCTACCGCCCTAACCACCTTCACACCACCATATAGCCCACCTCAAGATCAATATACACAACAACCACCATATAAATCAGCTCCACCATTACGTGGTCCTCCTTTACCAGAAGCACCATCTAGACAGATAACATTGAAAGCAATAGTACGACCATCATACCTCATTTCAACAGCTTCAACATCATTTAAACTATGAAAACCTTCACATCTATACTAGATTGATTATCAGAGAGCTCATTGCCATCATTATCAGAAGTAACGAAACTGAATCCTTTTTGCTCACTAAATCAATTAATCGTTCCTTTATTCTGGCGTCCCTAAATACACTAGCACTTCAAGGTAGACAATACAATTATATACCATGGATACTAGAGGAAAGATATAAGGACGTTAAAAAGCTCATTTGTTCAAGCATACGATGTCTTTTTTCATAAAATAGGGTACGAAAGTGGTACTTCCTTATAATTTATGTGTTGGTGTTTCACATAAAAAAAAATAGGCACATATTGTATTATTGTTCCTACACTCATATTTAAGTAAAAATACTTTGTTCTATTTATGTCTTCCTTTTCTTCTAAATTTTAAATTAATGAACTTTACCTCAGAGATGTACTTCTCATATGGTGTACTAGCATAGTTATATATGAATGCATATTTTTATGTTATTTTGATATATGATATTATGGAAAAAATTTAAAATATATATTTAAAAGACTCTATCCTAGTTCTCCCCCTATTTCTACAGCTCTAATGCTTTACAGGAGATTTGGTAAATTTTTGTGAACGGTAGTCAAAGAGGATTGAACCCTCTTGTGATCCATTGTGAATTCAATTCAGGGTGGCTTATAGCCTACTTGAGATTCTGCTTATATTTGGCACTCCACCGGGAATTACTCGTTATCACAAGAGAAAGACCACAAAAGGGTAAAAGAAACATCAACTTAGTCATTTTGCTGCAATATGCGCTTAACATCATCTACCGATGAATTTATATGTTATCTCACTTGAATTATATTCAATAATACTTCTAACAGAAAAAAACTAAAGAGTTTTCTCTTATGAACCCCATAAATGAATTTTTCATTTTAGCCATTTTTTATTTCAGAAGAAGATTTCAAAATTCTAGAATAATTATTTTCAACAACAAATTGTTTCACATGGATAAGCAACAATGAAGTATAAAGCAAGTGAAAAAATAGGAGTTACGTTACCTTGGTTGAAGGACACATCTTCTATGAGAAGAAGAGAGATGAGAATGTTCTAATCGGGACTTATACATCCCACAAGAGAATAAGGAGTAGTGTAACATTCAGTCGTGAGCAAGGAGGCAACATAGTAAGAAGAAATGAAGGTGAGCATAAGAGGAAGTTGAAGTTAGCCTTTATGGAAAGGGTTAATGAATGTGGGTTTTACCCTAATAAGATTAGGTTAGGCATGGGCCACATTTTTATTTTCATTGTTTGGTAATTAATAAAATGGCCAATATGACCAAAAAATTGATCTTTAAAAAGTGGGTTTCGGGGTAATTTAGGAAGTTATAGAAATATCAAATATGCTAAAGAAATGTCATTCATGAAATATTTTAAAAACAGTTAAAATATGAAATTTTCCATGATTTTCGTGAGTTCCTCATATAGAAAGTACCTTCATCCCCCTTCACAACTACTTACATTCAGATTGTGTAGTAATATAAAAGATCAAAATTCCATCTTTTGAAGATAATGATAAGATATTTATTGATCACCAAAGATGAAGTAATCCTGAAGAGTTTTCTTGCTCCTAATAATTTTTAGGACAATATGAATCATTTTTCTTGATTCTCTCTATAAACTCCCAATATGCACAATGACAAAGGATGATTTACTCTTTAGAGACCAAACTCTAATACATTGTTATCAAGAAAATCTAAAGAAGGTATGTGCCCTTAACCAATAGACTTATATAGTAGAGGAATCTGGTAAACATTGAAACCCTACTAATCTTCAAGTACATATGACAAAAACTAAAAGGTAGACAATCCTACCTTTGGTTTGAATCGCCTTGCACAGAGAATGTGAAACCAAGTAAAAGTGAATCACGATTCTAGATCGATGTCAGGTCTCCAACTTATCGACTATACCTTCAATCTTTTTTTAGCTTAAAAATGGAATTATGTGCATCAAATTAGGAGGGCACAAAATTTTCATCTTGAGAAAAGTAGTCCACATTCTCATTCATCATTAGCTAAAGGGAATATGAAGAATTCTTACCTTAACTAAACTTCCCTCTTCAATATTGGTGTATCTTACTCTCTGTAAGCAAGAATATTTAAGTAAGAAAATTATATTGCAAGTGAAGGACAATGAGTCCTTAATGGAGATGAAATACATTTTAAGTAATTTACTATTTTGTATGGTTGTACTAATTTCACAATAGCGTTATAATCAAGGGCGACCCAGAATTTGAAGACTTTGGGTACACCAATATAAAATGTACTCAACTATAAGTTCTAAGCTAAACTTAAAATAAAAATAAAAAGCATAATTGGGATTTGAACACTGGTGTAGAGGTTTCTATATCTACTTTTTACCTATTGCACAAGGGTACTCTATGTTTTTTTATGGGTACACTATTAACTAGGGAACTTCTATGTTTTTTATGGGTGCAATGTTAACTATATCTTAATTTATACTAGTTTTTCTTAATAAATATACATATATACATATGACCTGTTCGGAAGTTACTGGGTGCACGTGCACCCCCATGGTACAATGTGGTCCGCCGCTGATTAAAACAATAAAAATTGAGAAGTGCAAAGAAATATAGCTGAGATGCTTTCTCATAAATGTACGAACAGTGTATTGTGATAGCTCGAAAAATAAAAACATTTCAATTGATTGAGGATAAAGAATGGAGCAAAAGGAAGACTTCCCAGATTAGCATAATGGAATATAGGAATGATAATTAAGAGTTTTTTAAGTTACAACATTGTTAGAAAAGTAAAGAAAGAGAAATGTTAACTAACCTTAACATGAATTCAAGAAAATATTAATGGATAAACTAGCATTCCAAATTGCTATTGTAGTGTCCATCAAAAATTTCTTTCTCATAGCTACCACTTATAGAAGTTCATCACTCGTTATCCCATAATTGATTAATTTATCAAAAAACTGCTTAGCTAAAATGCCAAACTCCATGCTGTTTAACCCTCTCGAAACGAGAGATTTCAAACCATACAATCAAGCTAGTCATGATAAGTAAAGAAAAAGCATTCCATTGAAATAGGATGGAAAAGTTGTCACGACCCAAAACGTGTCGTGAGTGGCACCCAACATTTCGATATAATAACAGAATATAATGCGGAAGACTTAAACTCATTAATGAAAACCAATTAAATAACTTCTAAAAACTCAACAACTATTATTATCCCCAAAATCTGGAAGTCATCATCACAAGAACATCTATCCTCAAATTTCTAAATCTAAGAGTATCTAGGAAGCTAACATAAATAAAAAGCTAGTCCATGCCGGAACTTCAAGGCATCAAGACATGAAGAAGAAGATCCAGTCCAAGCTAGAAGCATTAGCTCACCCTGAAATCAGACTGGCTAGAGTTGCGGTTGAGTTGAAGATAACTGTACGTTTGCTGCACTCCACAAATAACAAAGAAAGAAACATACAAGTAGGGGTCAGTACAAAACACAAGTACTGAGTAGGTATCATCGGCCAACTCAAAATAGAAAACAATATATATCAGAAAACATCATAAAATCAACTACAATACTCAATCTGTAGCAACATCAAGTACTATAATCATTAATAAGTAACGCCAAGTACACCCATGAGGACTCAAGCCTCAATACCATACTCATTTGGGAAATAGGTTCATTAAATTGAGTATATTAACATCTTTCAAGATTCATTATCTCTATTCCTCTCGTGTCGGTACGTGACACTCCACTCCATATACTATCCTGGTAACAGAACGTGACACTCCGATCCTCATATACTATCCTGGTGTCGGAACGTGACACCCGATCCATATACTATCCTGGTTCCAGAATGTGACACTCCGATCCTCTTATACTATCCTGGTGTCGGAACGTGACACTCCGATACTCATATAATATCCTGGTGTCGGAACGTGACACTCCGATCCTCATATTCTATCCTGGTGTCGGAACGTGACACCCGATCCATATACTATCCTGGTGTCGAAACGTGACACTCCGATCCTCATATACTATCCTGGTGCTGGAACGTGACACCCGATCCTCTATTACTGTCCTGGTGTCGGAACGTGACACCCGATCCCCTAATCTCACTACTTTCGTTCATCAAGCCTTCTTTTATACCAAGGCATCATCATTAACAAAGTAGATTAGGGTTTTTCAAGATTTAGGATTCAATAGCTTCATCATGCTTATTTTATCACAATTATATAATCACATTCATGCAAGCATACAATTAAGCATATAGAAGGGTTTACAACACTACCCAATAAATATCATTTGCTATTAAGAGTTTACTATGAATAGCATAAACCATAACCTACCTCCACCGAAGAATTGTGATCAAGCAAGCTAGTCCTCAAAGCAGCGTTCTTCTTCTTCCCCTTGTTCGTTCGTTTTCTCCCTCTCTTGTTCTTTCTATTTTTCTTAGTCAAACCCTTTTTCTTTTACCCTAATTAGTATATAATTAAGTATAAAAGATGATAGAATAACCCACTAATTAATTCAAGGTTATCTCCTTTAACCCCCAAGTTAAATTATTAACATTAACCCACTAAATTTATAATTATAGCAGGAATAGTCCAAGACGCCCCTTAAAACATTTAACAGAAATCCGACCCAGTCAGGGTTTACGCAGCCTGTGACGGTCCGTCGTGCCTGCGACGGTCCGTCCTGCTGCTTCCGTCACAGAGTTCAGAGACTAAATTTTTTACTAAGGGTCTGTGACGGCCCATCACGCCTGTGACGGTCTGTCCTGCCATTTTGTCGCGAAGTTCAGAGAGTCGATTTCAGTACCCAAATTTCAGAATTCTAAGTGTTTTGGAACGAGACACCCTTGACGGTCCGTCGTGGGATCTGACGTCTCAGCAAGTTTTTCCAGAAATAAAATCTGCTGCTCAAAACGACTAAACAGGTCGTTACAATAGATACCAATTTACCCATCGTTCGTCCTCGAACGATCACAAGAAAAAGAAAAAAGGGCGAAAAGGAGTACCTGAATCTGTAAACAGGTGTGGGTATCTTTCTCGCATATCAGCCTCTTTCTCCCAAGTGGACTCTTCAACTGGTCGATTCTTCCATTGAACTTTGATGGATGCAATTTCCCTTGATCTCAACTTGCGGATTTCTCTATCTAGAATGGCAACAGGCTCCTCCTCATAAGTCAAATTCTCATCAAGCATAACTGAATCCCAACGAATGATGTAGTTTCCATCCCCATGGTATCTTTTCAACATAGACACATGAAATACCGGATGCACTCCTGACAGTCCTGGAGGCAAGGCTAATTCATAAGCCACCTCCCCTACTCTCTTAAGTACTTCAAAGGGACCAATATACCTCGGGCTAAGCTTACCTCGCTTACCAAACCGCATCACCGCTTTCATGGGCGAAACCTTCAGCAAGACTTGCTCACCCTCCATGAACTCCAAGTCTCTAACCTTTCGATCTGCATATTCTTTTTGCCTACTTTGAGCCGCTAAAAGCTTTTCTTGAATAGACTTCACCTTCTCTAATGAATCCCTCAAAAGGTCAGTACACCAAGGTCTAACCTCAAATGCATCAAACCAACCAATGGGAGACCTACATCTCCTCCCATACAGTGCCTCAAATGGAGCCATATCAATACTTGAGTGGTAGCTATTATTGTATGAAAACTCCGCTAAGGGTAAGAAGTTATCCCAATGACCACCAAATTCTATCACACATGCACGAAGCATATCCTCCAACACTTGAATCGTTCGCTCAGACTGACCATCGGTCTGAGGGTGAAATGCAGTACTAAGATCCAACCTAGTACCTAATTCAGCATGCAATGTTCTCCAAACTTTAGAAGTAAACTGCGTACCTCTATCTGATATGATGGAAAGTGGAACTCCATGCAATCGAACAATTTCTGAGATATAGAGTTTGGCTAACTTCTCTGCATTGTAGGTCACCTTGACCGGAATGAAGTGAGCAGACTTAGTTAATCTGTCCACAATTACCCAAATAGAATCAAACTTTCCCAATGTCTTTGGAAGACCAACCACGAAGTCCATTGCAATTCGCTCCCACTTCCATTCAGGAATGGGCATTCTCTTAAGTGTTCCTCCGGGCCTCTGGTGTTCATACTTTACTTGCTGACAATTTGGACACTTGGCAACAAAATCAATAATGTCGCGCTTCATTCTACTCCACCAAAAGTGTTGCTTTAGGTCACGGTACATCTTGGTTGCACCAGGATGTATAGATTATCCGGAACTATGAGCCTCTCTAATAATAGTGTGGATCAAATCATCAACAAGGGGCACACATACCCTTCCCTTAATCCTCAAAACACCTTCCTCATCAATTATTGCCTCTTTAGCCTCTCCTCGCAACACCATATCCCGAATTCGGCTTAGTTTCTCATCATCAAACTATTTTCCCTTGATCTTGTCAAGAAAAGAAGATCTCGCCTCCACACGGGCCAAAAATCCTCCCTTCTCATTTACTTCTAGCCTCATAAAGTCATTAGCCAAGTTTTGGATTTCTCTAGCCAACGGGCGTCTAGAAACCTGTAAGTGGGCTAGACTTCCCATGCTTACTGCCTTTCTACTTAATGCATCTACCACAATATTAGCTTTCCCCGGATGATACAAAATAGTAATATCGTAGTCCTTTAGTAGTTCTATCCATATCCTCTGTCTCAAAATCAAATCTTTCTGAGTAAAGACATACTGTAGGCTACGATGATCCGTATAGACTTCACACTTAACCCCATACAGATAGTGCCTCCATTTCTTTAATGGAAATACTACCGCGGCCAACTCCAAATCATGGGTTGAGTAATTACGTTCGTGCACCTTTAATTGCCTTGAAGCATAAGCAATTACGTTCTTCTCTTGCATTAGCACTGCTCCCAAACCCGAATAGGATGCATCACAATAGACAATGAAATTCTTACCTTCCACTGGCAGGGTAAGGATTGGTGCCGTAGTTAACAAGGTCTTGAGCTTCTGAAAGCTTTCCTGACATTCATCCGACCATACAAATGGAACATTCTTCTTAGTCAAGCTTGTCAATTGGGAAGCAATAGAAGGAACCCCTTGATAAATCGGCGGTAGTAGCTAGCTAAACCAACAAAGTTCCTTACCTCTGTAACATTAGTGGGTCTTGCCCAACTCTTCACTGCTTCGATCTTGGAAGGATCCACCATCACTCCATCCTTAGAAACCACATGCCCCAAGAAGGACACTGCATCTAGCCAAAACTCACACTTAGAGAATTTGGCATAAAGCTTTTTCTCCCTCAACATTTCCAATACAATCCTCAAGTGCTCCTCATGTTCCTTCTTGCTCTTTGAGTATACCAATATATCATCAATGAATACAATGACAAAGAGATCTAGATATGGCTTAAAAATCCCATTCATCAAGCTCATGAAAGCAGCAGGGGCATTCGTAAGCCCAAAAGACATTACTAAGAACTCATAATGTCCATACCTAGTCCGAAAAGCAGTCTTGGGCACATCAGTTGCCCGTATTTTCAATTGATGGTAATCGGATCTCAAATCGATTTTTGAGAAGGTACAAGCACCTTGTAATTGATCGAACAAATCATCAATGCGAGGAAGAGGATACTTGTTCTTAATAGTTACCTTGTTCAACTGCCGGTAGTCTATGCACATCCGAAAACTCCCATCCTTCTTCTTCACATATAACATCGGAGCACCCCAAAGGGATGAACTTGGTCTAATGAAGCCTTTACTTAACAACTCTTGAAGTTGGGCCTTTAACTCCCTTAATTCCGCTGGGGCCATCCTATAAGGGGGTATGGAAATGGGGCGAGTACCCGGCTCTAGATCAATGCAAAAGTCGATATCCCTATCCGGTGGCATACCAGGAAGGTCTGCAGGGAACACATCTAGAAACTCACGGACTACCGAAACCGACTCAATTAAAGGTACTTGAGTAGTGTCATCCCTGAGATGTGCCAAGAAAGCTAAACACCCTTTACTAACCATTCTCTTAGCACGAAGAAAGGAGATGATACGAACCGGAGTGGAAGTGTAGTCACCCTCCCACACTAACGGATCTGTCCCAGGCTTGGCCAACGTCACAGTTTTACCATTACAATCTAAGATCGCAAAATTCGGAGAAAGCCAAGTCATACCCAGAATTACATCGAAGTCAACCATTTCTAGGATAACCAAGTCTACATAAGTGTTGCTCCCCACAAAAGTCACCAGACAAGACCTATATACCCTTTCAAATATCACAGACTCACCCACCGGAGTAGACACACGAATAGGCACGTCATGTAATTCACAATGTAAATTAAGACCAGTAGGAAATGAGGAAGATACATATGAAAATGTGGAGCCATGATCAAATAATACAGAAGCCATGCAATCACAAACCAAAAGATTACCTGTGATAACAGCATCAGATGTCTCCGCTTCAGACCGCCCGGGGAAAGCGTAACAATGGGCCCTATTGCCTGTCTGTCCGTTGCCCCTACCATGTTGTGCTGTAGTGGCTCCAGTTTGCCCATCACCCTGGCCGTTTCGGTGACCACCATTACCTCGACCACCACGTCCTCCAGAATGACAGCCTCTTCCATGACCACCTCTACCTCTGACCATTGGAGGTCTGTAACTTTGCTTTGGACAATACCTCTTAATATGTCTAGTCTCCCCATATCCATAACACTCTCTGGATTCAAGCATCGGCCTGTGTAAGGATGACGAAGTCTGGGGATAACCTCCAAGCTCAGAGAAATGTTGACCGGTCTGCGGTGGACCACCAACTACAGTTTGCAGCGAACACTGGATAGGTCGGGCTGGGTAACCTCCTGAACCCTGCCCTCTGGAGTAAGAACCATTAAACTCACCTCCTTTGCGAAACCTTTTTGATGTCGATGCCATGGTGAAGTCATCTAGCTTCACCCTCCCTCCACCTCTATCACGAAGTCGACCACTTCCTGAAAGGATTTCGTTGTAGCCGCTACCTGTAAGGCTGAAATCCACAACTCTGACCTCAACCCCTTCACAAAACGGCGAATCCGCTCTTGTGGACTGAAACAAAGATGGGTGGCATATCTGGATAGTGCATGAAACCTAGCCTCATAAGCAGTAACCGACATCCAGCCTTGCTCTAGGCTTAGAAACTCATCTCTCCTCCTATCCCTCAAAGTACGGGGTATATACTTCTCCATAAACAAGCTAGAGAATGAAGCCCAAGTCATAGGTGGTGCCTCTGTTGGTTGACACTCAACATGTGACCGCCACCACATTTTGGCGTTCCCTTGAAACTGATAGGTCACAAACTCAACACCAAATCGTTCTACTATACCCATCTTGTGTAGTAGCTCATGACAGTCAACCAGAAAATCGTAGGCATCCTCAGATTCAGCACCCTTGAAGACTGGAGGTTTCAATTTCATGAACTTACTGAAAAGTTCATGCTTATCACTTGTCATTATAGGCCCTGTAGTCAGACGAGGAAACGTGTCTATTTCCAATGAGGCATCCATGCGGGGAGCCTCAACAATGGCCTGTCGTACTTCTGGAGCCTGAGGTGCTGGTGCAGAAAACACTGGAGGTGTCTGGCCCTGATCAGATAACCCGCTAAGATAAGCAAAGACCTGATTGATCATCTCTGGGGTAGGTTGGGGTGGCAATTCCTCGTTCAACACTTGTTCATTCTCCCCTTCCTCACCCTCTCTTCCCACTTCCTCAGTTGGTGGAGGAGTCAGCGCCCTAGTACCAGGTGGGCTAGGTGCTTTTCCTCTTCCTCTAGAGGACGTCCTCCCACGACATCTTCCACGGCCTCTTGCCACTACTCCTCTTCGAACTACAGCCCCAGTGGCTTACTCAGATGCATCTTGCTTTGTCGGTGTTGGTGTTAGCGCAGTCGTTGCTCTAGTTCTAACCATCTGCGAAATAGAGTGAAGATGGTCAGATACCAATTTGTATCACCTAGATACCAATTGGATCCAAGTAATAGAACGAAAGAAAGAAAGAAAGAATGGAATTTTCCTAAAGTCTTATAGCCTCTCAAAGAAAAGTAAAGGCGTCCCCCTACGTTCCTTAAGACTCTACTAGACTCGTTCTTGTGTGATGAGACCAACGAACCTAATGCTCTGATCGAAGTTTGTCACGACCCAAAAAGTGTCGTGAGTGGCACCCACACTTACCCTCTTATGTGAGCGAACCAACCAATACAAAACCCAACATTTCAATATAATAACAGAATATAATGCGGAAGACTTAAACTCATTGATGAAAACCAATTAAATAACTTCTAAAAACTCAACAACTATTATTATCCCCAAAATCTGGAAGTCATCATCACAAGAACATCTATCCTCAAATTTTGTAAATCTAGGAGTATCTAGGAAGCTAAAATAAATAAAAAGCTAGTCCATGCCGGAACTTCAAGGCATCAAGACATGAAGAAGAAGATCCAGTCCAAGCTAGAAGCATTAGCTCACCCTGAAATCCGGTGTAATGAAGACTGGCTAGAGTTGCGGTTCAGTTGAAGACGACGGTACGTTTGCTGCACTCCACAAATAACAAAGAAAGAAACATACAAGTAGGGGTCATTACAAAACACAAGTACTGAGTAGGTATCATCGGCCAACTCAAAATAGAAAATAGTATATATCAGATAACATCATAAAATCAACTACAATACTCAATCTGTAGCAACTTCAAGTACTATAATCATTAATAAGTAACGCCAAGTACACCCATGAGGACTCAAGCCTCAATACCATACTCATTTGGGAAATAGGTTCATTAAATTGAGTATATTAACATCTTTCAAGATTCATTATCTTTATTCATCTTGTGTCGGTACGTGACACTCCGCTCCATATACTATCCTGGTGTCGGAACGTGACACTCCGATCCTTATATACTATCCTGGTGTCGGAACATGACACCTGATCCATATACTATCCTGGTGCCGGAACGTGACACTCCGATCCTCATATACTATCCTGGTGTCGGAACGTGACACTCCGATCCTCATATACTATCCTGGTGTCGGAACGTGACACTCCGATCCTCATATACTATCCTGGTGTCGGAACGTAACACCCGATCCATATACTATCCTGGTGTCGGAACGTGACACTCCGATCCTCATATACTATCCTGGTGCCGGAACGTGACACCCGATCCTCTATTACTATCCTGGTGTCGAAACGTGACACCCGATCCCCTAATCTCACTACTTTCATTCATCAAGCCTTCTTTTATACCAAGGCATCATCATTAACAAAGTAGATTAGGGTTTTTCAAGATTTAGGATTCAATAGCTTGATCATGCTTATTTTATCATAATTATATAATCACATTCATGCAAGCATACAATTAAGCATATAGAAGGGTTTACAACACTACCCAATACATATCATTCGCTATTTAGAGTTTACTACGAATAGCATAAACCATAACCTACCTCCACCGAAGAATTGTGATCAAGCAAGCTAATCCTCAAAGCAGCATTCTTCTTCTCCCCCTTGTTCGTTCGTTTTCTCCCTCTCTTGTTCTTTCTATTTTTCTTATTCAAACCCTTTTTCTTTTACCCTAATTAGCATATAATTACGTATAAAAGATGATAGAATAACCCACTAATTAATTCAAGGTTATCTCCTTTAACCCCCAAGTAGTTAAATTATTAACATTAACCCACTAAATATATAATTATAGCAGGAATAGTCCAAAACGCCCCTTAAAACATTTAACTGAAATACGACCCAGTCAGGGTTTACGCAGCCTGTGACGGTCCGTCGTGCCTGCGACGGTCCGTCGTGCTGCTTCCGTCACAGAGTTCAGAGAATAAATTTTTTACTAAGGGTCTGTGACGGCCCGTCACGCTTGTGACGGTCCGTCCTGCCATTTCGTCGCGAAGTTCAGAGAGTCGATTTCAGTACCCAAATTTTAGAATTCTAACTTTTTGGAACGAGACACCCTCGACGGTCCGTCGTGCCCATGACGGTCCGTCGTGGGATCTGTCGTCTCAGGCAGTTTTTCCAGAAATTGTATTTTTGCTGCTCAAAACGACTAAACAGGTCGTTACAAAAGTTCTATACACACATTAATATACCGTTGATTTTTAAAGAGCATAGTTTTAGTTTAATAGAAAGAGAATGATAAAATTACAATGTGTAAATGGACAGAGCTCAACTGTACTAGTAGGGAGTGTAGAAGTTCCACTTACTTCAGAAGTATCCCAAATATATCAAGAGATAAAATAAATAAAATGATATTGTTGTTAATGTTGAATATATTATGGTGATTAATCTAGGTTTGAGCACATATTTTTGACTATCACCATGTCTTTTCGTGAGGCAATTTGTCAAGACTTTTGATAAATTTTTTAACATCACCATAACTTGATGTAAATGAAATCTTGCCAAATATCAAATATTAGTAGTGAAAAACATATTCATCTTACAGTTGAATCAAGGGGGTAAGATGTACACATAACTTATCCCTATTTTTGCAGATAAAGAGTTTTTTTCTAATTGATCCACAATCCAAAAGATGGGTTTATTCAGACCTCTTTTTAAGTCGATTTTTCTAGTAAACAATATTTCTTGTAATCACACAAGTTAGTTTAAGGAAAGTAAAAATTAAGGTGTATACACATTTTCCCATATCTTTGTGTCAAACGAATATTATTTCTAATAAACCTATGATTCAAAAGAAAAGTTCATAACATGGATGTAAGCAAAAAAAAAATTCAAAAAAACAGGAATAGAGAAACAAATTTAGGTTTATGCATAGATATTCTTCAACTTATTAGATAGTATATTTTATGTCAAAAAATACAATAAAGGAATTACAGGATAATATATATTTATATGGAAAAGTCAAGTGGTTTTTATTGGTGAAATTGGAAAATTACAATTAAAAACAAATTTTTAGGTTGAGACATGAATAGATGTCTTGCCATTTTTAAGGAGATTTAAACCCCGTCAACAACTTTTTTCACCAGTCTAGCAAAAGTTTCTTAACTTTTCTTCTCCGGAAAACATACCTCAATCTCCAAGTAGATGTCAAAAAATATGATACATCAATTGAATCGAAAGCTTCTTAAAAAGAACATCTTCCTTCAACAAATAAGAACTTTTATTTGCTCATTTATATGCGCTCTATATTTTCTTATACATCGGAAAACATAGGATCATCACTATATGTAGTGGATACATTCTTTCTTATCATTAATAGGAAGATTATGGAAGGTACTTGGATAGGCAAATAACATAGTGGTTACTTAAGTTTCAAGACATAAAAATATAGAATAATGAGTGAAATAATAAAGTTCAGTGAGACGTTATGGTAAATATGGCTGACCACATAAATCGCAATTACTCCAACATTATTATAACAACGTAAGACCATCACTATTTATATGGGAGACGTTTTTCCTTGCAATGAATAAGAACAATATGGGCTAGTAAATTTTGTAGATAAATGACATCTAGGTTACATGAGTTAGAATACATAGAAAGATAGAATATTGAGTGAAATAATGTGTTACAACCCAGAACGTCGTGATTCACATTTATACTAACCCTCCGGTGGGAGAACCATTACTACAACCCAAATTAAAAACTTTTATGAAAACTAAGGCATTTAAAGATACGGAAGTCGGTTTAATGACAATAAAAATAGAGTCCCACAAACTCCAAGGTTTTAACAAACAACTAATCATACTAATGTGAAAGAACAATTCCGAAACATGAAAGTCAATGTACCTAAATAACTAAACGAGGAATCAAAGTATCAAAAAGAAGTGGTACAACCCCAAACAAATGAAATATTAACTAACTAGAAGAGTCTAAGTCCAAAATTAGGGCATAGATGAAAGCAGAACTAATTGAAGCATGGAAGAATTGGCTCACACTTAAATTTGAAGGACAACATTGATCTTCACAACAAGGTATGTCAATAGTCGGTGAATATGCCATGTATTCAACAAAAATAAGAGCAAGTTCTGTATCAGTACACACCCACAGGGTACTGATGGGACCACACTGTTATCCGATGAAGTGTAACATAAGCAAGTCAATACAACATCATAAACATGCAAGTTATCAAACATATACAATATTATCAATATCTATGAACAACGTACAATTAACAATTCTCAAAATATAAATTATGTCAAGTAGTTGGTCCTCTCATAAAACTCAAACTCAAACTGTTATCATACTAGAACATGGCACCCGATCCAATAGTTATGACAAAATATGACAATGAATCCCGTGTTTATGCAGGAACGTTAAAACTGATCCTAATTATGACAAGTATATTCTTAATATCGTACAGTTAAGAAGTGATTCCTAGTATATAGGTATTCCTTCATATTAATTTACAGAAACTGTGATCAATAATGAAACATTCACATACATAAATACATCACAATGAGGCATGAACCAACATACTGTAGAATCTCAATTATCACCTACCTCGAAACAAGCTTAAAATCCTAAATCCTTCCCTTTATGGATTCGCTTGTTCTTGGTTTAGAAACAATAAGTATATTACGGGACTCAATAAACAATCACTAATTACCGTGATTACTAACAATTCTAAAAACCCAAGATCATATTCATGATATCAAGTATCAAAACTAAGGCTTTTTCCACAATGGTTTACTATTCAAAACCTTCCCCATTGATAATTACCCATTCTATTGCGTTCAACGGATCAAAAATTGGATTCGGGGATTAAAAAGCTTCCCTTTAGCCTGAAGAATGGTAGAAAACTGTCGAAATGCTCTTGGGGTTCGTTCCTTAGATCTAAGAATCAAAAACTGCAGAATAAAGTCATTGAGGTGTTTATTTACAACTTAAGTCGCGTCTGGCCCGCTAAAGAGGCTCCTCCATAGCGATAAAATCCAACACAAAGTGGCTTGCAAGAAACACTAAGCTATTCTAATAATTCCAAGGCCCCCATTTCATAACACACCTCTAATCGGCGACACTTGCCCAAATTTTATTGTATAAATTCGTAAGGATCCCTTAATGAGATATATACCTTCTCATTTAATAAAATAATAAATAAACCACCCTATTTATATTAGATTCCCATACAACTTATTGACTCCAATTTCGTCCAAATCTAGAATAGATTTGAAAAAATCCAAATACTACGAACGGCGTCGAAATTCCACCCATTGACTTTTCTATAACGACGGAACTCGGTTGTTACATAATGGAGTTTCAATGAGAAGTTGCGGCCTGTATGACTGACCATGTTCAGTCAATAAAAAACGGCAATTACTTTCAAAGTTCTACTAATAAAGTGAGACGATCACTATTTATAGGGGACAAATTTACCTTGCAATGAATAGGAAGAATATGTGGTAGTAAATTTAGTAGATAAATGACCTTGAGGTTACACGAATCACAAAACATATATAAAATATAAAACAATGGAGTTCAAATGAGAATACATGGCCATGGCTGATAACGTTTAGTTACTAAGCAAAAGATAATTGTTCTGAATGTTCTGCTAATTGAAGAGGAAAATTATCACTATTTATACGGGAGAGATTCTTACTTGAAAAAATAGAATGATTATAGGGTTAATAAATTTGGTAGATAAATGGCGAATAGGTTACATAAATTACAATAGGGAGAAGGCGCAAGTACCCATGTGTACTATCGCCAAAATCTCAAAGACACACCTAAATTTAACTAGGTCCTGCGACCCTATCCCCCCATCCCCCCGCCTAACTAATTTAAAATTAAAAATATACTACATACTCAAACATTGCATAGAGAATGTGCACACTAACTTGAAAACAAGTGATGAGTTCACAAATTGGACAAATATCATTTATTGATTACTAATTTTATAATTATTTAGTACAAATAATTATTGATAATAGAACTTATGTAAATTTAATTATCTTTATTTCATTCTTTATAAAATGGTTTTCTTAAGTTTTTTCTCACTTTAACTGTTAAAAATTAATTCGGTATCTTTTCACTTTCAATTTTTTAAAAAGATTATTTTTTTAAAAAAATATTAATTATTTAAAAGTGTCCTTTAGTATTAACATTTTATTTTTGATGTTTTATTTGGTTCTCTTCATTTATTTTGATATCAGTTCAAAATTACGTAATTTTAAATACAAAAAACTTAAATTTAAATTTTACATCAAATGAAAACGAAAGACAAAGAAAATAAAATCAATAGAAAAATGATTAATCAAGACAAAAATTAGAAGTTTCAGTACAAAGTAAAAAAAGTGTATTAACTTAATTTAAACGCAAGATAAGGAAAATAAGAATATTTTAGTAATATTTTTTTAGTAAAATTAATTATTTTAAAATAAAAATATATATTTGCAAATGTGGCAATCGAGTGTGTATAAACGCAACTTACTGCGGTGGTTGAACTTGCCACTTTAGACAAAAAAGTGCACAAAAAGATTTAAAAAATGAGTTCGGGAGTGAGGGGTGGGTGTAATAGTTATGTTTAGGTGTGTTTAAGAGATTTTGTTCATATTATAGAGGGGTACTTGTGCTTTATCTCATTGCAAAAATTAGAAAGATAAATAATGAGTGTTATACAGGAGTTTCAAGGAGAAGTTATAGTCATGACTGGCCCCGTTCAGTCACAAAATAAAAGATAATTACTCTTAACATTCTACTAACATTTTCTAGGAAGTGTGGGCAATAGAGGATGATAGGACAGGAGACAATTTTAAAATAAAATAATATTAAACTACACAAATATATTTACAATTTTATGAATTGTTTTTTCCTAAAAATATAAAGAGGTTGATGCAAATCACATACCAAACAATTGTTCACATCATCAACTAATTATGTTAATTCAATTTTGAGACTTTTTTTTGGTTCAAAAAACACAAAATCTTGATTAAAAAAGCATATGATAAGTCTATGAGATTCATTGTAGTCTCCAATCTACATTGACAATAAACTATGAATTGCCCAAACTACAAAACAAAAGAAACTTAATACAACTAAAAACATCTATAAATTTGACCACCTTCTAGTAATATTTACTCATTACTTCCAAAAAATTCATACTTTTTCGTTGTCATTCTTTGATGTGTCCTTTTGCAAACATTATCCGGTTCCTTCTTGAATTCGCAAGCGTTATTTCTCACTCTCATACTCCTCCTCAAAAATGACTCACCCTCTTGCACATTGTTATTTGAATAATATGTCATGTTCTCCAATTACTGCTAATTCACACACAATTTCATGACAAAATTAGGGCTTCTCAAGATAATGACTTTGAGTTCAGGCGAGACAAAATATTGAAGAGTTTCATTGGGTAATAAACAATGACATTGCTAAAAATAAATAAAATATCTTTAAAGAAATCCACATTTTCCAAGCTCGAAAAACATATCTTGTTCTAACATGTTTTGAATAATCCATATGCTGCTTAATTTGTTTAGTATAATATAAATATTCATGATAAAAATATAAATATTAACACATATAACGAATATACAATCCATATTTTATGATCCTTATACTGTAAATTTGACCTCACATTAATGAGTTTAAAAAGAATTTTTTTTTATCACATGTCAGATACTCCTTTCTTTCAAATTTTATTTAACAACATTTTGATATCAATCCATAAAAAAAAAGGACATCTGTCTATATTTCAAAATAATCAAGCTATACATTTTTTAATTTTATCATTAGTGAGAAGTTTAATAGTCACACAAATATTACAAAGTATTAAGACAACGAGTTTTAGAATTATGTGTTCCATGTAGAGTCAAAGTAAACATGTCTGTAAAGATAAAATATATGAGGTTCAAACTTCATCAAGTTTCAATTAAGAAAATATTAGTTTTTAAATTTAAAGAGGAAAGAACGTCACTTGAAATAGAAGTAAGAAGGAACTCCTTTAATATTCTAAGTTTTTCTTTATAATTAAAGTACAACTATAAGTATAAGAAACCACAACATATATATAGATTAGCAATGTATATATCTTTTTGAGAAGCTGATATTTTAAAAGACAATAATGATTGTTAGGTCTTACCACATCAAGAATTTTTTATGAAATCTTGATTAATCTACTCCATTTGGTCATTAGCATTTATAATCTCTTATTTTCTTCATTTAACTTTATTCTTTCTTCAATATCTTATTTGAAAAACTTTTCCTACATAAACATAGCAGAATTAAAGATATCAATAATTATATAATATTTTTGCTGTAAATTTATAGTAAAACAATATGGACATATACTTTCACTCTCATTGCTATTGTTAGGTACATATGAATATGTATGTATATATTTTGAAGATTGACAATCCGGTGCGGTGCATTATGGAGAAACCTGAGCAAACCTGAATTCATTTTATCATAGCTTACCTTAAAGAGGAATTAAAAAATTAAGTACAACTTTGTAATTTTTAGGAAACATAGTTGAATTAGGAAAATCATGTGAATAAAGATGTAAGAAGGATTCAAAGCCAAGTGAAAGAACGAATACTATATCCTACTTGCTTAAGGAAAACATACGTTTGTATTTACTTCCTACTGGCTGAAGGAATACATACTTGAGGCGGCAAGAAGCGTAAGGTTTTTGTGGCAAAGACAAATAAGAATAAGAAGCCAAAGTTGAGTTCAACAAGGATTTGATGCGGCAAAGTTAAAGTTGAAGAAGGAGATGATGATGGAGTGAACTAGGAGTTCCACACAAAAAGAGGAACCCTACATGAAGTAAGACTCCTAGTTGAAATAGGTTTTGGATTCAAGACCAAATCAATAAATAGGGAGATAATTTCGCTTGAGAAAAATTGCGCACTTACATAGAGAGAAGATCAAAACATGATCAAGAGGTTTGAGAGAGTTTTGAGAGTTAGTTGGAGTATTGGTAATTTTTTAGGAAAACATTGTAATATTGTAATTAAGAGTTTTGATTACAATTGAGGGTGTGTGTATGATTCGTCTAACAAGTTTGAGAAACTGGACGGATGGTAGAAGATATAAAATCGGGGTTTTTTGTGTCTTTGGGTAGCAAGAAATTAGAGTTTATAATTTCCTAACTAGGAACTAGAGTTTATAATTTCTCTAGGAATTACAGTTTATAATTCCTTAGGTTACATTGTTTTGAAATTTTTTGTTGAGACTTGAAGTTTCATAAAGTGGAGTTAAATCCTAATGAGGTGTAGGTCGTGATTTTTACCCTTAAGAGTTGGGGTTTTCCGCGATAAAATATTGTGCTATTATTTTAGTTGCTTCACAAAAAGTAAATGTTGTAATTTGCAAAGGAACATATAGAATAAACCAACCTCTTCCTTAGGCGATTTTGGGGGCCAGACTTCCAACCGATGGTAACAGAGAAGGTTATCTTTGAAGATTTTAATAACTCAAGATAAGATCATTATGAATTCTGCATCTCCTCTTGGGCATGGTCAAGGGCACCACATCGACAGACCACCATTTTTTAATGGAGAATACTACTATTGGTGGACTACAAGGACGGAAGACTTCATACAAGCTACAGATTATGAACTACGGGTTAGAATTATTAATGGACCATTAACTCATATTCTTACTGATAGTAAATCTTACAAGTCAAGAACTAGTTAAATCTTATTGATTTTAAAGAGAAACTAGCAATGTTCTCTAATAAAAAACTATCATTCTTATTACTCACTTCCATAGTTACAAGTCAAGAACTAGTTAAAACAACAAATCAATTGCTTGCTCCCATGACTGGTTTAAAGTTTGAGTATATTGATCTTGAAAAAGTTAATTTTGATGTCAAGAAAGAAAATCAACTCCTAAAGGGACAAGTACATCAACTTGATCCCTGCACTTTGGATCTCAAATCTGAAATTTTGAAACAAAGTGTTACTGGGAACGAAAAAGAAAAAATTAGTGGTGATCAAATCACATGTGACCAAGATATAATGAGGTTAAACAATGAACTATCTTTTGAAAAGGAAAATATTAGGTGAATGAATCTTGAATTTTCTAGGATAAAAATTGATTTGGAAACTGCTAATAAATGGACAAAATCTTCCATGATAGAAACACATCTAGGTAACAAAATTCGGAACATAAGAACTGGAATAGGGTCTGAACAACCTATGATTGAAAATTCTTTGTTATATATTATTTTTGGTAACTAACGCTGCTCTAAGTAAAATTGTCCGAAATACAGAGTTAGTGCTGAAAATAAAGCAAGAGTAATTTCTCAAACTCTTCAGAGGAACATGTATATTCCTAGAAAAAACAGTCTGCCCAAATGGGCTCATAGAGATTTTATTTATCCTTTTCATCAAAACAAAAGATCCAAGCTAGTCTGGCTTCTTTAATCCAACCTTTGAATTTGCAGGAAAAGTGAGAGGAAGCATGCAACATTCACCAATTGAACATGTTGTTTCATATGCATGATTAAAACTAAAAAAAAATTCCTCTCACTTGAATAAAAGGGAATAGATGAATAACATTGACTGGAAATAAAGTTGAAGAAAAAAACAGAAAAGTATATATAAGAAAAGAAAAGGGACAGAATGAAGAAGCATGTGAAAGGAACAAGTCCAACCTATGCAGTATCTAAAAGTTATGCGCACTCAGATGATCAATCAATCAAAAATATGATAAGACAATGAAAAACTTTCAAAAGAAAAAATTTGGATCGTGGGGATGATTAATGTCACATGAGTATCCGAAAATAGATAATGAACATTGCGCATACTGCCCTCTAATATTGAATTCTATGCTCATTTTTGTATATTAAGTTGTATGTCTCGATACCACTTTTAAAGTCATGCTACTCATGCACTATAACATTGTATCTGCATCTAGCACAGGAGAGAGACTGAGGAAAATTGAAGAAAATTTAACATTATCCAAAGATCTAAGGTATGTGCACTAAAATTATTCATGATTAGATATAAAGCCAATGCACTTTGAACCTATTTCTTCCACTTGTCCCAAAAGACATTAATACCCTAAAAACTACCATAACAAATATTTTCTTAAAAAGCCTTATCCCAATGTAATGGTCTATGATTGAGAAGAATTTTATGGAGTACACCTCTACTGTGGTGCCTTATAAATATAGATGAAGAAAGTAGAGTGTGCTGGTTCTTAGGGGGAATCATTGGTATTGTGTAGAGTCCTAGAGGATTTACATTCTGAGGGGAATATTTTTGGGGACCATACACTTGAAAAAAGTTCACTTGTTAGGCTCAACTTGTGTGCATCTAGTGAGACGGAATCGATGGGAGACCCATCTGTCGAACATAGTTCTTCTATTGGGAACCATATAAACTGGGATTTCGAATTGATATAAGAGAAATATTTTAGGTGGTGCAGGTAACAGATTGAGAGAACATGTTCCATTACAAATGATATTCAAGAAAATTTGTTCCTCTTACTGACACTATTGAATTAAATATAAGTGAACTAATGTTTCTGCAGAGCGTATATTGCCAATTGAACAAGTTCCTTAAAAGTGAGTAAAAAAAGAGAAAAAAAGTATTGAGCGTGCATAGATGAAGTCTACCTTTGAAATTGAGAAGGCTGCTAATCTTGTTAAACTAAAAGATATCTTTGGTACTGAAAAATGACTTTTATTTATCCTGTTATCTTTATATATTACCTAGCCACTTTAGACTTTGACTTCAAAATGTTTTTCTCATCACAAGTGCTTGATTCCATGTTTAATTTTGATTACATTTGTGGTGTATATGCTTTTTCATTAATGATAATGTTGGGTTTGAGTTTCAAGTTCATGTCTTTCTCATAAGTTTGTGCAAACATTCTTTTATAGGTAACTGAGTTCTTGATTTTTTAAGTGTTTGAGTATGTGATAGCTAGTGGCCATGATTATCAAATGTGCTTCTCTTAGTATGGTGTATTCCTTCACAATGTTTTCTTTTTGTATGATGTCAAAATGGGGATGAGTTATGTGTACTTTTTTTTGCGAGCAGATAAACTTTGTCATAGTCAAAAAGAGGGAATTTGGTTAAATTCTCGTTGTTTTGAAGTATGAAAAAGTTAAGGAGTTGTAGTAGTAACATGAAAAAAAAGAAAAATGTATGTCTTATTTGGGGTGTTCGTAATGTATGTTTGTCATCATTAAAAAGGGGGAATTTGTTAGACTGAGAAAGATTTTGATAACTAACAAATACAGGATCAGATGAAAGAAACAGTTTGTTGACGCGTGTTCCTTACAGACCGAATCCGACTTGGATAAGGAGAACGTCAACCTCGCAAATTAGATGATATAAAGCTGTAGAAGTATTGTTTTTTCGACAAGCAACCAACACAAAAGGTTTTCTTTTATAAAGGAGTTCGCAAGCAAGGTAGTTCTCTTAATCAAACAGGAGTTTTACATGAAGCATGAAATCTACACGAAGAAGAATATGTATGTGTATATTTTGAAGATTGACAATCCGGTGTGGTGCATTATGGAGCAACCTGATTAATCCTTAATTCATTTAACATAGCTTACGAAGAGGAAATGCAAAATTAAGTACAACTTTGTAATTTCTTAGGAAGCATACATAAATTAGAAAAAGCATGTGAATGATGATGTAAGAAAGAATTCAAAGCCAAGTGAAAGAAGGAATATTATATCCTACTTGCTTAAGTAAAACATACGTCTTTATTTACTTCTTACATGCTTCAGGAAAACTTATTTGAGGCGGCAAGAAGCGTACGGTTTTTTGCGGCAATGATATGTAAGAATAAGAAGACAAAGTTGAGTTCAACATGGATTTGATGCGGCAAAGTTAAAGTTGAAAAATAAGGTTAAGATGCGGTGAACTAGGAGTTCCAAACAAAAGAGGAGTCCTACATGAAGTAGGATTTCTAGTTGAAATAGGTTTTGGATTAAATTCCAAATATATAAATAGGGTGATAGTTTCGCCTGAGAAAAATTGCGCACTTACATATAGAGAAGATCAAAATACGATTAAGAGGTTTGAGAGAGTTTTGAGAGTTACTTTGGAGTGTTGCCAATTTGTCAGGAAAACGTTGTAATATTGTAATTAAGAGTTTTGATTAGAATCGAGTATGTGTATAGGATTCGTCTAACAAGTTTGAGAAACTTGACGGCTGGTAAAAGATATAAAATCAGGTAATTTTTTGTGTCTTTGAGTGGCTAGAACATAGAGTTCATAATTTCATTACTAGGAACTAGAGTTTATAATTCCTCTACCAATTAGAGTTTAAAATTCCTTAGGTTATATAACTATGTAATCTTTTGTTGAGACTTGAAATTTAATAAAGGGGAGTTAAATTCTACAGATATGTAGGTCATAGTTTTTACCCTTAAAAGTTGGGGTTTTCCGCAATAAAATAGTGTGTTATTATTTAATTTGCTTCACAAAACGTAATTGTTGTAATCTATTAAGAAACGTATAGAATAAACTTTTTCCTTGGGAAATTTGGGGGGGGGGGGTAGGAATTCCAACAGCTATTAGCGAAAATTTTAAGCAGTTGATAGAAATGAAGGATTAAATATGCATCCGAAGAGAGATTATATATAATCTTACAGATTCTTTGAGAAAAAAAGATTTTAACATACAAAGAATTGTTGCTGGTTTACTACCTGGATTTTAAATTTATTGGTGAGGGCTTGACCATACCTTGTAATCGACTCCTCCATTTTCTCTTTCTCTAAGTCCAATTTTAATTTTAAAATAAATAAGAATTTCTAGTATGGAAAGTCGCTAACAATAAGATAACATTATTTTTATCTTGGGAGAATCAAGTAATTTGACATATCAAAATTCTATATTTTCCTTTTTAGGTTTTTTTCATCGTACAACATGAATTTTGTCAATAGCCAAAATTAATAAATAATTATTTGGGGACAATTATCAAAGCTAACAATAAATTAGTGATTTTATATGAAAAACATGAATTAGCTAAGAAATTTGTTATTGAAAAATATATAGTTAATAGCATTGTTTTAAGAGTTTTCCCTAAATATTTTTACAATGCAGTTTTGATATTTACTGAAGCTGGTTCTTTTTTTTTCTGGATATACTAAAATGGAGTAAAGAACATTTATTTGAAAAAATAAAATAAAAATTAGTGCATATTGTACCAATTAGTCATACTTTATTTGTGTTCCAACACCTAATAAAACTTTAGAAAAGATAATTCTTTGGATATACTTTGTATCTCCGACATAATTTTGTTTTTATAATAAAACATCATATAAATGTGGATCAAACAAAATATTAGTGAAAATTCAAATTCTTTCAATATCACAAGTAAAGAATAATTAAAAAGGAAAAAAGAGGGATTTATGAAATACATGAAGTATCCCTTAGTTTGACATGCTATGTCCAATAATATCTATATGTCTTTGTAATTTTATAGGTCATCATCTTCTTCATCAGTAAAATTTGTTTGAAGAATACATTGACGTAAATCAAAATTTGAATTTGAGAATTTGGCAGCCATCTTCTTCTAACCCATTACGTCACGCTACATATGACAACACCATATCATCTTCAACTTTCTCCATTTTTTAAAGAAAAATTTTGAGAATTTTTTTAAAAGAACTAAATTACTTGGTGAATTATCGTCAAATTGATTTCTTCTTTAAATAGGCATATCTTGCATTAATGAATAGTTGTTAAACTGGTAAAAATCTATTTTGTTTGAATAGGAATTGAATGAATCAAGATAAGCTAATGCGAGTGTGGTAAAAAGAAATAAGTGTTTCTTGTTCTTGTCATTTTCTTATTATAGTCATGGTATATTAATTGTATTCACTTTCTTAAAATAACATTTCTTTTACAATATTTGTGTGTTTTATGAAATTGGTCACTTTTTACCAAGTTTAATTTTGAAAATTTACTCACATTTTAAAAAGAGAACCTTCAAATTTATTTTATATATAAAAAAGAAATGAAGAAAGAAATGTAGTAAGTGTTGGGTATGTATCAAGAATTGATGGGAAATAAAGGGAAGGAGAGTAATTTGAAAAGTTTAGAACTTGAAAGGTTGGGAACTTGAAATGTCCTCTAATGCTATATTGAAAAAGGCAATAGTTCCTCATCGGTAATCGAAATGAAAATAGGAGAGTTTAAATAAATAAACACTCCTATTAATTGTTAAAAGGGTTGGAAAGGGGGACCCCCCTCGCGCCGTCGTCATCGTCGCTTGCTCGCTTCGGCTTCGGCTTCTGCTTTGGCTTTGGCAAATGATCGATCGAGATTTTCAATTAATTAGTTGATAATAGAAGTTAACCTAAATGTTTTCAACTTTTTAATTAACCCGACCCAACTCGCATCGGTGCGCGTGACCCGTTTTATATTCCGTTATATTTAAAAAAAATTCCCGCCATGACTCTTCTTAAAGGTTGCAACTTTCAGGAACAGTCAATATCATTTGAAATTTTGCAACCTTTCATAAATGGTCGTGTCAATTCTTAAAGGGTTGCGACCTTTCAGAATATATTCTTCTTGCCTATAAATACCATTCAGTCATCATAATATTTCCCTATGAATTTTCTGATTTTTCTTCTTCTTGAAAAACACATATTTTTTCGTGTACTTTCCTGATGTGGATTGATTCGCTGACAGTAGAGTTTTTGGTATCTATACTCCTACTGATTAATATAATTTTACCCTGGGAGGTTATATTCCAAATCAAACCTCGGATACTGGAGGGGAATAATTTCCTTAAGGGGACACTCTGAATTTAGTGGACTTGATTTCTTCCTAAATTATCAATAAGAGTATTCCAGATTCTGGTAAGTTTTACAGATTCAATTATTTTTTACAAATAAATTTATGTTCATCTTATTTACTAGTTCTAAAAATCTCAGTTACTTCGTGTTTCTGAATGATTTATTTCAACCAGTAATTTCTGATTTTAATAACACAGTTTGGCAACAACAATCTGAAGGAAATTATTAAATCTGTGTTTCTGGTGGAGACAAAAATCATTGTGATTTTATACTCCTTTAAGTCTTCAATTAAAGTTTATTGACTACTTATATTGTATCCATTTTGTTTATCAGAAATGGAAAACACTTGTGTTACAGTGGTTGTTGCTGCACCAACCCGAACTCTTGTATCACAAGTAGAGAAACCGGGTAAATTAACAGGTGTGAATTTCAAAGGATGGCAGCAACGAATATTTTTCTGGCTTACCACTCTTAGTCTACAGAAATTTTCAAGTGAAGATACTCCAGTTTCTGCTGATGATATGCCAGACAGGAAAAATTTATGATTGTTGAAGCATGGAAACAGTCAGACTTCCTATGTAAAGGTTACATTTTAAGTGGTTTAGAGGATGACTTATATAATGTCTATAGTGCAATAACTACTTCAAAAGAGTTGTGGAATGCACTTGAGAAGAAATCTAAGACAGAAGATGCATGTTTGAAAAAGTTTGTGGTCGCAAAGTTTTTAGACTATAAAATGGTAGATAGTAAAACTGTTGGATCACAAGTGCACGAACTTCAACTTATTCTCCATGATCTGATTGCTGAAGATATGGTAGTAAATGAAGCTTATCAAGTGGCTGCAATGATCGAGAAGATGCCTCCTTCGTGGAACGATTTCAAGAATTATCTAAAAAACAAGCGTAAAGAAATTAAGCTTGAAGATCTTGTGATTCGGCTCAAGATTGAGGAAGATAACAGAAATGCCGAAAAGAAGTCGCGTGAGAGTTCAATAATCAGTGGAGTTAATATTGTTGAAGAGCTCCTACTAAAGACAAAAAGAGAAAGAAGTCCAACGGGTAGAAGTCAGAACAGGCCAAGAAGAAATTCAAAGGCAACTGTTATAATTGTGGCAAGGCTGGTCATAGATCTTCTGATTGTCATGCTCCAAGAAAGGACAAAAATAAAGGCAAAGGCAAAAGTCAAGCAAACATCGTGGAAAAGATCGAAGACGCAGATGACATGTGTGCAATGATATCGGAGTGTAACATAGTTGAAATCCCAAGGAATAGTTTCTCGACTCAGGTGCCACTAGACATATTTGCTCCGCGAAAGAAGCCTTGCAACATACACTCCTGCTGAGTACAATGAAGATTTATTCATGGGAAACACAGTAACAGCAAGGATTGCAGGAATTGGGAAAGTAAGGTTGAAAATGACATTTGGCAAAGTGTTGACTTTGAACAATTTTCTGCATGTCCCTACTATTAGGAAGAACTTAGTTTCTGTTGCACTACACGTTAAGAACGAGTTTAAGTGTGTCCTAGTTAGTGATAAAGCTGTAATAAGTAAGAATGAAATGTTCATAGGAAAGGGCTACCTCAATGAGGGTCTTTTCAAACTAAATGTAATGGTTGTTGTCAGTATTAATAAAAATTCTGCTTCTGTTTACTTATTGGAGTTAAGTGATTTATGGCTTGCCCGTTTGGGACAATAAATTACAAAGCCTTGCGAAAATTGGTTAATCCAGAAGTGTTGCCTGATTTTAAATGCGATAAATCGAAATGTGAAATTTGTGTGGAAAGTAAGTTTGTTAAACATCCTTACAAGTCTGTTAAATGAAATTCTAAAACTTTAGATTTAATTCACACAGATATATGCGATATGAAGTCAACACCATCTTGTGGTGGAAAAAAGTATTTTATAACTTTTATTGTTGACTGCACTCGATTTTGTTATGTATATTTGCTTAATAGTAAGGATGAAGCAATTGATGCATTTAAGCAATACAAAAATGAAGTGGAAAATCAATTGAATCTAAAGATAAAAATGATTCGGAGGGATAGAGGTGGAGAATATGAATCTCTTTTTGCAGAGATATGTTTGGAATATGGTATTATTCATCAAACTACTGCACATTATACACCACAGTCAAATGGTTTCGCAGAATGGAAAAACAGAATATCAAAGGAAATGATGAATGCCTTAATGATTAATTCTGGTTCAGCGCGAAATATTTGGGGGGGAAGCCATCCTTACATCTAATAAAATACTCAATAGAGTACCCCATCGAAAAACACAATCAATTCCATATGAGTTGTGGAAAGGAAGAATACCCAACTTGAAATATTTCAAAGTGTGGGGGTGTTTAGCCAAGGTAGAGGTTCTTTTACCTGAAGAAGGTAAAAATTGGACCCAAAATAATAGATTTTGTCTTTATTGGGTATGCTGTGAATAGTAAAGCCTATCGATTTTTGGTTCACAAATCTGATAATCATGAGAGTCATGTTAATACGATAATTGAATCAGATAATGTAGAGTTTTTTTAAAACATTTATCTGTACAAAACTGAAAGTGAGTCAGTAAGTGAAAGTCCTAAACGACCATGAGAAGAATAAATGGAAAATATTCTAACTAGTGAGGAACTGTCACGACCCAATTCGGGGACGCGACTGGCACCCACATTTACCCTCCTATGTGAGCGAACCAACCCATCTAAACCTTAACATTTCAATATAATATCAACAGAAAATAATGCGGAAGACTTAAACTCATAAATAAAACAACTCAACTATTATTAATATTCCCAAAATCTGGAAGTCATCATCACAAGAACATCTATGATCAAATTACTAATCTAAACTATCTAAGAATGTCTAAGAAGCTAAAAATGCATAAGAAACTAGTCCATGCCGGAAGTCAAGGCATCAAGACTCATAGAAGAAGATCCAGTCCAAGCTAGAAGCGTTAGCTCACCCTGAGATCCGGTATGACGAAATCTGGCCCGAATTACTGTTGCGTTGAAGTTGACGGAACATTTGCTGCATAACACAAATAACAAAGGGAAACATAAAAGTAGGGGGTCAGTACAACCACACGTACTGAGTAGATATCATCGGCCAACTCAAAATAGAAGATAATATATATCAAGTAATATTATAAATCAACTATAAGCTCAACATGTAGCAACAACAAGTATCATAATCGTCAAACAAATACCATCAAGTTCATTCATGAGGGCTCAAGCCTCATTACCATACTCATTTGGGAAATAAGTTCATTATGTTGAGTATATTATAATCTTTCAAGATTCATTATCTTTCTTCCTCTTGTGTCGGTACGTGACACTCCGATCCCCTACCACTATGTGTCGGTACGTGACACTCCGATCCCCTACATGTGTCGGAACGTGACACTCCGATCCCCTATATGTGTCGGAACGTGACACTCCGATCCCCTATATGTGTCGGAACGTGACACTCCGATCCCCTATATGTGTCGGAACGTGACACTCCGATCCCCTATATCTACGTGTCGGTTCGTGACACCCATCCCACTAATACTATGTGTCGGAACGTGACACTCCGATCCACTAATACTATGTGTCGGAACGTGACACTCCGATCCACTACATTCATTCTATCCGTTCATCAAGCCTTCTCTATACCAAGGCATCATCAATCCCATTACTTTAGTTCATCAAGCCCTCTTTTATGCCAGGGCATCATCATTAATATCGTAGATTAAAGTTTCTTTCAAGATTTGGGATTCAAGGGTTTTCATCATGCTTGTTTTATCAAAATCACAAAATCAATTTCATACAAGCATACAATTAAGCATATAGACAGGTTTACAATATCATCAACACATATTATTCACTACTAAGAGTTCACTACGAATATCGTAAAAAAACCATAACCTACCTCCACCGAAGACTAGTGATCAAGCAAGAAATTCCCAAGCTTTGTTTTCTCCCCTTTGATCGACTGCTCTCTCTCTCTTTCTTGTTCTTTCTCTTTTGTTTTCTTATGTTCAAACCCTCTTTCTTTTACCCTAATTAATCATATAATTAAGTGTGAAAAAGGACAATAAACCCCACTAATTAACTTAAGGTTACCCCTAAGTAATTAGACTTATTAATGTTAACCCTCAATCTTTATAATTAAGGAAAGAATAGTCAAAAACGACCCTTAAAACGTGTGGAGAAATCCTAAACTGCCTGGGATTGCGCAGCCTGTGACGGGCCGTCGTGCCTGTGATGGTCCGTCACGATGGCCGTCGCAACCTCCCAAATTCCAGGTGGTCTGCGACGGCCCGTCACCCCTGTGACGGTCCGTCCTGCACCTTCGTCATGACGGTCAGAAACTCGTTTCTTGCACCAAATTCTCAAAAGTTGAAGTGTTTTGCAACGGGGGCTCACGACGGTTCGTCGTGGATGTGACGGAACGTCCTGCAGGTCCGTCACAATTTACAGAGAGTCGATTTTAATATCCAATTTGAAGAATTCTAAGTGTCCTGGAACGACACCCCCTCGACGGGCCGTCGTGACCACGACGGTCCGTCGGGACACACGTCGTCTCAGCCAGTTTTTCCCCGTATTACAATCTGCTGCTCAAACGACTGAACAGGTCGTTACAATAGATACCAATTTACCCATCGTTCGTCCCCGAACGATCAAAAGAAGAAAAACAATGGCGAAAAGGAGTACCTGAATCTGTAAACAGATGTGGGTATTTTTCTTGCATATCTGCCTCCTTCTCCCAAGTAGCCTCTTCAACCGGTCGATTCTTCCATTGCACTTTGATGGATGCAATCTCTCTCGACCTCAGCTTGCGAACTTCTCTATCTAATATAGCAACCGGTTCCTCTTCATAAGTCAAGTTCTCATCCAACAAAACTGAATCCCAACGGATAATGTAGTTTCCATCTCCGTGGTATCTCTTCAACATGGATACATGAAACACCGGATGCACTCCGGACAGCCCTGGGGGCAAGGCTAATTCATAAGCCACCTCCCCTATTCTCTTAAGCACTTCAAATGGTCCAATATACCTTGGACTTAACTTACCCCTTTTTCCGAACCGCATCACCCCTTTCATGGGTGAAACCTTCAACAAGACTTGTTCACCTTCCATGAACTCCAAGTCTCTAACTTTTCGGTATGCATACTCCTTTGTCTACTTTGAGCCGCTAAAAGCTTTTCTTGAATAGCTTTCACCTTCTCCATAGAATCTCTTAACAGATCAGTCCCCCAAGGTCTAACTTCAAATGCGTCAAACCACCCAATGGGAGATCTACACCTCCTCCCATACAATGCTTCAAATGGGGCCATGTCGATACTGGAGTGATAGCTATTATTGTATGAAAACTCTGCCAACGGTCAGAAGCTATCCCAATGGCCACCAAACTCTATCACACACGCACGAAGCATATCCTCCAACACTTGAATCGTTCGCTCAGACTGACCATCAGTCTGAGGGTGAAACGCCGTACTAAGGTCCAACCTAGTACCTAATTCTGCATGCAATGTTCTCCAAAACTTAGAAGTAAACTGCGTACCTCTATCAGATATGATGGAGAGTGGAACTCCATGCAATCGAACAATTTCTGAGATGTAGATTTTTGCTAACTTCTCTGCATTGTAGGTCACCTTGACCGGAATGAAATGTGCAGACTTAGTTAACCTATCAACAATCACCCAAATGGAGTCATACTTACCCATTGTCTTTGGAAGACCAACCACAAAGTCCATTGCGATTCTCTCCCACTTCCATTCAGGAATGGGCATTCTCTGAAGTGTTCCTCCGGGCCTCTGGTGTTCATACTTTACTTGTTGACAATTCGGACATTTGGCAACAAACTCGACAATATCTCGCTTCATTCTACTCCACCAGAAGTGTTGCTTTAGGTCGTGGTACATCTTGGTTGCACCAGGATGTATAGAGTATCCGGAACTATGAGCCTCTGTCAGAATAGTGGTGATCAAATTATCGACGCGGGGTACACATACTCTTCCCTTAATCCTCAGAACACCTTCCCCATCGATTATTGCTTCCTTAGCCTCTCCTTGCAACACTTTATCTCGAATTCGCCTTAGTTTCTCATCATCAAACTGTTTCCCCTTAATCTGATCAAGGAAAGAGGATTTTGCCTCTACACAAGCTAACAATCCTCCCTTCTCGTTTATTTCTAACCTCATAAGGTCATTAGCCAAAATCTGCACTTCTCTAGCCAATGGGCGTCTAGAAGCTTGCAAATGAGCTAGACTTCCCATGCTTCCGGCCTTCCTACTCAAAGCATCTGCCACAACATTTGCTTTTCCCGGATGATACAAGATAGTGATGTCGTAGTCCTTCAGTAGTTCCATCCATCTCCTCTGTCTCAAGTTCAAGTCTTTCTAGGTGAATACATACTGTAGGCTACGATGGTCCGTGTAGACTTCACACTTAACCCCATACAAGTAGTGTCTCCATTGCTTTAGTGCAAATACTACCGCGACCAACTCCAAATCATGGGTCGGATAGTTACGTTCATGCACCTTTAATTGCCTCGAAGCATAAGCAATCACATTCTTCTCTTGCATTAGCACTGCACCCAACCCAGAATAGGATGCATCACAATAGACAATGAAGTTTTTACCCTCTACTGGCAAGGTAAGGATAGGCGCGGTAGTCAACAAAGTCTTGAGTTTCTGAAAGCTTTCCTCACACTCGTCCGACCATACAAATGGAACGTTTTGCTTAGTCAAGTTCGTCAATTGGGAAGCAATAGAAGAGAATCCCTTGACGAATCGGCGGTAGTAGCTAGCTAAACCCACAAAACTCCTTATTTCTGACACGTTTGTAGGTCTTACCCAATTCTTCACTGTCTCAATCTTGGATGGATCCACCATCACCCCGTCCTTAGAAACCACGTGCCCCAAGAAGGACACTGAATCTAGCCAAAACTCACACTTGGAGAATTTCGCATAAAGCTTTTTCTTTCTCAACAACTCTAACACCATTCTCAAATGCTCCTCATGTTCCTTCTTACTTTTGGAGTATATCAGTATATCATCAATAAACACAATCACAAAGAGGTCCAAGTATGGCTTGAAAATCCCGTTCATCAAGCTCATGAAGGCAGCAGGGGCATTAGTAAGACCAAACGACATTACCACAAATTCATAATGCCCATACCTAGTTCGAAAAGCAGTCTTTGGCACATCCGTTGCTCGTATTTTCAATTGGTGATAACCGGATCTCAAGTCGATTTTCAAGAAGACACAAGCACCTTGTAGTTGATCGAATAAGTCATCAATGCGAGGAATGGGGTACTTGTTCTTAATAGTTACCTTGTTCAACTGTCGGTAATCTATGCACATTCGGAAACTCCCATCCTTCTTCTTCACAAATAGCACCGGAGCACCCCAAGGAGATGCACTTGATCTAATGAAGCCTTTGCTCAACAACTCTTGAAGTTGTGCCTTTAACTCTCTTAATTCGGCGGGAGCCATTCTATACGGGGGTATAGAAATGGGGCGAGTACCTGGTTCCAAATCAATGCAGAAGTCTATATCCCTATCTGGTGGCATACCGGGAAGATCTGCGGGGAACACATCCAAAAACTCACGGACTACCGAAACTGACTCGATCGAAGGTACTTGAGCAGTGTCATCCTTGAGATGTGCCAAGAAAGCTAAACACCCTTTACTAACCATTTTCTTAGCACGAAGAAAGGATATGATACGCACCGGATTGGAAGTGTAATCGCCCTCCCACACTAACGGATCTGCCCCAGGCTTGGCTAACGTCACCGTTTTGGCATTACAATCCAAAATCGCAAAGTTTGGAGAAAGCCAAGTCATACCCAGAATTACATCAAAGTCACCCATTTCTAAAATAACCAGATCTACATAAGTGTTACTCCCCACAAAATTCACCAAACATGACCTATATACCTTTTCAACTATCACCGACTCACCCATCACAATGCAAATTTAGACCATTAGCAAATGAGGAAGATACATAAGAAAATGTGGATCCAGGATCAAACAACACGGAAGCCATGCAATCACAAATCAGAAGGTTACCTGTGATAACTGCATCAGACGCCTCCGCTTCAGATCTCCCAGGGAAAGCGTAGCAATGAGCCCCATTATTTGTCTGTCCATTGCCCCTACCATGTTGTGTAGTAGTGGCTCCGTTTTGCCCTTCACCTCTGCCGTTTTGGTGACCACCATTACCTCGGCCACCACGCCCTCCAGAATAACGACCTCTACCATTTCCACCCCTACCTCTAGCTAGTGGGGCTCTGTAACTCTGTTTTGGACAATTCCTCCTAATATGTCCAATCTCCCCACATCCATAGCACTCTCTGGAATCGGGCATAGGTCTCTCGGAGTAGTGTTGACCGTTCTGAGGTGGACCCCCAACTACAGTCTGTAGTGAAGACTGTATTGGTCGAACTGAGTGACCTCCGGAGTTCTGTCCTCTAGAATAAGAACCATTAAACTCACCTCCCCTTCGAAACCTTTTTGATGTCGATGTCGTGGTGAAGTCATCTGGCTTCACTCCTTCCACATCTATCACAAAGTCTACCACCTCTTGGAAAGATGTTGCCGTTGCCGCTACCTGTAAGGCTGAAATCCGCAACTCCGACCTCAACCCCTTCACGAAACGGCGAATCCGTTCTTGTGGACTGAAACAAAGTTGGGTGGCATATCTGGATAGTGCGCGAAATTTAGCCTCATACGCGTTTACTGTCATCCTTCCTTGTTCAAGACTCAAGAACTCATCCCTCTTCCTATCTCTCAAGGTCCTTGGGATATACTTCTCCATAAACAGGGTAGAGAATGATTCCCAAGTCATAGGTGGTGCCTCTGTTGGTTGACACTCAACATGTGAACGCCACCACATTTTGGCGTTCCCTTGGAACTGATAGCTCACGAACTCGACACCAAACCTCTCTACTATCCCCATCTTGTGTAGTAGCTCATGACAATCAACCAGAAAATCATAAGCATCCTCAGATTCTGCACCCTTGAAGGTTGGAGGTTTCAATTTCAAGAACTTACTGAAAAGTTCATGTTGATCGTTTGTCATAATAGGCCCAGTAGTCAGACGTGGAAATGTGCCCATTCCCAATGTTGCATCCATGCGGGGAGCCATAGTAGCCGCATGTCGTATTTCCGAAACCGGAGGTGTTGGTGCAGAAACCACTGGAGGTGCCTGACCCTGATCAGACAACCCACTAAGATAAGCCAGTACTTGGTTGATCATCTCTGGGGTAGGTTGGGGTGGCATTTCATCATTTTGCACTTGTTCAGTTTCCCCTTCCTCACCCTCTCTTACTACCTCCTCAGTCGGTGGAGGAGTCACCGTCCTAGTATCAGATGGGCTAGGGGCTCGTCCTCTTCCTCTAGAAGACGTCCTCCCACGACCTCTTCCACGGCCTCTTGCCGCTGTTCTTCCTCGAGCCACAGCCCCAGTGGCTGGCTCAGTAGTTTCCTGTCTTTCCGTTGTCGCTGCTGGTGCGGTCGTTGCTCTAGTTCTAACCATCTGCGAAATAGAGTGAAGATGGTCAGATACCAATTTGTATCACCTAGATACCAATTGGACTCAAGTAGTAGCACGAAAGAAAGAATGAAAGAATGGAATTTTCCTAAAGTCTTATAGCCTCTCAAAGAAAAGAAAAGGCGTCCCCCTACCGTTTCTTAAGACTCTACTAGACCTGTTCTTGTGTGATGAGACCAATGAACCTAATGCTCTGATACCAAGTTTGTCACGACCCAATTCGGGGACGCGACTGGCACCCACATTTACCCTCCTATGTGTGCGAACCAACCCATCTAAAACTTAACATTTCAATATAATATCGACAGAAAATAATGCGGAAGACTTAAACTCATAAATAAAACAACTCAACTATTATTAATATTCCCAAAATCTGGAAGTCATAATCAGAAGAACATCTATGATCAAATTACTAATCTAAACTATCTAAGAATGTCTAAGAAGCTAAAAATGCATAAGAAACTAGTCCATGCCGGAAGTCAAGGCATCAAGACTCATAGAAGAAGATCCAGTCCAAGCTAGAAGCGTTAGCTCACCCTGAGATCCGGTATGACGAAATCTGGCCCGAATTACTGTTGCGTTGAAGTTGACGGAACGTTTGCTGCATAACACAAATAACAAAGGGAAACATAAAAGTAGGGGGTCAGTACAACCACACGTACTGAGTAGATATCATCGGCCAACTCAAAATAGAAGATAATATATATCAAGTAATATTATAAATCAACTATAAGCTCAACATGTAGCAACAACAAGTATCATAATCGTCAACAAATACCATCAAGTTCATTCATGAGGGCTCAAGCCTCATTACCATACTCATTTGGGAAATAAGTTCATTATGTTGAGTATATTATCATCTTTCAAGATTCATTATCTTTCTTCCTCTTGTGTCGGTACGTGACACTCCGATCCCCTACCACTATGTGTCGGTACGTGACACTCCGATCCCCTACATGTGTCGGAACTTGACACTCCGATCCCCTATATGTGTCGGAACGTGACACTCCGATCCCCTATATGTGTCGGAACGTGACACTCCGATCCCCTATATGTGTCGGAACGTGACACTCCGATCCCCTATATCTACGTGTCGGTTCGTGACACCCGTCCCACTAATACTATGTGTCGGAACGTGACACTCCGATCCACTAATACTATGTGTCGGAACGTGACACTCCGATCCACTACATTCATTCTATCCGTTCATCAAGCCTTCTCTATACCAAGGCATCATCAATCCCATTACTTTAGTTCATCAAGCCCTCTTTTATGCCAGGGCATCATCATTAATATCGTAGATTAAAGTTTCTTTCAAGATTTGGGATTCAAGGGTTTTCATCATGCTTGTTTTATCAAAATCACAAAATCAATTTCATACAAGCATACAATTAAGCATATAGACAGGTTTACAATATCATCAACACATATTATTCACTACTAAGAGTTCACTACGAATATCGTAAAAAAACCATAACCTACCTCCACCGAAGACTAGTGATCAAGCAAGAAATTCCCAAGCTTTGTTTTCTCCCCTTTGATCGACTGCTCTCTCTCTCTTTCTTGTTCTTTCTCTTTTGTTTTCGTATGTTC